>CM077180.1:22856163-23036163 GCA_039654105.1 Coreius guichenoti | reverse complement strand
GTACCCCTCCCCCTAGAGCGCCTCCTGTCGCTCCCAAAGGGAACTTAATTGGCGATTGTAATCATCGATAAAGGAGTGATCCAGAATGTCTCTTGCAGGAACCCAACTCCTCTCCTCTGGACCATAACCCTCCCAGTCCACCAAGTACTGGAATCCGCGTCCCCTCTGCCTCAAGTCCAGAATACATTTGACCGAATATACAGGTTCCCCATTTACGATTCGCGGCGGTGGAGGAACTGGGGCCAGCGGATTAATGGGAGAATGAAAAACAGGTTTTAATTTGGATACGTGAAAGACAGGATGAATTCTCCTGTGCACTGGAGGAAGTTTGAGGCGGACTGTCACCGGACTAAGAATCTTGGTGACAGTGAAAGGGCCAATGAATTTAGGAGCAAGTTTACTACAGACGGTGCGGAGAGGAACATTCTTAGATGAAAGCCACACTTTTTGACCAACAACATAGACGGGAGGCTTCGACCGGTGGCGATCGGCCTGGGCCTTGGTGCGCGAAACCACCTGAAGGAGGGTCTGTCTGGCCCTCCTCCAGATGCGTCGACACCTCTGAACAAAGGCATGGGCAGAGGGAACCGCGACTTCGGATTCCATACTCGGAAAAATCGGTGGCTGGTACCCTACGCTACACTCAAATGGAGACAGGTCCGTGGATCACACTGGTAACGAGTTATGTGCGTACTCAACCCATGAGAGCTGCTGACTCCAAGAGGACGGGTTCTGTGTAACCAAACGTACGCTCTAAATCTTGGTTGGCCCTCTCCGTCTGGCCGTTACTCTGAGGATGGAAACCAGAGGAAAGACTAACATTTGCCCCCAATAAATGACAATACTCTTTCCAGAATTTGGAGACGAACTGGGGCCCCCTGTCAGAAACCACGTCCATCAGGAGACCATGAATGCAAAAAACATGGTCAATAACTGCAACCGCTGTCTCAATGGCAGAGGGTAATTTGGGCAGAGGAATTAAATGGGCTGCCTTCGAGAACCGGTCCACCACGGTCAAAACTACCGTGTTACCCTGCGATGAAGGGAGGGCCGTAACGAAATCTAGAGCAATGTGGGACCAGGGTCTCGAAGGAACCGACAGCGGTTGAAGGAGTCCCGCAGGGGGTCGATTGGAAGTCTTACAACTGGCGCAGACAGAGCAGGCCAATACAAATTGACGCATGTCACGAGCCATAGATGGCCACCAGAACCGCTGCTTAACAAGAAACAAAGTTCCACTGATCCCCGGATGACAAGCCACCTTGGATTAATGTCCCCATCGAATAACGTCAGACCGCAAACTCTCAGGCACGAATAAACGATTTGATGGGCATCCGGGCGGAGGCGTTACCCCTTGTAAGGCCATACGGACCTTCGACTCGATCTCCCAAGTCACCATCGAGACCACCATACTCTGTGGCAGGATGGGCTCGGGAGAGTGCAGGCACTCAGATTGGTCAAAAACACAAGATAAGGCATCGGGTTTGATGTTCTTGGAACCCTGACGGTAAGAGATGGAAAAATTGAAACGACCGAAAAATAAAGCCCACCGAGCCTGCCTAGAGTTTAACCTTTTGGCAGATCTGATGTATTCAAGATTCTTGTGGTCGGTCCAGACAATAAAGGGCACCCCCGAACCCTCCAACCAATGACACCATTCCTCCAAGGCGAGCTTGACTGCCAGCAACTCTCTATTACCAATGTCATAATTGCGTTCGGCGGGAGACAATCGATGAGAAAAATACGCACAAGGATGCATCTTGTCGTCCATGGAAGAACGCTGGCAAAGAACCACGCCAACCCCCACCTCTGACGCGTCGACCTCCACCACAAACTGACGAGAAGGGTCAGGGGCAACAAGAATGGGAGCTGAAACGAAGCGGCTCTTGAGTTTGGAAAACGCAGTGTTAGCTGCGTTGGACCACCTGAAAGCCGTCTTGGTGGAGGTCAAGGCTGTCAAAGGGGCGGCTAGCTGGCTGTAATTGCGAATGAAACGGCGGTAAAAATTGGCAAAGCCCAGAAACCTCTGCAGGGCCTTGCGGGAATCTGGAGTTAGCCAATTTACCACAGCCTGAATCTTGGCGGGATCCATGCGAACTCCCTCGGACGACACGACGTACCCTAAAAAGGGAACAGACTCTGCATGAAAAACGCATTTCTCCGCCTTGACAAAAACCCCAATCTCTAGCAGCCTCTGAAGCACTCGCCTGACACACCGAACATGTTCCTGGAGAGATGAAGAAAATATCAATATGTCATCCAGGTAGACATATATGAAATGATCGACCATGTCTCTCAGTACGTCATTCACGAGTGCTTGGAAGACCGCAGGGGAGTTGGAAAGCCCGAACGGCATAACAAGATATTCAAAGTGCCTGCTGGGGGTATTAAAGGTGGTCTTCCACTCATCCCCCTCTCTTATGCGGACCAAATGATAGGCATTCTGAAGGTCCAACTTTGTGAAAAAAGAAGACCCCTGCAATTGTTCAAAGGCTGAAGACATCAAACTGGCAAGGCCACCAGCGCAGCAATAGTCCAAACACAACCAGGTGGTAATCCAAACACAGCAGGAAGCAAACACAGGAACAGAGAGCTGGGAAACTGATGAAACAACGAGACATGAATACCAGAACGATCTAACACTGAACACAGAAAACGCAGGACAGATATAGGTGCCAGGAACGAGCAACAGGTGCCGCTGATCTGATCAGCTCATCACCGAATTAGTTGCTAGGGCAACGCTGACGATCAAATCAGACCAGCTGCAGAACACAACACAAAAAACAGGAATGAACACGCAGATCCGTGAACCGTGACATTCATGGAATGGGTTTCCAAGCCTTACATCACCAAGTGCAATGCAAAGCGTCGGATGCAGTGGTGTAAAGCATGCTGCCACTGGACTCTAGAGCAGTGGAGATGTTTTCTCTGGAGTGATGAATCATGCTTCTCTGTTTGGCAATCCGATGGACAAGTCTGGGTTTGGCGGTTGCCAAGAGAACGATACTTGCCTGACTGCATTTTGCCAAGTGTAAAGTTTGGTGGAGGGGGGATTATGGTGTGGGGTTGTTTTTCAGGGGGTGGGCTTGGCCCCTTAGTTCCAGTGAAATGAACTCTTAATGCTTCAGCATACCAAGACATTTTGGACAATTTCCTGCTCCCAACTTTGTGGGAACAGTTTGGGGATGGCCCCTTCCTGTTCCAGCATGACTGCGTACCAGTGCACAAAGCAAGGTCCATAAATACATGGATGAGCGAGTTTGGTGTGGAGGAAATTGACTGGCCTGCACAGAGTCGTGACCTCAACCCAATAAAACACCATTGGGATGAATTAGATGGGAGACTGCGAGCCAGGCCTTCTCATCTAACATCAGTGCCTGACCTCACAACTGCACTTCTAGAAGAATGGTCAAATATTCCCATAAACACACTCCGAAACCTTGTGGAACGCCTTCCCAGAAGAGTTGAAGCTGTTATAGCTGCAAAGGGTGGGCCAACTCCATATTAAACCCTACGGATTAAGAATGGGATGTCACTAAAGTTCATGTGCATGTAAAGACAGGCGTTCCACAACTTTTTGGCAATATAGTGTATATATATATATATACCGGTAATCAGTGTTCACTTCACATGTCAGTGGTCATAATGTTATGCCTGATCGGTGTATATACACACACACACACACACACACATATATATAGATACATTCACATACATACATACATACATACGTATGTTTTTTTATGTATGTATGCATAGTAATGTGTAAAGTAATGTGTTAGAAAGTAAAGTGTGACACCAGTAAGAACTAAGCATTAAATTGCTGATCTTAAAAAGTAGTTATCCATGTGACGCTTTCTATTCTCTATGGAAATTTAGAAAAGAAAAGGCTTCCTTTAGAATTTTTATTCACAACCTAAAAGCAGTCTTTTTATATTAAAGAACTAAGAGGACCTCAGTGCACTTGCTAACAGCGGATCCGCACCGTGTTACAGCTCCGTTGCATCATTCCTCTGATGAACACGGTTGGCTCAAGACTTCGCTGACAATGAAGGCTGAAGCTGGCAAAAAAAATTAAAAAACAAAAAAGTTGCTATCAGATGGGGGTAAAAATTTGCCGCTCATGTAGAAAAGACTGTGGGGCAGTTTCCGGCGCTCAGGCTAATGTTAATGGGCAGCACATCGTGCTTACTCAGCATCATCAGACAGTTGTTTTACAACTTGGAAGTAAAAGTTGGAGAAAAACAGATGGTTACTGCTAGTGACTCTGATTACTGTTCAAACAGACAGTGGAAGAGTGATAAAAGTCTCTAATATTGAAGAAAAAGTATTGGTAATCTCTTGTCATCACTAGCTCATTTCCTTTTCTAACACAAACTGAAATCACTCACAAAGTGGCCTGGGAACAACCCAGTGATGTCACCCCAACAATGTATCATTCGCACATGTTGCTCAGTAGCTGCTAACTGTTCATTTACCAGAGTATTGATCAAGTCTAACCTACCCCATCCAGCTTTCTAAGTGGGTCATTTATTTTTGCGTGGAATTGGTTGGCTAAAAGTTTGCCAAGGTTTTGCAGTAATTATCTCATGCGCATGTGGTTGGGCACTACAGGGGGCCATGGTAAATTACACATTTCTCTACAAACTCCTGGATGCTTTTACGGCCGTGTGTTATGCAAAACCACATCGGAGGGCCTTAAACAACCCTCCAGTGGATTGAAATAAAGTTGACGCTGCTCTTTGTTTTGAAGCTCAACATGCTCTTTGTTTGGCAGTGCTGAATCGGTGGTTGTTGTGAAGGAGGGCCTTAACTATTTAGGAGACTTTCCCCTGTTGGTTAGCGAACACCTGGGGTGTTTTTAGTGGGGCGCCGGATCCAGATGGGTGGATATCCGTGTGATTCCATTAAGGAAAGAGATTTTTTTTATGAAGCCAGCAGTTATGTGAAGGTTGAAAAACAGTATCCAAGTGATGCTGAAAATAATTACTAACATAATTTGGCAGAAAACTCAAATTACCTCCCTCAGTTCAGGGTGAATCCTTTTTTCCATAACTATACACTAAAATAATGGGTCAATGGCATGCTTATTTTTTATTTTATCTATTAATTTATTCATGAATACATTAAAATGCATTTTATACATACAATTATTGATGTCTGTATTCAAATGCTTTTTTGGGGGGGGGTGATATCTTAATAAAGAAAAAAGGCTAATTAAAAATGTAATTCTTGAAAAGAAGTAGTTTGGCATAATCTTTTAAAAAATAGTATTTTAACAAAAATGCTTCAATGCTAATTAATATATGAAAAAAAAACATGTCCGACAAAGCAAAGTCACATGGTGCGACCAAAAGGAAATTATATAATAGAGAAGACCTCTGAATATCCTCATGAACGTGAGTCTATTAATATTTCAGATAATTTGACTTTGACAACAAGGCAATGTTAGTTTAGGTTGTAAAATGTCATGTGGTGTGACTCACTAAAACACTGAATAATAATTAATCATGAAGTCTGTTTAAAAAAAAGTAATATAACTTTACTGAAAATAATGATTTGTAAATTAAAAATGTGTACACTCACATGCCTTCAAGGTGAATATGCTATGACCTTTGGTTACACCACATGACAAAAAACTGGTATAAGCGTTTTTTATAAACGATATGAAACCAACATTAATACAAAGAGTGCAGTACATTTCTAAGAATTTTAAATATGTGTATGAGCAATATTCTGTACCCTTAAATGCTTGACATCAGCTAGTAGTTATAGAATGAATCTTTGCTAAATTTGATCCGTTGTGAAAACATCTTTAGGTCAGAAAGTAGTCTTCCTGTTCCATCTATAACAATTATATTCTCTAAACTAACACACTTGAATCAAAGCTGTTAAAATATATTAGTGGGTCAGAAAAATCAATTTATTAAGTTGATTCAATTTTCTCCTCAGGCCAAAATAACAAAGTAGGTCAATCAGTGTTAAACTGAGGAAAGTAAATGACTTCTGCCTCTTCACAACACTAAATGCATTTTATGTGGGTTGTTGTTGAAATTAAATTTTACATTGTGGGCTTTCAAGAGAAGGTCAAAAATATTCATGCTTTCACTTTATGCTTCTGTTATGACTGCCTAGGCATGCTCTTCACAAGAAATTATAGAGGCGTTCCATCTTGTATGTCTGTTCCACCTCTGTTCTAAAAAATCAGCCCACACAATCCGGGGTACAACTAGCCAAGGTAGCACAGAGGCAAACTATTTTTGGAACACGTTTTCCTGTCTTGTACACTTCAACAATAGTGACACATTTCTTTCAGGGCAATTATGAGGTAAACATTTCATTTTAGTGAAGATTAAAGATTCTTTTGAGATGGCTTGAATATTACTGTATATATTAATTAGAAAAATGTAGTGAACTTTACATATTGTAAGAGTAAAAGCACATTAATGATCATGTGCACAAATTTAAACATTCTTTGTGGGGGGTGGGGTTAAGTTTTATGAAAATACAATAAAACGTTCAACATGACAGGCTGAAAACAGGTGACTGGAAGAATAGCCAAGAAAATGGGAGTGTGCCAAGCACTAAAATAAAAAATATATATTTTTATATATATATATATATATATATATATATATATATGACAGAGAGAGTGAGAGAGAGAAATCTCTCTCTCTCTCTGAGTACTGCTGTATCACATATTTGTTATATTACTTATGTATATTAGGTGAAGATTCATGGTAGAATGAATTTAAAACTTTTTATAGTCCTTGTTTTGAAACAAAACTCCAAGAGTAAGAAACGAAAAGTATATGTCAGGTTCTGTCACCTTTTCACTTTCTTGATTTGATCTCCATCTCACTACTTTGCGAGATCTTTTTCCTATGAGTCACACTATGGTGTCACAAGAGTTCAGCTGTGTTTTTGATTTTTTTTTTCTTTTTTCTGTTGACGCTCCACCATTTCATGTCCCCAAAGAGTGCAATGTTGACACTGTTGCTATTCAGCTGAATTACAAAAAAAAATTCACTCACAATTACATCAAATGTTTGCATTAGTGCTATGCAAAATATGAGTCAAGACTAATGAAACCCAAAAAGAATGAGACAGAGATAAATAGCAGGAAAAACGATAAATATAAACCTGAACTTCTTCACTTCAGGTCATTTACAGTCTAATTTGTTTAGAAAAAGAGCATTCCCTTGTCTCAAAAATAATTGTACATTGTTTTTCTTTTCATTAAATATATTTATTATAGATTTTCTGCCCTTTTGCGTGAATTCATAAGAAGTGTCCTTTTTTGTTGAAATATAAACGACATGAATGTGGACCTAAGAAACAGGTAAACAATCACAAAAAAATGAGGTCATAAACAGTCAAAGTGTATCAATAAAATTATATAATAATGGTTATATAGTTACTATCCAGTACTCTATGAATAATGCGTGTTGGTCTTCATGACATCATAATCATTAAGCCTGTTAAATCTGGTTTTGTTTTTTTTCCTGACTTATGACAAATTACTCAGCAAAATATTAAGCCTGCAAAAAGTACGAAGACACCAGCTAAATCCGGACAAATGCATTTGATCTGTTAGGGGGGAAACGTGCACTGAAATTCTTCTTTTTCTTCCACCACAGCCCAACAGATGCTCTTTCTGTGTCAGGGTATAAATGGCTCAAGGGAGAACGGACCAGCTCCCCCCAGCTGGAGCCACAAACGAAGTTACCCAGGTGAGCATGTCAGAAAGTCAATCACTCAGCAGTTGACGTTTCAAACCAGAAAATAAATGCAAAGTGAATGAAGTAATCAAGATTTAAGAGAGCCAGTTAGTAAGTGGCTTAATTTGTTCTTCATGTCATCCTTTTTACAACAGTGTTTGATTATGCACTATGAAACTTCTACTTGTTGCATTTCCCCCTAATATTTCCCTAGAAAAGGAACTAACAAATACAAAAAAACAGGTGTTCCTGATGAATTTCTCTTAACTGCTTAACTACAGGTGATAGTTATTTAAAAAGTAGTATATGTAGTTTAGTTACAGTAAGCTTTACAGAAGTATGAAAAACATTACGACACATTGAATACGAAGTTCTTACTCCTTACTATTCAGCTCATATTTTCTGATTTTGTATTCACATCTCAGTAGATTGATGCCCACACATGTACATGCCACATAAGAAAGTAAGCAATTCAAAGTCTTGACATCAATATTCAGTAATATATATATATTTTATTATCTTTTTCTTTGTCATTATGGATCTACAGGAATTCCACGAAGCACAGTTTAAAAAAAAAAAACTTTACAATATACAAGAACAATAAATATATACCATATGGTTATTATAAACACTCCACTCAATGTGGAGTAGGAAAAAGGTTTTAATAGTATATAACTCGTTTTAAGCAGTTAATTTTGATTGTTTTTCCACAGTAACAATTTTACAAGCAACCTTCATCATGACTCTAATGTACACACCAGCATGAAAGGACATCATCTCAAAACCTACTCCCTGCGCTGTGCTGCAAACAGGCCTGACATGTAAAAATGTCAAGAGCAAAACAGATTCCAAGACTACGAGCCAGCCAAAATGTACAACCCAGCGAAATAAGTTCCTTGCATTCCAGAGTCTGTTATATATAGCCTATTACATACTAATATAATTAATTGCAGTGTCAATAACAATGTGATATTATAAACTGCCCTGGGGAATATTCACATATTAAGTTGATGTTGTTCAACAGTATTGCTCAGCACTTTAACTTATGTTAATAAATCACCTGAAAGCCAGAACATGTAATAAATTACAGGCTATTTGCTAAAATATAGGCTAATGTTAAAATGCGTGCTAAAAACAGAACATTAAGTCTTTATCTCTCACAAAAACATCGAAGATATTGCTCGCTACGCCAGTGTTAGCTGAACTTTGAATAACTGACGTAAACTGCATTCTTCATGTTGGCCGTTGCTCCAGTATATCCGATGAAGGGGTCAATTCAACTACTTTTTTTATCAGGTACTCTAATGAGATGACATAGCTAGTAGTGTCTCAAGAGATACTGCAGAAACTACTGCTGTCCCTGAATGTGAGAACTCGGGGACGGTCCTAGACTTTTAAAGACTTGCCTACACAGACACTTTTGAGTGTTTTCTGCAGTTGGATGAAAAACACGACGCCTGACGTGCGTTTGGACTGTACGCGTTTAGTGCAAAAAGAAAGAAAAACCGCGAGACACGCATGTTTGGTTGGAAGAGAAGATAATATGCTGAAGAAAAATACCAAAAAGACAAGCCGTCTTCTCCTTGTGCTTACTGACAGAAAAGAGAATAAAAAATGTCCATATAATGGCATTAATAATAACTAACTTAAAAACACGAGTAAAACTTTTTAGTAACGACCAAAAGGGATGTCAAAATATTAAAATCTCTGTTATCTCCAAATATTTTAAAAATTCTCCTTCACGTTTTTTTAGCAGTCTCTATACAAAATAAAAAGACATTCTTAAAAATATTATCTGTGATCTAAAGGTGATCTTAACGAGTGAAAAAGAGCTGACATTTCGGTCTTTGCAGCTTAATTTCAATTGACGTGTTCAAGTTAGCAGTTTATAGAAGTTTCGACACTTTAGAACAGTAGTTTACAAAATTGTATTCAACTTTTGCTCAGAACATAAGCACAGCGTATTAACAGTTTAAAGCATAAAAATAAATTGGACGCGCCACGATTACGTATCATTAAGCAAAGATAACATCATATTCGTGGGCCTAAATAACACGTGTTTGTACGAACTATAGTTTTGTGTGTGTAGCTGTCTTTTCTGAGTTTCAGCGTGGCGGATATGGATACTTTAACAGTAGAGAATGCGGCATCAATTAGTACGTATAGAACGCGCGGCTCCGAAACCATGGCTTAGTATGAGATTAATTCGTCAGTCAATTGTTGCCTGTCACTGGCATCTTCACGAGACTAGCGCTCGCGCACCGGTGCAGTAATGTTCCCCTTTACACCGCCAGCTGCCTACAGCAATTAAATAATTAATACTACACAATTCCGAAACGAAGTGGTTTTAACAGCGCTTTAAAAAGCACAATAAATACTTATCAATATTCCTCACCTAAACACATTTATCGACGTTATTTGCCAAATAACCGTTACTAAGGGTAGTTCGTCAGTAGCATCGCTTATATACACATGTGACAAACAAACCACGACGAGAACAAAACAGGAAAAATCAAAGTTTAAATTAACAAATGAACGACATTCCAGTTAAGCCAGTATTCAAGAACAATATCTCAATGTTCATATATATATATATATATATAATCCCGGTCAAACAAACCCTTGTGCACACTGGCCAGCAGGTCCACATAATAGGAAAACGATATCACTGGAAAAAAAAAAAATAACACAAATAAACAAACAAACTGTGTCCGTGTGAATAAGCGATCCAGATATGTTCTGTATAGACTAGGTTATGGACGTGGGTTTAATACAGGGAAAGGCAACGAATGGACACTGCTTATGTCATGGAATAGCAAATTAGTTCTGAGTATTTTGAGGCTGGGCTAAAGAGACAACGTACGTAAGCCACTTTCTCTGGCCACGTGACCGTCTCTGTCTGGACGCGTCCATTAGAAAGGAGGAATTAAACGCTGAACGCAACTATTTCTCTCAATCATAACGGAAACATGATTCTTTCATATACATTTTAATCATCGAATATAAAAACGTTGTAGTTTATTATTGAAGTGTGATGGTATGAAATTAAATTCTTGACAATAACTAAAGAAATACAAACTTAAAGCAAAATATTGCACTCCCCTGTCCTCTAAAAATGGTATGGTCGCCAGCTCAAATTCCGAGAATTGAGCTCTCCTGATTCTTAGAACTGGGGTTCTTAGAAGTGGTGATGCAAGAAGTTTCTAGGAAAGCACTACCAGGTGATTTTTTTTACATTCTTTTCCTCTGGCGCGCTGTTGCCATTACTCACACATGTTCATTAGGCTGTTTTATTTGGATTTTATGCTTAAATGTTTATCTCGGCTGATTTGAAGGTGTTTTTGTGGACAGTTTTTAGAGCAGAGTGTTTATGTAGTGGGTCTGTCTGGTGAAAATGCTTTTGACAGTTCAGGTTGTCCTGCATGAACCACAGTGTTCTGTCAGTCCTCACTGCGGAATCGTGGGGTCGTAAATAGTGCGTGTGGCAGAGGGGTGAAAATTTAGACGCGATGCGCGTTTTTTGCCAAAACGACCAAACAAGACGGCTTACAAAGTTGACTAAATAGCACATGGGGGGATAAGATTATACACTAGGGTTTGTGCACTGCGTGATCAAATACTAAGATAGAAGCGTTAACGAAGACATCCGACGATTTCACTTTTTCTTAGCGCATGTTTTAAAAGTAGCTCAGAAACCAGAGTTTGCACTCTCGCTCTTACTCTTGACGTTTTGGTCTTGTTGTCCTGTGCCAAAAGCTGTATACATTGTGTTTTCAGTCTGTGTATGCTGGTATAAATCACATCCTAAGCTTAGAGATGGTTTCTGATTTAGTTAGCTATACAGTTGTTGAGGGTATTTGCCATTTGGCTTTTGTTTAGATTTTGCTGGTGCGCAGAGACTCATTAATGTCATCTCTGATATTGTCATTATTTTTTCTAAAGTGCACAAGATCATTTTGAATTGTTACATTTCATCGTGTTCAGTCAGCGTTTGGCAGTAGAGATGCAATAGAAAAGTTTGTACCGTTCGGTCGCTGTCACTTTGTAGCAGCACGGGCATAACCGTCCTGCACAAGTTTCTCTCTAGTCCTGCGTTTCTTTTCTATGTATATATTTGTGATTTTGTCGCCAATGTGTTTGGTGTTTTGTTTTAAAATAAGTTGTAATGTTCTCGTCAAAAATACAACATGGAAAGATGTAGATGCATATGGATAATAAGAAGAAATCGACTATTTAAAGTGGCTGTTTGGCATTGAGCAAGTGGCTCATAAATCTCGCCGCTGTTTGCGTGTTGTGGATTGGGCTCTATTCCTGGAGTGAGCGCATTTATTGGCGTTCAATTACATAGGGTAAACGTGTTAAATAAGATTTAACACTTAAGAAGATGGAAACAGAGTAAGAATGAGAGATATTTAAGAGCTCAACAGCGAGCGAGTGTGCTCAGCCATATGACACTTTTCTGTGTTCGTGAGAAGTTGACGTTCTGTTTAAACGTTCTTAGTGATTTAAGGTCGCTAAATGCCGACGAAATGGCCAAATATGACTTGATATGCGAGTTGCAGGTGTTGTGGTTTAGTGCCGCTAAACTTCAAAACGGTCACTGGGTGACATCTCGTGGACGCAAAACTTCAGATTTCTTAAAGAATAAAAGTAAAAGTAGATCAGAACGTGCGGTCAGAGTGGCTGCAGAAGTTCTTCTGTTGAGTAGTAGAATACATTTCGATAAACGTTGTAAAGAGATGGTATATTCAGGTGTTGTTGTGGTTTCTGTGTGTAATTTTTATTTGTTTGTCCAGTGGTTAAAATCCCGATCCCTTTCCCGGTCATCTGGGTGACTTTCCTCCTCACACAAGAGCATTATGACAGCTTTGGCATCATGACAGCGCGCGGTCTGGGATATTGATATTATGTAGGCTCAAATGGAAACAGAATCTCTAATACTGAATGTTCAACATGTGAGAAATGTTCGCCTAACTATTTAAAGGCGTCCAGTGAAACTATATATTTGTATCAAGGAGCCAGATGTGACTGGGAGAACCGTCTGAGGTGATGCGTTCAATATCTGAACGTAGGAGGGCAGAATATGTGTTGTCTCCAAATTAGTTAAAAAATAAACTCTTCTACAGTATTAACATAATTCTTGGTTTGTGTTTGTTGTCTGCTCCACTTTGTCTGTTATTACACCCATTCCTCAATAGTGCAGTGTATCGTTTCACAGTGCTGCAATAAACAGCCTAACGACATTTTCCCATGACTCTATCGAGTTTATTCTCCTCCACACATATCGCAGGGAAAGAAGCAATTTTCTTCAGAATGCAAAAGCTGTGTAAATGCACATTTCGGTGAAGTTGGGACATATTAAGATAAATATGCATTTTCTGTGAAAACTTGATTAAGGTTCCTATAAATGTGGTCAGATAAAAGATTTTAGGTAGGATGAAAAATGATTGTCAGACGCGACAGAACTACTGCACGTGGATAGATGTCAGTTCCCTAACTAAATATTTTCATCATTTGTCGCCACCTACCGGAGAAAGAGAGAGAGAGCGAGAGAGAGAGAGAGAGAAAGAAAGAGAGAACTATACTTGTAATTGATTTTCAGATTAAAGGGATAGTTCCCCCAAAAATAAGTCTGTCATCATTTACTTGCCCTCGTGTTGTTCCAAACCCTAATGGCTTACTTCAGTGGAACACAAAAGGAGTTGTCAGGCAGAATGACAGCCTCAGTCACCATTCACTTTCATTGTATGCAAAAAAAGAAAAAGGAAAAAAAAGTTGCGATCAAAGTGAATGGCGACTGAGGCTGTCATTCTCCATAACGTCTCCTTTTGTGTTTCTTTGTCAGAGGAAAGGCAGAGGAGGTACACATTGACTAATTTTTTGATGCATAACAGGATTAAAGCTATATTCTTAACAGATGTTTTGACATACCTCCCTAAAAAAAGTAAAGAACAACAGCATTGCCTTTGTTTCTTAAGTTTTTAACAGCTAATATAAGCTTTAAAGATTCCTATGATGTTAGAATAATACCCAGCTTTTCTGATTTTAGCTTGTTGTTCAGTGAGCACCGATTACATCATTCATGGTTCACTGTGTTTCCTAACAGATCTCGAAAAAATGGCTTGTGCAGCCGACAGCTGCATCCAATTCACACGTCATGCAAGTGATGTTCTTCTCAACCTGAACCGACTGCGTAGCAGAGATATCCTCACAGATGTCACGATTCTGGTCAACAGACAACAATTTCGAGCACACAAAACGGTCCTTATGGCATGCAGGTGCGTTTGAAGGCTATTTGTATTTCTGTTACATGCTTGCCAATGGTGGAAATATGTTAAAGTGTGACTAAAACTAAAATAATTTCTTCACAGTGGGCTCTTCTACTCAATCTTTACTGATTCACACAAATGTAACCTGAACGCCATCAGTCTGGACCCAAAGGTTGACCCAGAGGGTTTCGCAATCCTTCTGGAGTTTATGTACACTTCACGTCTCGCACTGAAGGAGAGCCTCATCATGGCCATCATGAACACAGCCATCTACTTGCAGATGGACCACGTTGTTGACACCTGCCACAGATTCATAAAGTCCAGGTATATTTTGCTTTGTTCATAAATGACCCCTTAGTACTTAAAAATACAGAATGCTAAGTGGAATTTAAAATTAAAAGAAAACGGAAGTTCTTTAATTTGCTCAATATTTCCATGTAGTGACTCCTCCATCAAACTTCCCAGAGAGGACTTTCTGGTCAGCCCCCTGCTTTTACCTCAAGACGTTCACAGTTACAGACCCCACGAGGTTTTGGATAACGTTTCTGGACGAGCAGCTACATTCAGAGATGGGAGACCCTATGGTGTCTGCATGTTTAACGGGGTCAACGCTCCCAACAACTCTTACCTGTACAGCCAGTTTCCCATGCAAGGTTTCCCCTTTCCTCTTTGCAAGCTTACAGACACCAAAAACACTTTCTCAGACTTCTCAAAGGGAGGCATCATCCATCACAAACACTGCTCTCCGGTCGACGGTAACAACACCGTGCTGTCCGACTTCACCCGCAGTGCTGCTGTCGGGAGCTCAACCGCTTGCCACACAGGCTCATACTCCTCAAGGGAGCTGGGAAGAGATGCGGAAATGAAGCAGGAGACCTTGGAGGGAGTGGTTCATTCGATCGGGATGAGCTCTAGGAAACATGGCTTCACCAGCCTGGTCCAAGAGCAGCAGAGAGAGACTGGGAAAGAGCAGAGTTCCCTGGCAGAGGAACATTTGAGCCACCAACACTACTCCATGGGCATATCCTCCAATGGACGCAAAACCTTGATGAGCAGCCCCCAGAGCCCCCTCAAATCAGACTGCCAGCCCAATTCCCCAACAGAATCGAGCAGCAGCAAAAACGCCGCCTTCGCACAGGCCTCGCAACCTCCAACCTCTCAAGGTACGCAAGACCCTAAAGCTCGCAACTGGAAGAAATACAAGTTCATTGTGCTCAATCAGAGCTCCAAGGAGGAGGAGACCAATCCTCGCGACCCTGGAATGCACTCCCCACCGAGGCCGGGCTTGTCTGCTTTCCTTCACCACGTTGACTCTGAACATCCTGACTCGAAGGCAACGACAAAGATTAGCGATCAAGGCGAAGACTTCACTGTGCCTCAGGCCAGTCGCCTGAACAACATCATCAACAGGTGAGTTTTTCCAAAGGAAATCTGAAACTCTTTAACAGCTGAAAAGGAGTCATCCTGTAGTATGTGTACAGAAACAGATTAGAAGATCTTGTTTCCTAATGCAATAAAGTTTAGAACTGCCGATTTGTGTGTATTTTGTGAAACGATTCTCCACCCACCACCTCCACAAAGCCAGATTGAATTTTTCTTCATCCATTCCAATCCTCTTAAAGCACACAGGGGATTTACCTCTTAGCAGGAATGTGTGAAATTCATTCAATATCCTATAAAAATTAGAGTGAATTCCTCTGCATAAAGACCTAAAATGTGGCGTTCTCCTCATCAGAACTCTGGAGGGATCACAGAGGAACAGCGACAGCCACTCTTCTCTCTATATGAGCCATTTGAAATGCTCGTCCTGCGGCTCTCAGTCTCCACAGCACTCTGAGATTTGTCCCAACACGTCTGCCTCACGTCTGGCCGAGGAGATGTCCGAGATGCACTCTGAGTACTCTGATTCCAGCTGTGGTGAGATACTCTTCTAAATAGTTTCCTAAGAGCCTGTATGCATCTTCCAAAACCAACCTAAAACCATTTCTCCTTTGCCTTACAGAAAATGGAACATACTTCTGTAATGAATGCGACTCCAAGTTTGCAGAGGAGGAAGCCTTGAAACGCCACACGCTTCAGGTCCACAGCGACAAGCCATACAAATGTGACCGTTGCCAAGCAGCATTCCGCTACAAGGGAAACCTTGCCAGTCACAAAACAGTTCACACCGGTAAAAATAAACAGCTGCTGCTACAAATGTAATTTTGGCTTCAACGTTCGATGTTTTGCTTAACCTCCTTTCATTTGCGCTGCAGGAGAGAAACCATATAGATGCAATATCTGCGGGGCTCAGTTCAACAGACCAGCAAACCTCAAAACCCACACACGGATTCACTCAGGAGAAAAGCCATACAAGTGTGAGACATGTGGCGCTAGATTTGTGCAGGTGAGTGCTTACAGTGTTACAGTCAATCGTAGAGACATAGAAAAATAGATTTGAAAGAATAACATAACCTTTTTTTTTTTTTGCACAGGTTGCTCACCTTCGGGCTCACGTTCTGATTCATACCGGAGAGAAGCCATATCCATGCGAGATCTGTGGCACTCGTTTCCGCCATTTGCAGACACTGAAAAGCCACCTGCGAATACACACAGGAGAAAAGCCCTATCATGTAAGAATATATACTGCGATATCATAACTGTAAAGTGCAAAAGCGTTCATCCTTGTCCTAAATGCTGTTCTTGCATTTGTTTTACAGTGTGAGAAATGCAACTTGCATTTTCGCCACAAGAGTCAGCTGCGGTTACACCTCCGGCAGAAGCATGGCGCTATCACCAACACCAAGATCCAATATCGCATGTCCTCAACAGAGCTACCGACTGACTTGACGAAGGCATGCTGAGCAGGCACTTTGGGGTAGACCTGACCATGGCATTATATTACCTGACTTGTACAATCATTCAAAATTTTAGTGCCACACTGTGTTAATCGGACAAGAAGAAAAAAACTGGCATGAAATGCCAGTCTAAACGGGTTTCCTCTACATTTGAACATAGAACCACGATAAGATCTCTTGTAGTCACTTTATTGTTTATATTTACATATGAATATATATATATATATATATATATATATATATATTAATGTTGGGAGTGTTTTTACAATTTGAGTTATAAAAAGCTTTATTTTGTTGGAAGGAGGATGGAATGTGAAACATTTAAATCCGGTTTTTGAAAATACAGTATTTTCTAATGAAAAAAAAACAACACTTTTCTGAAGGTATTAGGGATTTTGATTGAGGTTGGAATATTTTGAGTCAAACGCATTTCTCGCAAAGCAAAGAATTGTGTGTCTATAGGTTTTTATATATAAATGTACAGGTTACACTATGTTGGAACGACCTCTGTCTTGTAAGAGGAACTCCTAACTGTGACTATAGCATTGAATATCTTTCTTGGTTTTTGTCGTGTACTTTTGAGAATGATGGCTGCTCTCTCAAATGGAAAACATGCATGAGGTGGGTTGCCACTGATAAACTTTCACGTAGGCAACTGCATAAATATTGTGACAAAGTGTAATTACTTTACATCAAGATTGCTCTCTGCTGGCAGAGCCGATCTGGAATTACATGGTAACATATGCATTCAAAAGTAATAATAATACTTTTTAAAAAAAGAAGAAAAAAAAGGTACTGCTATGTTATGACCAAGGAGATATTTTGCTTCAGATGTATTTGTATAGAAATGTGACTTTTTATTTCTTTTGGCAAGTGAAGGTTTACAGTTTTGTCATTGTTCTAGAAGCTACAGTAAAAGGTTATACTATTGTCTTTATTTTCTTTTTGTCTGTGTATACACTGTGTACTCAAGGTGCCTTTCTCAATGGTGTCTGAATTTCTTTTTATTCAGCCCAGCTCTACTAAGGTACAACTGAAGGGCAACATGTCCTTTTTTTTTTTTTTTTCCTTTTTGAGTGTGTAGACATGCGAGAATGTGTGACAGAAGGACGCAGTGACTGCGCATGTGTGCTTTATAAATGCTTTTCACACACTTTAAAAAAAAAAAAAAAAATGCAACTCATTGCGTGAGCTATACATCTTCAGGACTTGTTTTGGGATTGGGCTTTTTTAAATAAAAAAAAATGCATTAAGCTTATTGTAAAATATAGATGTATGAATGTAAAATAAAAGTATTGGATTTCTATGTCTAACACTTGTGTATAGCCTATTTTTTTCATATAGAGGCAACATGAAAGTGAAAGATAATGAAGGCCTTTGTCAGGGTAATTTTTTTTTAACACCAAGTTTCAAGTGCATTCACCATTCTCGTCAATTTAATCTAACATTTACCATTTTGTTATTTTTTTAAATACTCATATTTTTTTAAAAGCTTACCATTATGGGAATGCTTGCATGCTACAACAAAGGCAGAATTGTTAGAGAGTCGAGACAAAAAGCAGGGAACCAAATCACCACAAGCTTAGGGTAGTGAAAAGCAACACTGGAATCTCCACACCTCTGTTGTATCAATTCCTTTTACAGGACTAGAGTACTATGAAAGAATGAGTTAAACACTACGGGACAGTTCAGCTACAAAGTTTGTTTTCCACAGACATATGCTCTAAGTTGCACTGGCACTAATTCACAGTCAACAGGTGACAGACTGATCCATCTAAAACACCACAACCAGATCAGGTCAAAGTGTCTGAATAATTTTGGTCCCAGGTTTTTATAAATTTTTACTGGTAGTCCACTGTATGAAGAATATTTGGGTATAATATATCAGAGTTTACTTTATTTTGCTATCCTCACTTAAATTAACTATAGTGTCCTGCACCCACTAGTAAACAATTATATCTGGTCTCTGAATAATTTGGTTTGACTGTATAAAACAACAAAAACGATTTTTGACTCCACAACTAATGCTCAGACCTACAATGTACACATGTGAGAATGTACACATGCGAGAATGTGGACATACTGCATAGCATTATACAGATGGGAGATGTCATTATTCATCTATAAGCTTATTTAGTATCAGTTTAACACAAGGCCATATAATGCAAGTCTGCAACAAATCATTATGAGAGACTGGGGAGAGGGATCAGAAAACTATCCACGACAAACCAAAGGTATCAGATCCTCTTGTGTTACTCTGGAACAGGTCTGAGATTCTTTTGCTTCCTTCTTAGAAACCAATAAAACAAAAATGCAACAATATAGCCCAGAACGCAACACACACACGTTTTTCTACCATGGTGGGGAATTTCCATCGACTTCTGTAATTTTGTAAGTAAATACCTTTATACTAAACCTCTGTGCATTTGTTTTCCAAATATTCAAGTGAAGGCTGTAGTCTGATCCTGACAAAGGCTGTAGTCTAAAACCTGATAACTCTCGCTCACACACACTTATATAAATAGGGGCACAGACTTCTGTTTTTATATACAGCTAGCTATAAATACTATAACCTAACCTTAACTAAATATATACTGTATAACCATTTTTACAAACGATGTCATCCCCAAATGGAGATTGTATGATTTATACAACGTCAAAGCACAATTTTGCCCCCAAAATGAAGCAGATGAAGTGAGGATCTCTCATAGACTTCTACTGTTTTTATACCAGGTTAAATGATATTGTCTATCACCTAATCCAACCCAACCCTAAAACATAAACCTCACAGAAAATGGTGCAAATCACTTGATTTAAACAAACATGATTTGGCCAATTTTTTTTTTTTTTTTTTTTTTTTAAATCTAGCGAGGTCCAGCTCACTAGTTGCCGTTCAACAGGTTTCACTATATTATTAAAAGGACATTTTGAATGGTGAGGACACATTGAGCCTTACACACACAAACTGAATAATGTCAAACAGGATTTACAACAAGAATCAGAGGGATCTCTCACTAATAGAATTATAAGTAGCTTGGCTACTCTGGGTCTAAATTTTAATACGCATGAGAACAAAAATATATATATTTACTTTATTTACAACGGTTTACTATTAGCTGAAATCATTTTTAAAAACGGCACTTTCACCTGCACCTTTTATTCACAGGTGAACGCACAACCATGCAGGCAGTGATGCAAAGCTCACGCTGCTTCTTCTAGCTCAAAATCATGAACAAGAGTGTCATTGAGGTCCTCGGGGCCAAGTATCCAATGACTTTTCTTCTGAGTAGAAATCTAAAAACAAAAACAGATTCAAAAACTGATCATTGGCAAAAAAATAAAAATAAATAAATAAAAACATAACTAAGCAATTTTATTTCTTTAAAATCCTACCTTTTCTTCAAACAGCTCTTTGAGTATGGAGTTGAGAGCAGAAGCTTTACCAATGTGATCGTCCATCTAAATGACAAAGCAATATCATGAAAAACTAAATTGGTCACTTATAGTTCTTAAAACTTTGCTAACCACTGAATAATTGAGAAGGTCCTTCTCACAACTAACTTTGCTGTGGTGCCGCTCAGAGCAACACTCCTCCATGTCGAAGCTCTCGTTCATGTATTTCTCCTGAAAACACAGAGGAACACCGCTTAAACTTACCTGGAATTCTTTCAGTATAAAATACATACAATTCCCAATTCATGACTTCAGTGTTGTGCTTGTCAGATGCCATGTAGTAGTTGTTGTAATAAATCTTTGTGATAAACACTAACAGACACATGGAATTTAAAATCCACTACTTATTTTTCATTTAAAGGCCGTTTCAAAACGCAAGCCTATAGTGTTGTGTACATCACGGGAGCGTTCTGACTCAGCCAGGTGAGCTCGCGATTAATCGCAACGCGCCTATGATGATTAAAATACTTTCTAGAGATCACACTAGGTATTGAAAGAATAAATATAAGGATGAAAGTCACACCTACCATTCTCATTAAACTCCGTATCTGTGTGATTTAAGAATAGGCCTGACCTGCGAACGAGTCAGTAAGGCCTAGAACGGAAAATTAACAAACGGCTGACGGCAATTTGTCTTAGTTTGTAGTTCAAACAGTTCAACCAAATTAACAGATTTCAAGTTCATTGGTGAGCAAATTAGCAAATCCTTCGGCACTCATTAAACGGAAGATGCGATGGTGTTTTTTTCTTCCCTTTTGTGACGTACATCTGAGTGACAGCTTCTCAAACAAGAAAAAATGTAGGGCGGGACGTGATTTAGTCCATTGGACCGTTGGCTGCTATCTCATGTGAGTGACAGGTTGTTCCGCCTTCGCGCCAGGGAACACGTCATCAGAGTTGTCACTGGAAGAGACCCTTTTCACATTTCCGGGTTTCTCAGAGCGGAAGTCGTCATAGTTGCGTTAACTTTTATAGCGGTGAATGAGAGGATACATTAAATATAATTTTTGTGTCCCCATTTGCTCAAATAGCAAAAGAAAAACTCCACAATAGTGATTTCACAACTTTCACAAAAAGGGAAAAAATAGAGTGAGATTGATAACGGCAGTGAAAAGAGAGAAAGATGTTAATTTTTTATCATCACTCCCATAGACGCTGTATTAGAAACACCCTCACAGCAGCGGTAACTTGTTTTTTGTAATTTGATGCAAAAGTAATATAATACAAAGTATTAGTGTTATAAATGTACATACATTTAAAAAAAAAAATGAAAATACAAAAAAATTTGCAGGATTTACGATATTGATGACCGTTAAAACGCGTCATCACAGTCTGTGAAAAGGGTCTAGTGGGAAGGGAAGTTATTTCGATTCAAGATTATAAGAACATGAATTTAAATATATATTATGAATAATGATGTGCACGGGTAAATCGTTTATAATAAATACTGAACTATTCCATAAAAAAAAATTTGTCAATTTCGATTCCATAGTGACCTTTAAGAGTACTCTAACATTAGCAGTAATATACTGCTAAGAGTCTTAATTTGACTGTTCAAATATAATCAATATTCCTAAAAAAAAAATCTTGTGATTAAATTTAGACTTAAATCTTTAAAATCTAGCAACGCACTGCTATAGTCAAATGCTATAATATATTTGCTCTTTACTTGTCAGTATGTACAGTACATAATGATTAACAGATTTAGGTAGAAACTAGAAATGTAATAAAAATGGAACATTTGCAGGGACTCCATTTGAAAACATTGGGTGTGAAAAATAAGTTGCAATACATATGAAATAATTTGAATAAATTATTCAATAAAATCTTATGACTCATAATGATGCCAAATGACTTAACTTCTCACTATTTAAAATAGCTAAAGCTCTTTACCACTATAGAGAGGAAAAATAAATACAAAAACTTATGCAGCCACTACCCATATTCAACAAATCATACAGGCCCAGGTTCACAGACAGGGTTTAGATTAAGCCAGGATTAGGCCTCAGTTAGGGCATTTAAGTAGCTTTTATAAATGTGCCTTAGAAAAAAACATTACTAATGTGCATATTGAGACAAAACAATGGCACTGACATATTTTAAGATATGTCAGTGCAAGTTGCTTTCAGCTAAAACAGCTCAAACATGCATTTTAGTCTAGGACTAGGCTTAAGCCTTGTCTGTGAAACCGGTGATAGACTCGTACCTACACCTTAACCAGTATATCAGAGTTTAATGCTGTGCAACATACCGTTTGTCAATGGCTGAACTAAAAAGAAACAACAAACGCAAGCTTTTTCATCAAAAAGGAGGCGATGGAAGAAAACACTTTATTACTGTATCAGTAGGCCTGAAGAACTTAACTAAAAGCATTTGGATGCAGTACAGAACCTTCTGAACATCCAATAAAAAGCACACAACCACTAACTGAAAAAAATGTCTCACACCCTCTCAAAAATGGGCCACATGACAACAGTAAAGTAAAATTACAAAAAATCCAAACTTTACATAAAGTTTCAGGTAAGAAAAAGATATATGTAATCTACAAAACTCCATAGATGATGAGTGTGAACAGTCCAACAAAACACAACCTTTTCTCAAATGGAAAACACATTATTGTTTCTGTTGCATAGCTTCTTTGCGTGCAGCATCCTGTAGTAGCTGTGTGTCCACTTCATCCGCAGGAAGCTGTACATACCGCACCACAGATCCACGGATAAAGCAGTTCTTCACCGACAACTAAAACAAAACATTAAAGAGTCATTTCTATAGATGTAGTTCTCCTGAAAGTGTCAATCTGTTGAGCACCTGCTCAATCTCAATATGACATTTTCCCTCAAGTGCCTAAGGTTCTAGATACAGACCAGATTTCTGCCATTTAATTACTTATCTTTTCAATCTATAAACTGATTATGTGGTTTAAAAATATTGTGCACACCCACACAAAACTTCCTAATCTATAACAAACAACACATTTGACTAGTCCTCACCATGTGCGGATATTTCTCTGGATCAGTTACACTGATATCTGTCAGTTTGATGTTCAAATACTGTGAAAGGAGAACAAGATTAATTTTTAAAAAGAAATTCAGACAATATTTGCTTCGATGTCAATAAAGTGGAGTCTGCTGCCATACCTGATCAACTGAGTGTAATGTTCCACATATGCTGCAAAGTTGACATTCAGAACGTAATGAGTTTCCACACACATTACATTATGCATATATTATATTTTAAAAGTATGTGATATATAAAAAGAAAGTGCTTACCTCAAGTCATTCTTGAGCTCCACCACAACATCTTTGCCGACCAAGGACTTGAAGAACGAGTAGAAGAGCTGAGGAATTACATGTTTGAATATGTTACATTCAAATTATTTTCTGATATGAGAACAAGAATTGATTAAACGATATTAAAATGTGATTAAACCTTTGAAATATAGTGCAATGTTAGACAATGAGAGAATCCGTCAAATTGCATACACTGAAAGCAAATTACACTGGCTCTAAATTATCGAACACTATTCGACCACATAAAATACAAAGACATTAATGTAAAAATATCCAATGTAAATAATAGTAGTTTCTGATGGGCATTTAATTAAAAGAATATTAATACTTTGCTTGAAACCTGACATGTTTATTTGGCTATCCAGAGAGCTAGCCGTTAGCAGGCTTCGGGGATTATTCATTCCTCACCAACAGTGGTGAACAGTAACCAATAAAAAAAAAAGTTAAATATTACAAAGTGATTTATTTGGGCCCTGCAAAATTGTTGTACTTTTTTAAAGGTAACGACCATGGTATGTTATTGCTAAATAACAACACTTACCATTTTCACGCGGTTTTGTGCTTCAGATCACATACGTCATCAAAAAGCTACCGGTATATTTTTTCTCTTCGTGCTTCTATTGGCTAGACGAATAAAGACGTAATGGTCCCATTGGTGGAGGGATTTTGCGTCATCTGTATGCATCTCGGTAAATCCCTCACAAACACTGAATAATAAATCGTCCATTTACGAAAGAATCTTATAGAAGCATGTTATTTTTAAATAAACTATTTTATAACAATGACATTTATGCCAGAAGATCAACTTTCACTGTACCCACCCGGCATGCTAGCAAACTATCGCCCCTCCTTTAATAAGAGAATCTCTGGCAATTCCCCTCTCTCACCAGCAGATGGAGGCAAATAATAAAAAAGCACAGACTATAATTTATGTCAGATTCCCATACTCTTTTATAATGAACTATTCCTTGTTATTTATCAAACGAAGCATTCCACTTACAATATGGGCTCTCCAATACTATAAAACACGAGAAAAATTGACTGCTTTAATGTTCGGACGCCATCTCTACACGAGTGTTACACTGCTTGGTTTCCTGAGAACAACAACTAATGGTGGCCTAAATGCTAAAACAAATTAGTCATTATAAAGTGCATGTTTCTAGACCAAAAAAAAAAAAAATCAATAACTGTACAACACTTGGTTTTATTAGAAGATTACAACTTTTCACTTTTCTCCATTTAATAAAATATTTCAAGCAAGAAGAAATGTTGAAACAGGTTGATGAAAATGATTGCTCTATCTATGACTTTATGCAGTAACATTCATACTGTGAAACATTCATCATCATTTTAAAATCAATACCCAAGTTCCTTTTATTGTTTATGCACTTATTCATTTGAGTACTCAGAGATTAAGAAGCTTATGGCTTTTGTCCAGTACAGAGTCTCAAGCATCAGACATGAAGATCACACCAGCGCTGAAAGGTCTCTTGCCATGGCATACCAATAGAAAATCATTTTAAAGGCCGACCCATCTTCAGAGGTTGCGATGTCTCATGATGCACTGAGGACGGATGTTGCAAATGAAAAAGAAGGGAAAGTTATTTAAATAAATGTTGAATAATTAAATATAAATTACAATTGTACAAAAAATAAATAAATGCTTAGTATCAAATATCTAATTCTTAAACTAAGCTTTCTATTAGTTACACACTACCAGCCAAAAGTTTAGAATAATTAAGATTTTTAAATGTTTTTGAAAGAAGTCTCTAATGCTCACTAAAGCTGGATTTATTTAATCAAAAATACAGTAATATTAATATTATTCTACAAAAATATTAAGCAGCACAATTGTTTTCAACATTGATTATAATAAGAAATGTTTCTTGAGCAGCAAATCAGCATATTAGACTGATTTCTGAAGGATCATGTGACACTGAATACGAATGATGCTGAAAATTCAGCTTTGCCATCACAGGAATAAATTACATTTTAAGATATACTCAAATAGAAAACAGTTCTTTAAAATTGTAATAATATTTCATAATATTACTGTTTGTACCAGGGGCATCGCTAGACTGCTGTGCCACTGTATAAAATATTACTGATAAATCCCTATGTGTCAATGAAGATTGCTGTATAAAGACCTGAGAATCATTTTCTCTGAGAATATTTCAACAATCATGTGGTGTGTTTTCTATTAGCGGTTTAGAATTAGAACTAACAATCTCATTAATCTAATACGGGTTTGTAAAAACCTCTGAAATCGTTTGCGATTCTGTTTGATTAGGATAGTTCATGCACACGTTGAATTATTTACAGTAGTTTCGCACACCAAAATTGTAACAGGATGTTTTATAAGACAGAAAACAAAAAGAGCGCTGGATGAGGTGGATATTTACCTACAATCCATTGTAGGAAAAAACTTGCAAAAGTCTTCTATTGCTTGTCAATGACAATTATAGCTTGTCAACAAGCTACTGTACTTTAGGTAAAGACAATTTATATCCATTTATATCAAAAACAGTATTTAAAAAAAGTATCAAAATATGGACACACTTTTTTTTATGGGGTCCTGTGCCCCAGTACTGATGAAAGGCTTGAAACACCTCTGGTTTGTACTGTATTTTTGATCAAATAAATGCAGCCTAGGTAAGCATAAGAGACTTCTTTCGAAACATTATAAATAGTGTAATTGCGATTATTTTTGAGCCTAAGGGCTTGAATTAGCTCCCATTATAATCACTGGAGCTGTCTACATGCAACCACCTTGAAATTCGCTGTCAGTTGACGGATGTGATTGAGAGCCTTGGGGCTCTATCATACACCATGGTGACCTGGCACAATGCGACGCCAGGCGTGTTTTTTGTTAGCTTCAGCCCGATGCAGTTATCATTTTCACGTCCAGCGCCACACTGTTTAAATAGCAAATGCACTCGCGTCCATCTGTTCGCCCATAGGCATGCTGGTCTGAAAACGAGGTGTGTTAAGGCACATTGTTGGCGCGTTGCTATTTTGAGGCAACTGAAAACGACTGCGCCATTGACCAACAAAAACCTGTTCTAAAGTCAATAGCGCAGTATTTTTTGTGTTATTTAAAGGGCGCGTTAGTAATATGCGCCTATAGGCGGGTGCACAACGCGTGTACACTCTGCTTATTACACACACAGGGACGCACAGCAGCGCACAAACATTTTTAAATATTAAAAATAAAAGTATTTCTCTCTGGAGAAGCGTTCCGTCTTTCCGCTCGCAAATTCCACCATGTAAATAGCGAGTCCTCCATGGAGTAAGCGCCACTGGCTTTTAAAGGGAATGGGAGATGAGACTCTGATTGGTTTATTGCCCTTTACACCCAAAACACACCCCTGACTCATTAAGAGACTAGGTACAACCCTTTTGGACCATGCGCCTGGTGCGCGACTGTTTTTTCAGTCGTTAAACTAGCAAAAGTGGATTCGGAAACGCCCTAAGTGCACCTGCGCCATGCACTTCAGACCATGCGCTCAGATCGTTAAAATAGGGCCCCTAGTCTACAGTCTTCTGCAAGGAAGGAATGTGGATCATATAGTTATCATACCATCTTTGGGTTGGCCTGGTCTGGTTTGTGGTCGTATCTTGGATGGGAGCTCTGAGCTGTCTCTGTAGTCTCGGGGCTTTGGTTGAAGCTCTTGTGGCTGACCAGAGCGAGACTTCACAGGCACCGGAGGTCTGTTAGGCCCAATCATGCCCCCTTCGGAGCGAGAAGGCACCACAGGCTTCTTGGTGATGTTCTGGTGTTGTAGACCGCTGCTCATGGTGCTTGCGGCTGATGGTGACTGAGGTTTGGTTTCAGAACAGGTGAAGGAGCGATAGCGAGGGGTCGGAACAGGGGGCTGACGGTCGGCATCAAGGTCTGTTTTGGGAAAGGAGAAGTGAGGATCTAGAGGAGAGAGATGGTCTTTCCCTCCTCGTGATCCAGTCATTGAGCCATAAAGTGGATTGTCAAACATCTCTGGAGGTTGCCCATCCTCAGATCTGTAACCAAAAACAAACATACAAAATTTAATTTAGTAGATTAATCTGGAATCACTTCAATAAATGCAAACAGTCAGGTTTCCATGTAACAAGAAGTGTTCGTTTGTACACAGTTTTTTTGTTTTGGTAATCAAAAATAATATTTTAATTAGTCTCAGTAACAGAGCAAAATTTCAAACATAAAATTGTATAAACATTCATTTAAATGTAACAAAAATATTAGGAATGCAGCACCATAATTAAAGCTTTTATGATGGCTGACATCCAATAAATGGTAGATGGTAAAATTCTACACTATTTTGTCTAAAGAAATCCCAAACAAAACGCTAAAACCTAACCTGTTATCATCACAACATACCATAATATACACTTTGAAAAATGGATTCATTCTGAGATTTGCGAAAGATTACATTTAACCATGTTATTAAACTACAGTGATTAACTTTGAGTGTTACATGACAGCAAAAACGGTCTAAATGTAAAGAAGGGGAAATTATCATGCACAGTAAGTATCCGACATCGACTGATATTGATAAATGAAAAACTCTCTAATTTGGCAGATAACCTTTGTTATCTTTGATCAAAGACCTTTGACAATGACATGACGGATATATTGATGAGTTAACGGTGGTAAAAATGTCAACATATACTTACATAGGGTTCGATGTCTTTGCAGTTGGGCTGGATGTAGCATGGTCATAACTAGTCTTTTTTGGGGAGAGATTGCCATGCGTCATGTCCTTTGATGAATGTCCAGAGGATGGTCCTGTTCTTGGGGATATAATGTTGCCGGAGCCCCTGTCTCCCTGGTTATTGCTCTTGTAGCCTACACCCATATAACTGGGGTTAGTTATATCAGTGGCGAGGAATGAAGAAGATCTGTCAAAGAATGTCAAAAGTTATTTATTTGTACAAACATAACCGCATCTAATCTTTGTGAAGAATGTCAAAGTGAATAAGAAAATATAACGTGTCATTTTGAATAACAAAACACTTTGGATATAAGCATCTGCTAAATGAATAAATGTAAATAGCAAAGAGGGAAATGGGAATATTTTACATTTTGGTATTATCTCCTGATTTGCCTTTACCAGCTCCTGGGTCATCTCCGACTTTAATGAAATCTGGAATAAAGAAAAATAAATCTTAAGGAATGGAACATAGCCAGGAAGGAAAACATTACACTATTCTGGACTGGTTGCATCAGGCCTTGCTGTACAGAAACACACTGTGCACTCACCATACAGCTTCTCTGCCTGTTTTCCTTCAGATTTGGGGAGTTGAATGCCACCTGTTAGAAGGCCTGTGTGCTCACCATGATGGGTGAGTTTGATAGAGAACTCAGTGTAAGAGCTTTCAGCAGAACGCAGAGCAACACAGCCCTCACCTACAGACAGAGAGCAGCGTGATTGTGTTTACATGCATACGAATATTCCAATACTAATCAGAATATGGTCTTATTCTGATTATGTAAGCATCATGTACACACATGCTATAACCAGATAAAGTCAATATTCCAGTTTTTAGAAATCCACAACAGAGTCGCAAACACCTTATTCGGAATATTCACCATGGCTGAACAATCTTTTTAACATTCAACATTTATTCAGTTTATTTGGAATATTCCGATTTCATGTTTACAGGAACAGAGTTTTCCTAATAAACTATGAGCCTTAAAAATCAAATCAGAAAATTATGTGTTTGCAAACAGCTAAAAGTACGGGCATGTGAGTGCTAGTAAACTTTCACACATTTTAGGTAACCTTACCATATGACTCGTCACAATCTGTAGATTTAACGCAGATGAGAATGTGCTGATCAAGGAGGTATTCTGGGTCTGCAATGATGGGCGTGAGCTGCAAAGTGATTTCACACAGATAATGTAAACGTGATGGCTGAGCTTTCAATATATATATATATATATTTCTCAAACAGAGTTTTTACCTCAACTTGTCCCCCAAATCGTACTTTTATTGAACCCTCTGTGTTCTCTTGGTTTTCTCCTTCAGGACTCTTCACAAACCCTAGAAAATCAATTGGAAGTATTTAACTTCACTTTTCTTTTTTTGCAGTAGCTTATGCGATCTTACAAAAAAAAGTGTGGGATTCAAATGATTTGTGATCATTTAAGATATAAGAGAATGTATAATGGATATAGCTCCTCACTCTCCAAGCAGCTTGAGTGATACTCAATGAAGAACTTGGTCTTTGATTTAGTCAAAAGAACAGCCACACAGTTCATGATCTTTATAGCACCCTGAGCATCTGTTGACAGATCTGTAAAGAGCAAAATATTTAATAATTAGTGCATCAGTACAATGCACAAGACAGCTGGCCAGGACGCAAAGTTTCTCTATTTAAAAGGGATTGTTGCCATAGTGAAATATTTATAACATCATACCATTTTTTGAGACAAACTGAGAAGTCACACCAACATCAAATGTGGCAAATACAGGGGAATGGTCACTTGTCATGATATCATTGGTGCATCCTAAAAAAATAAAAGAGTAATATTGGTTAATGTAATGAGGTCTTTCATCTGCATTGACCTTCTTGTACAACTTAAAAATTGTATTTTAAATTTAATGAACTAACCATATGAGTTGCAAACCACATGCACCATAGGGTAGGACTTACGAAGCACACGATCACACCATGAAGGCAAATTGTATTTTGTCTGTTTGTGAGATAAAATATTTATGTCAAGAGGATTTTCATCATTAAATTCAATTTTATAATATATCTGCTCTGTGGGGAAGGTTGTTCAGATGTATGGTGGCTTTCACGCTATACCCCTGTTGCTTTGGCTTTAGTGTAGGCATATCTCTCCCGTGTGTCTCTCTCAAAACGATACGTGGGGGCAAATGTAATCTCCTCCTCCACTGTAAAGTAAAACATATGAATGGAATGGTATCTGATACTAAGCACGCTTCTTCCTCAACAAATTTGGCATAATATACCTCGGTGATATATATACCATACATATGTATACAACAGTGCAAAAGTTTGGGGTCAGCAGGATTTTTTTTTGAATAAAAATGTATACTTTTATTGAGTAAGTATGCATTAAATTGATCAAAAGAGACAGTAAAGACATTTCAAACCTTTTTTTGAACTTTATATTCATCATAGAAAATGTATAATTGTTTCCACTAAAGAATATTAAGCAGCACAATGGTTTTTTATCATTGATAATAATAAGAAATGTTTCTTGAGCATCAAATCAGCATATTAGAATGATTTCTGAAAGATCATGTGACACTGAAGACTGAAGTAATGATGCTGAAAATTCACTTTTGCCATCACAGAAATAAATAACATTTTAAAAATAATAGAATTGAAAACTTTTTTTAATTGTAATAATATTTCAATGATTTTTTGGTAAATAAATGCAGCCTTTGTGAGCATGAGATACCTTTAGCAAAAACATTAAAAAAAATCTTACCAACCCCAAACTTTTGAACAGTAGTGTACATAGTACCTTATATAGTATTTTGATGTTAGTAATCTACACTTCACTGGAAACGAAAAAATGATAATACAAACTATCAAAAGAAAATCCTAAGACCCTGGTTTGGATTAAAGTTAGTAAACCTCCAGTTATTAGCATGATGTCTTCAATTTCTAGATGATTCAAAGTTGATGTGTGTGATTTTTATTTTTTATAATAAAATACTTAAATTACTCTCATATCCCATCCCATCTGTGTAGAGAAACTATAAGTGAGCCATTCACAGGTGGAAGTGTAAACACCTGTTTATGATTTCAACATTGCTCTATTTGTTTGAGCTCTATTTGTAGCAACATTGGCTCAACTAAAGGTGTTTTGGCTAGGACTGTTTGGACTAGGGATGGACATTGAGTAACTTTGTAGTTGAGTAATGAGTTAGTCAAAAAAAATTATTGGTAATTGAAAATAATAGGTAAATTATGCACAAATGCTACATCACCAATACTAGTTTCAAAATAAAAACAATATAACTAAACAATATTTTATCTATAATATATTTTTTTTTTATCATTGTACAAGTTCCTATTCTATAGGCACAAAAAGCTTGTATGTTGTGGTCAGAACTGATTCTCTGTATCTGCAGTGAGTTTAGGTCAATGAAAGAGAGGTGAGTTCTCACCGTATTCTAAGAAGACCTTTCTCTCCTCCCTCTCTATGCTCAGCTGATCTCTGACCAGCAGTTCCTGATACTGCTGCTGTTTGATCTTCATCACAATGTTCTCAGCTTCCTGCAAAGAGCAAACAACTATGCAAAAGTTCTGTCTTTTCCTGTCAGTTGATGTCAGGAGCGGCAGTACGTGACAGCTCTTGTCTTAATAGAGGAACTGCCTTTTCTGAATACAAGCAAGCTCTCTAAACCACAAAGGCAGTTCATAATGCATAATGCATAATTGCATAATTTGTCTGTAGACACTTTTTTTTATCAACATATAGAGTTAAATTTAAAATGTATAAAAATGTCTTCAATAGATCATGGTTCTGCGGTGTGACAAATGAAGTCTCTCACTTTACATGAACTCACTTTACATAAATTATACATTCACAGTAATTATAAAATAAAAATAATAAACTTCATATGTAGTCATTTGTTATACACAATTAAAATTACTTAATTTTGTAATAAAATGTAAAATTACTGTTATCAGATAGAAAATAAAAAGTAGTTGCTGATATGAACCACTTATTTTCTTGTGTTTGCATTTGACATGCATTAATAATAGAGTATACTTCAAAACTCTACACTGTAAAAAAAATAAAAAATAACTAACTTAAAAAAATTAGGCAATTTATCGTGTTCAACTTTTTAAGTTAACTCAACTAATTCGCTCCAGTTAAAGTCAGCTTAAAAAACTTTTGTTAATCTAATGAGTACAGATTTGAAGTCTTTTTAACTTAAAACTTCTTGTCAAGACAACCAAAAAATTAGAAAATTTAGAGTGCAAGCAGCTACAATCCTTGTTTTTTTCATCTCAATGTTTGATTTTCAAAGTTAACATGACATGGACATCATTTGCCTCCTAAAACTAGATGCACACAGTTTACCCATTTCACCAGGGCAAATAAGTTGCAAAAGTTGCAATGAGAAGAACATATAGCTCTACACCTCAACACGTCTCATGTCAACACAAATCTCAAACATGGTGATGAACAATTGTAATTCAGTAAAAATATGAACTCTGAAACATATGACAGCTAAATAACAGTGGCAACAACAACAGCAGCATAAATCAAGCCGGTTAAAGGTGCAGTGTGTAGTATTTATGAGGATCTATTGACAGAAATGCAATATAATATACATAACTATGTTTTCAGAGTTGTATAAAGACCTTACATAATGAACCGTTATGTTTTTATTACCTTAGAATGAGCCATTTCTATCTACATACACCGCAGGTCCCCTTACAGTGAAGTCACCATTTTGCGCCTCCATGTTTCAACAGTAGCCCTAAACGGGCAACTGTTGCTCTACAGAGCGCTAGCTACTCTCTGCTGTCTCAGACACCAACATCTTTGTCCTGTGTCGGCCACCGTAGCTTTTCTATGTGCTTCGAAAGGGAGGGGTGAGCGGTGGGCGGTTGCAATTCGCAACCTCACCACTAGATGTCGCTAAAATTTACACAGTGCACCTTTAATACAAAGCAATAATCATAATTTTCTCAAGCTGCAATGCATGCTGGGAACTGGCACAACATTGTTGAATGTAAAAATGTTTATTCAAATAACTTAATTTGTAACGTCGGGACAACATTTGGACAAGTTTTGGACAAATGCGTGAGAATCAAAGTAAGTAGATTCAAAAATAAAACTTTTGTTAGCAACATTTTCTTCGAACAAATGTAAAAATAGCTTAAACAAAGATTATTTGGGATGAGTCGGTTTATTATCCTGAGTGAACTAAACAAGAATGCTCAAAACATGTTGCAAACAAAAGTTATTTTGTTCACCTCACTTAGATTCTCAAGTATTTGTCCAAAACTTGTCTAAATGTTGTCTCAACTATCTAAATTGAGTTATCTGAACAAACTATTTTACATTCAACAATGTTGTGCCAGTTCCCAGCATGCATTGCAACTTGAAAAAATTATGTGGTAACTATTATTATTGCTTTGCATTAACCGGCTTGATTTATGCTGTTGCTGTTGTTGTCACTGTTATTTAGCTGTCTGTAGGTTCAGAGTTCATATTTTGACTGAATTACAATTGTTGATCATCACCATGTTTGAGATCTGTCTGCTGAGGTATATGTGCTTCTCATTGCAACTTTTGCAACTTATTTGCCCGGGTGAAATGGGTAAATTGTGCGCCTCTAGATTTAAGAGGCAAATGATGTTCATGTTGTGTAGCTAACTTTTAAAATAAAATATGGAGATGAAAAACAAGGATTGTAGCTGCTTTCATTGCTAAACATTGTTTAGTTGCCTTGACGAGAAGTTTTAAGTTCAAAAGACTACCTGCTACTCATATCACAAACAAAAGTTTTTAAGCTGACTTTAACTGGAGCGAATTATTTGAGTTATTTGAGCGAAAAAAATTGAATGTGATAGGTTGCCTTATTATTTTAAGTTAGCTGAACAATTTTTTTTTTTGCTGTACATTTTTTTTATGTAATTCATCTTTCTGTAAGTCACCCCAGTTGCAAAACTTTTTGATATTATGGGCCAGATTTACTGACAGCTTGCACCAACACAAACCTTCTTTTGGCATTAAAAAACTACTGTCAGGATTTACTAAAGACACGCAGTGAAAAATTAGGCGTGGACAGTTATTTTTGCGGCTGACCTTATTGCATATGCATTTGTAGGAGTTTCCATTTCATACGCAAAATTTATGGGAGGAGAGTATTTAAATGAATCATGCAAGGTGATTTACAAAGGTTTGCGCTCGTCAATTTACTGGTATTTGCGCCATTATTTACCGCCCAAAAAAGCATGTCTTAAACCAGACGCTAACTGGTAGATTGTGTTGGTCGTTATGGAAATGATCCGGCTGCGTCTGTGTTCTTTCATTTGACCCTACCTGTGATGGTAAGTCAACCCTATAATTCAGATCCCCCAGCCAGAAGAGGTGTGTGAAGCGATGTGTGATGTCAAAAGGATTAAGTTTCTTATCGCCCAGATTCAGAAAACGCAGAATACTGATGTAGTTCTGGTTTCGCCTAAAAAAGGTACAGTAATCAAGTTACTAAATTTGATATTATTTATTATTCATGTGTATTTTATGTCAATGTCTCATTTGTCACACAGGCAGGTTTTTGGGTTGTGGCTTACCTCAGTTTCTTTTCACTTCCTGAGGTCAGGTGACTGTTGACAAACCCAAAGGAGGTTCTATTAAACATAAAAGACACCCCCACTGCTCCTTTATTCCCTTTAAACACACACATACACACATAATTAGCTTTTTACATACAACAAAGTAGGATATACAGCTTGCTTTACATTTCCTATTAAATTTATTTTAGAAAAAAGCTATAAACAAACCCAGTGCATTAGCTATGCCGGTCTTAACACTATCAGAGAAGACGTGAGAGAAGCGGTTCTCATGTTCCGGCTTGGCTAGAACCACAATTCTTATACTCCACAGTGTCTGAGTGGCTATCTGTTAAAAACCAAACACATAGCTGTCATCATTTAGCTTATATGATAGGTCATTTAACACATTCATACACATTGTCAGGAGTCATAACATAGATAGCATGTCATTATTGCACACAGAATATAGAATGAGCTGACATAATACGCAAACCACATAAAGGCACCCCAAGCCTTTTCGTTGTGTTTTGTGTCACATACTTGTTTGAAGCTAATGTTGGTTATATCCCTAAGGGCTCCCCTAAGGGTTTCTATCCACTCCTTCTCTCCCAATGGGTCCTCCTGTGTCCCAATGACATAGATATCATGTGGGATTTGATTGGCTGTGTCATCATGGGTTTTTCCCTGACCCTTTGACTGCAACCAGGAAGTGATGTTTTGTGGTGGATTTGCATTTCCTGAATGGACAGAACAAGTTCAAACAAGTCACTTCATCTCTAGTTAGTGTTAGACGTGCTGGTATACGGTAATACGATATATCACGATAATGAACATGCACGATATTGTTATCGTGGTCACTTCAAAATACCGTGAATAATTATTTATTACGAATTATTCAGATTTTTAGAATGCATTTTAAGAATACTTTACCCATCTACCGTTTAAAATGAACACCGCTGTATGCTGCATCAAAGAGGCACGCGCACTGATGTAAACAAGCCCAACGCGCACAAGCAGCGCATGGCTGAACGAGTGAAGGAGACGCGCTGAATGAAAATGCACATTCACTCTCTGACAGCAGATGGCGCTGATGGAACGGCATAAATGCAGCCGTTTCACCGAAAACCTCGTAAACAAAGCAGACTCACGCTACTAAACAGTATTTAAATGTTTCAAACAGCCATTCCATTTTCTGTATTCGCTACGGTGCTCATCACATCACCAAATACTTAATACTTAAAGACTTAAGGCTATTTATTTTCAAACTTAAACATTTTATATTTTAATCTGGACTACACGCCCTAGATATTGTTTGAATATGTTCTGATTCTTTATTGTTCAGTCACACACTTTACAATAAGGCTCCATTATTTAACATTAGTTAATCCATTAGTTAACAAACTGACAATGAAAAATAGCCTACTTCTAAAGCATTTATTAATCTTAGTTAAATGTAAATTTCAACATTTAATAACATTATTAAAATCAAAAGTTGTATTACTGTATTATTTAATGGACCTGAGCTAACATTAACAGTTGTATTTTTTAACTGACGTTATCAAAGAATAATAACTTTGTAACAAATGTAGCTATTTGCTCTTTAGCATTAACTAACATTAACTACTAGTTAGACCTTATTGTAAAGTGATAGCCTACCTATTGTTCTTTATAATTCTTTTGCACTTTAATCTGTTTGAAACATTTGTTTACTTTATACATTTTTGTGTATTGCTTTATTGTATTTAAATGTTCAGTTCTTTTTGTCATAAGAAAAAGTTATTAAACCTGTTATAGTATGACAACACTTTTTTTGCAACTTATTTCAATATCGTGATAATACCGTATACTGTGATAAAAGCTTCAGCAATTAATTGCAACATGAAAATTTGATACCGTCACATGCCTATAATTTCTTATACCAAAAAACTGTACTTACAGATAATATAATATTATTGTAATCAATAGCCATTTATGGAAGCTGCACTTAAAAAGAGCACACTTTCATGACTGTGTAACTTCATGACTAATGTCAAATTAAAAGTTTTACTTTAAAGTACATTTTAAATCATTATGTTTTAATACTTTTGTCATGCTTTGAAAAAAAGTACACTTAATTTGATGTCTTGACAAACATAACTAAAGCACAAGTACCTGATTGTAATTTGAACTGTGGTGTTATTTGATATTACATTTCAAGTTAATATATTTTAAATGTAGGCTACTAAATTGCAACTTCATTATTACAAATGTGTAATTATATACATGATATGACATAAAAAATGACATAGAAATGACATTGAAAGTTTTAGTTTACCATGAATGCATATCAGTACATTTGTCAGTACACTTTAGCCATATTTCAGAGACAACAGAATTATGAAATTACATATAAAAATGTACGGAAGTCCTTGAAAGTGGGTAAAGAAAACACTTAACTAATTGCAATTCATATACATTTTAACCATTATACATTTTCATTTAACTGTAAATGACATGCCATTAAGTGGTCAAAAGCATTACATTCAGTTCACACTTAAGTATATTCTTTTAAAGTATATTATTTCCGTAATAAGTTCTCTTCTTTTAAAAAAAAATATGCTAAAGTGAACTTCTTTTTTCATAAGTAAGCTAGTGAGATAATCAAAAAAACAGTGTACAGCACTTATATCACAATATTTTGTGCTTCAGCTCCAAAAATATCTAAATTCAAGAGACCTTGAGAAGCTTTTTGGACTAAATAAACTGAAATGTATACTAAATGCTAATAGGCTAAATGCTAAATGCATCTTACCCATATTCCAGGTGCCAACAAAGATGGTGATCATATCCGGCTCAGGTTTTCCTGAGTGCTTGTTCTTCATCTGCTGTAGAAGCTGGCAGAAGCCTTCTCTTTTCTGAAAATGTGTTTTGAGTTACACATTTACACACAGGATCACATTAAAAACACGCACAAAAAGATGAAAACTGTATATTATCGTTCATATTGTTCATTTATGTGACTGGCCTCCAAACAAATGTTCAGCACTACTGTAACACAGTGGGATTTTTACCTTTGTGTCATCAAAGACAAAGTCTTTGCGCTGTGTTTTTTCCTTCTCTGTCTCTACCACCAATGCTAGTCTGTTATGCATCTTCTGTGACTTCACCAACTGCAAGACTGAAAATGAAGAATTTGGCATGTTCCCATTATTTACTGGTAATTTCATTTTGGTTACACAGCTTTTGGGAATACTAGATTCTGATTGGTCAATCACAGAATTCTGAGCTCAAATATTTATTATTAATGACAACCACTGAACTGTATATTTGACCATTGTGACTGGCAACAGATATCTCATCTTGAAACCAGTGTTTCTTTGCAATTTCTTTTACATAAGAAAATAAGTTAAAGAAAGCAGGATATTGCACATTATCGCAACACTTCAAGATGAAGACAGCTTTACGCTCTGTGTCCTGATCATCCTATCAATGTTTATTTTGCTGACTTGTCAATATTGAAACATTGTCGTCACATTCAAATGTATGTGGTTATGTAAGTGATGAAGTGGTTCAGCATACTTTTATTGTGCACAAAATATTTATCCTCAGGTCCATCTTTGGACTTCTTGAAGTAAACCTTCCCACCTTCCACATCTACTTTAAGGTACATTTTGTTTGAAATACCGAGGGAGTCACATTTTACCTGTTAACACAGAAAAGGAAAAAAAAGTAAAATAAAGTTCAGCATTTCAAAAATGGTTACAAAGGTTCTCTATGATGGCTGTGTGGAGAGGTAAATGTCATCGCCTATCGCCACATAGGCAAACATAACACTAATTTGCATGTGGTTTTGGAGTGCAGAGCCGTCGCAATGAAAACGTCAATACTTTCATTATTATGACATCATTACAAGCAGGAGGAAGAAGGTTATGAAGATTACAGGTTATGACTTTCACCTCAGATATATATAGTAATCAAACAACATTAATTTACAATATATACTTGTACTAATATACTAAGTAATTACATCCTTTATTTAAAATAAAATAGGTAACTAACAATAAACAAACATAGTTAATAAAAATGTTCATGTTCAGTGCACAGTGATCTATTAACTAACATTAACAGATACAACTTTTGATAGCACTTTATTTTACAGTCCTGTTCCCCATGTACATACTATGTACTTATTATAATTACAATAACTGGGTAATAACTAGGTACTAACCCTAAACCTAACCCTAACCCCTGTAGTTACCTTATAGTACCAGTACTTTCTTAGGTAAGTACAGGTTAATATTTACTAAGATTAATAAATGCCGTAGAAGTATTGTTCTTGTTAACTAATGTAGTTACCATTATTGTTAACTAATGTTAAGTGTTACCAAAAATAGTATATCATTTCTTACTTCGAACATCACAGGAGGAATAAGTGACTTTCTGTGCCCTCCATCATATCCGACAAATTCAAACACAGCATTCTTGGTCTGTAAATAAGAGGTTATGTTAGTCTACAATAAAGTTCCCAATAAGAATTTTATTTCTATGTTTGCTGTCATCCATAAATAAAGAACAGAGCTACCTTGTCTTCTAATGAATATATAAGCTTAGTCAGTTGCTCCAGTTTGAAAGCCACAGACTGATTTGCATCTCCAGAAAGCTGGAAAAGAGTAAAATCAACAGATAAAAGATTAGAAATTTTGTGTAAAATTATTATAAAATATATATATATAAACTCAACACCACTTTTCTTTCTTTCTTTTTTTTTGGTACATATTATTGTCATTTCTCATTTCTTTACTTGTCTGTAGGGGAAATAGCAAAGTGTTGAAACACATTTTTGTTGCGCATTGTGTCTCAAGATTGATTGTAATATTCTAATATTTATCTGCTACAAATAAAAGCTACTTTGATAGCTTTGATATTATTAACACAGAGAGACTTACAGCTCCTGTTGTCACCTCAGGAGGGTGGTGGACATTTAAAATCAAATGTCTTGAACATTGTAAATGAAATAAATAAAGGATTAAAAGATATTTAAGGGTATAAAGAAGAAATAAGAATGGTAAAAGAAGTCCTAGGTCTAACTGTAGCCTATACAGTTGTAATCAATTTAAAATATTTGCAAATAATATTTCATTTAAAAATAGGCACACATTCTCTCTTGTATGTCTAATATGTCAAAAATGTAATAACAAAAATTATGAATGACATTTAAATGATTGCATATTTTCGATTTAAAATGGTGAAATTAGCCTACATTAAAAAATTGAGTAGTTTGCATCACTGTATGTTACTGTGGGTCGTTAAACATATACAACAGTTGTCAAATATTAAATGTTTAGCCATTTACATCTTACCACACACGCATTCTTTCACTGTAAAAACCAAAAGCGTTGCACTGGAATTCACACTCATCTTTAGTGAACATTAAGCCCCGCATTCTTTGCTCTGATTGGCCATCATTTTGACATTGACGAGCGCTGTTATACCGCTGAGGCAGACCAGCCTAAAAATTTTAATTTTTAAACTGTCTTCCATCCTAACAACAAACAGGGCGGTGCACAATGGAGAGCAGCATTAAGAAATATCCAATATTGGAGGGGACAATTTGGCCATTTCCAATTATTGGGGGGACTTGTCCCCCTCAATTCCCTGGGTTTAATTCATGCTTACTGACCTGAGTCCTTAGTCTCCCAGCTCCAGGAGACAGCGGTTGATCCAAAACTTTCTGCAGTGCCTCAAGACTCGGAAGTGTGCGAGCAATTTCACTATGAGCATGTAGGAATGTCAATTAATGTCAATTAAATGCACAATAAATAAAGTGTCAATACAAACATAGTCATACAAGGGCGATAAGGTTTCAGAATTCACACATTTTTCAGAACAATTGTACCTGTTTAAGTTTTTGCAGATACTCTGTGTGAGCTTTTTAAAGTGGGGAAGAGTCGGGTTCCCATTCTGCACCTGTTCTGCATCCAGGCACACAGATGTGCGGAAATACTCCTGAATGGACTTCTGATGGTCCTCCGATATACTGGATATTGAACATCAGAATCATTAGCACACTAGAACAAAGCTACTCAGTACAATGACTCTAAATTGACAGTCTAAAATTTTTTACATCAGATAGAATTAAATTATAATGTATTTAACAAGAAATTGAACTGATCCAAGTAAGACAGATAAATCTTGCATTGTATTAAATTGTACTAAATAAATTTTACTTTGATATGTCGATTTGCTGCAAACGCTGGAGATAGGTGTCTGACATGGTGGGACGGGTAAGCTCTGTTCCCCTGTCGCTTCCTCTGGACGAATCACTGTGGCAATCTTTACTTTCATTACTTGAGATATTCCTGGGTGGCAACTGAGGTGGCAAACTAAGTTGTTCTGTGGAAATGGAGATTTGACCAAATAGTGTCCTTGAAGTTAATGGAACCAATGCCATTAACTTCAAAGCTCACATTTACTGTCACATAGTTCCCAAAAGTACAGTGGGGTCAAAATTCAAGAGACCACATTGAAAATAATGATGGAAAAGGGAAAAAAAAAAAAAAACTAAATTCATTCTTTAATCCAGTGGTTCCCAAACGTTTTCTGCCCCCCTTTTGTAGAGAAAAATATTTTCAATCCTACATGCACCCACATAAAGGCACTCTCAGACATGACCTTGCTTGCAAAATCCTATAGGATTTTGGTGGTGGACAATGTGAACAATGAGAGCCCAGTACTGACAATAAATCCAAAATAAATGCAAAGAAACAGTTAATAATATTAATTTAGGCTACTCATATTTATTAATGAAATAAAAAATACTCACTATTGGGACAGATCATAAAACAAAGTGCTTGGAAATGTTTTATACTTAAAAATCTTTATATATGTAAAAGTGACTGATTTGAAAAGTTAGTAAAAATAAAATGAAGTAACACATTACATAGAAAAAGTGTCATGTCTATATTTTGCATTTACACTCCAAGGGCCCTATCATGCGATGGCAGGCGTGATGCAAGTGTTTGAAAGTGAGGTGTGTTCGCATTGTTGGCGCGTTGCTATTTTGAGGCAACTGAAAACGACTGCGCCACTGACCAACAAAAACCTGGTCTAAAGTCAATAGCGCAGTATTTTTTGTGTTATTTAAAGGGTGCGTTAGTAATATGCGCCTATAGGCGGGTGCAAAACGTGCATACACTTTGCTTATTACACACACAGGGAACACAGCAGCACACAAACATTTTTAAATATTAAAAATAAAATGATTCCTCTCTCTCTTCAGTCTCTTCATGGCAATTCCGCCATGTAAATAGCGAATCCGCCATGATACAAGCAAATGACTTTTAAAGGGAATGGGAGATGAGACTCTGATTGGTTTATTGCACGTTAAACACATCCATGACTCATTAAGAGACTAGGTACAACCCTTTTGGACCATGCGCCTGGCGCACCGACCGGTTTTGTTAAACTAGCAAAAATGGATTCGGACACGCCTTAAGTGCTTCCGACCATGCACTCAGATCATTAAAATAGGGCCCCAAGACTTAATGCACAGATCATTTGACAGTATCAGATTGTTTTGTTCCGTCCATCCTGTTTGCTCCGTTCCACTGTCAATCAGACTCGGAATCACGCATTTAAATATGGTTGTCAATCCAGAAACTTTGCAATAGCAACATGAAAAATACATATTAAAGTGAGCAATAATCACTGACATTATAATCACTGGAGCTGTTAATTATAACCCGAGGTACAGAAATCTGCGCTTTTGCCTCTCATGCTGCACTTGAACACAACAAAAGGCCTACTGGCGACTGTCAATTAGCATGTGCGTTCTAGTCTATTTTCGTCATTCAAAAAAGGAAACCGAAACCAGGACTGAAGATATACAAACCATAAACAAAGCAGCGCTTGCATACCATTTTGAATATCAATCATGCTGATCGCTTTCTTCATTCCACTCACTCATGCATTATGAAAATATTTGCGCATTCGAATGCTCAAGTAAGATGACGTAAAATTATAACCACCTTCTGTCTGTCTTGACTTCTTTGCTCTCTTTCGCTTTTATTCTCGTGCACTGAACAACCAATCAGAGTTCTCTCTCTCACCGGCGGCGCTGACACCGATTCAACATGCTGAATCGGCAACAAAAAAAAATGACGCCGTCCGACTAGAGCCAACGGTGCAGAGCACAAATGACCGATGCTCAAAAAAGGCCATATATTGCCTGACGACCCACCGACGGCTTGGTGTGGCCCGGGCTAAACAACAATAGGCCTACAGAAAATACAAAGACGGTGCACGTTTTTACTTACCCTCAAGACATCCTAGGTGTATATGACCTAATTCTTTCTGATGAACACAATCGGAGTTATATTGAACAGGGCTCACGCTTTCCATATTTAACTTACGAAAAAAACGTAACTGGCATGACGTACGTTTTGAACTGCGAGAGGCGTTACACTTTCATCTTAAGTGTTACACTTTCTTCAGAGTTTTAAATATGGATATTTTTCTTACACAAACACATTGCTTTGCTTCAGAAGGCCTTTATTAACCCCCCGGAGCTGTACAGAGTACGTTTATGATGGATGGATGGATGGATGCACTTTTTTGAGCTTCAAACCTGTGGGCCCTGTTCACTGCCATTACAAAGCTTGGAAGCGTCAGGATATTTATTAATATATCTCTGATTGTGTTCATCAGAAAGAAGTCATATATGCCTAGGATGTCTTGAGGGTGAGTAAATCATGGGGTAATTTTTATTTTAAAGTGAACTAATCCTTTAATACAGTACTAATTTATCGGCTTCTCTTTGTTTTTGTGATATGAAGCCTCTAGCTAATATTTTGAGGCACACAACACACTCTTCATTACCCACCGTTGTACTGGTGAATCCGAGGGTGCGATATGCTTTGTCATATTTTCTTGTCTTTAAACCGGACGCAGTGGCTGTCTACACTGGACGTTGCAAATCCATTTGTCCTTTGTGTCAGAAATTGCGCAAGTGCTTGGAGTACGTCAGAAATATAACGGGGCATCAGTTTACTGTCGGGAATTTGTCGTGTCGAGTCACATCAGACAACATCACTGATTATAATGGGTTCTATTAGCTTTTGTCGCGTTCCACCGCTCCGGTTGCGTCTGATGTAGACGTTGCTTTGGTAGTAGTGACATTTGAAGTAGATTCTGCTTTACGTTTACCTGGCACTGGCAGTCCTTTCACAAACTTGTCCATGCTAAGTGAGGAACGATGCATCATTCGTTTATATTTTTACATGCACAATAGGTGATTGAGTATTGCAGGGAGCCATCTAGTGGTCTGTTATTCCCCGACAACAACCGCTACCACTGATAACAGACCACTCAAGCAGGTACTGTGTGTCATAAAATATGCCAAAGTAATATTTTATGTTTAATTATTTATGTGGCAAGTAGCTGCATAATAAGTAGGATAATTTCTTGCACCCTGAATAGGTTTCTTTTGCATAGCTATCTGCTGACTGTACACTAGCCTTATCCCTTAGCACCCCTTTTTATAACTCCGGGCCCCCCAGTTTGGGAACCACTGCTTTAATCAAACTTTTCACTCAAATTGTTATGCTAATAATATTCTCTGTAATAAAATAAAATAGTATAATCTACTAATATAATATAATGATAGAATTTGTAACAAAAATAAAATGAGAAAACTTCAAAACAGAAGCATTTTCTCTAGTGGTTTTGCACTTTAGTTATGTACATTATCATGGTAACAGCAACCATCAATTTGCTTCTGAAACTATGGACAAAGCTTATTGTAATTCACTTACCTGTTTCCTCCTCTGGCTCCTCCTCCTTCTCCTTCTGCACAGCATACTGAAGGTGTGTGACCAGACCCATGTTCTCTTTATAATATGCTTCCACCAGGTCTGACAGCAAAGAGAAGAACCGAATAGGCACACCCTCTGATGCCTACAAAGCAAAGAATCCAGATGAACAAGAAAGATCTGCTATTCTGAAGACTAGTGTTCAAATTTACAAGATTTATGGAATTTTACGATATTCAAAATCATTATTTGCATAAACATGTTCAGCACTCCCAGCAATACTTCCAGTGAGGAGTTGTTCTTCCTTTGTCCAAAACCAATAGCAGTACATTTCATTTCTTCATTTTGCATGGTTTCCTTTAAAAAGTGCTCAGTCGGTGCCAAGTAGGGTTTATAAGCCACTTTTTCCAAAGGACTTTGGAGTATAAGCTCTTAGTCACCTGATTTGACTTACGTCTTGATGCTCAGTAAATGTTTTGACCCAATTATATGCAATACTATACAAAGAACAAATTCTAGCCAAAAAATTGATTTAAAACGAATGATATTTATTTGATTTGGTATGTGATGTGGAAAAGCACACCGTATTCAGAAAAATTTAGCACATATACTGTGTACTTTGTCCTCCGTCAACCAACCAAAATGTCCCTGTTAGATCAAATTTATAGCCCCTAAGTTTAAAATGAAACAGACTTTATACTTTTGGCTATGGAGAAACTTAAGGAAAATGGCAGCGTTTTGGCATTGCGCACAAAATCATCTCAACACGTCGTGAATCTTAGCATGGCCAATCACAAGATGTCCGACTGGCAATAGGAAACAAGCATAATCTTTGCATAAAAAAAACTCCCACATTCTCAATTGTTTAAGGTCAGCACAAACTATGAATTTCAATAGAATTTTGCAAATCTTATTAAATTATATGACAAGAACACTTTTTTTTAAAAAACTTTCCATTCAAGGCGGGGTGCAAGAGGAACCCTGTGGCTTGCTTAACACCCACGCTGATGGATAATTTAAAACTGAGGCTGTGCTGCAACGCAGGCTTGAAAGAGGAAGAACTGTGGTAGAGAGACATTGAAGGGCATTGTACAACAGTTTTTGGTTTAGCCCCGTCCCTTGAGTGCAGGTTACTTCGAAATGTAACGCCAAGAGAGAACAATGCAAATTATAATCAAAGGTCACCAGATATGCTTTCATTATTTTGTTTGTCACGAGTTTAAGAGTTTTGTATAGCTTGAATAAACCACCAATTGGTTTTGCAGCTGCACTGTCACACTGGTAGACTAATGCTTGCTTTAATGCAGAGGACATAATAGAACTAGCTTGACAGACAAGACACCCACACAACGGTCTCAGAGAGTCTTCGGCAGCTGAAGAACCAACTGTCACAAGGTCACACATTCATTACCAAGCACAAGATAGTAAATGGCTTGTGGGATGCCAGATGCTCTTTGCAACTAGTCATAAAAATGGACAGTGTTTTGTCAAGTGACCAGCAGACTATGAGCGCAACACGTAATTAGCAGAGAATTGAGTATATTTGTCTCTACTTTGTATTGTTTTTTCACTTGACCACCATTTTAGTGCAACAGGGAAATAAATGGTGTTGTTGACAGATTATTAAATTATTAAATGCATTGAAATACATACAGTGTGACCAAAAAATCTAAGAATTGCATTGCAATAAAGCACAAACACTTTTCTTAAGGAAAACATTTAACAGAAAAAGGTTCCAATAACCAATATATTTAGTAATTAAATAAAATATAGTTCAAAATGGAGACAAAAAGTGTTTTCAGTTTTCAAATTTGAGTAGAACATAGTTAATGTGATGAATTACACTTGTGGTTCACCTGTGAAATTGAACGGAACAATGGGTGAAAAGTGAAGTTAGTTTCAAGATGTTTGCAGATGCCACTGTTTGATATTTCGTACGTAAGGAATGAGATTTTAAGTGTGATTTACGCGTCCAGAGAGTCCAAATGAGGTCCACCAAAAGCTTTACTTTCACTAAAGCAACAACAACAAAAAACACCATTCTGGTGACTTTAGAAAAATTGAAGTCACAAGCAGAAGTGTCTCGGTGCACATCTCAAAATAGTCCCACAGCACACGCAACACCTGTGTGTGCGTGTATGAAAGCAGAGGCATTGCAGGAAGCTTTTAAGCCAAAGGAACCAATGCAAAATATTCTCACCAGAGGCCAGTACAATGTACAAACTTGGGGATTTCTTACTTGGACTGATAGTTTTTTGTCCTCATTTGGTAATATTCTGTAGGTATACACACAGTTCTGGTACCTGCAAAGATTGAGAAGAATAAAACTGCAACATAAATAATGCATATTAAAACAAATGTCATGTAATATGTCACAATTTAAACAAACAGGGAAACGGGCCATTTTGCTGAAAGCAGCAATAATGGGAAACCCCTCACCAACTTCCATCAGTCTCAGTCAACACTGTTAATAATTCACTGTACAAGGAATCATATTGGACTTTTCATTGCATTCACAAAGCACACTTCAACAGAACCATACATACTGTACAATTTGCAAGGAAACAGGGAAACTGAGATAAGTTTGCAAACAAAACGGGCCCCTGTTTTGTATACTGATTCCAACAGTGATATACATTTTAGGAAAGAGTTCATATGGAATTATCGTTTTACCTGGTGTTTAAATTGACAATATGCACCCAGAGTAGGAGGAAGGAAGCCATTTCTAAAATATGTCATTTCAAAAACCAGCATGTTTATATATAATAAGGTTGCAGGGCCAGTGCCACAAAATAGAGCATGTTTTATGACAGACTTAATTGTCACCTCATGCAAATTGTCAAACACACCGCAAATGTCAAATTTAAACCACATTCCTACTCAAACGCACTCAAAACTTTCATGTTACATTTAATATTAGTGACAACATATGTGCCCTTCCACCTGAGATCTACAGCAAGCAATACTCACAGAACACAGAGGGCATAAGCTCCCTGTATGGATTCGCTGTCCCGCAGGAGGAAGCTGCCATCCTTGCCTGCTTTGGAGAGGAGGTCCTCTGCTGTAGACCGAGTGATATTGCCATGGTACCATGGCTGGTGGGAAAACATCCTTTCCAAAGACTTCTCCCTTCCTCAGTCTGGAGACACCCAGGTTATTTTGGCCCCGGCAGTATTCAAGATGATATCAACATGAGGCCAGCTTCAGAGTCTCACGGTCTGTTTCATGACGTTGTTAGAACTGATAGCCGCTCCTGCTCTGTCTGGCTCTAGGCTCGCTGCTTCTCTCTCTTCCTGTTAGAGGGGCGAAAGCTGCAAAAAGGAAGCTGCCACAAACACAAGGGTGAACTTCCTCATTCTGTGCACACAGAGTTTAAAAACTCAGAGAGAGTGAGTAAGAGAGGAGGCCTGAACAGAAGACTTGTTCGCACGTTCACATGGCTCCAACACCTCTTTTTTTTACCACAAAAGAGATGAAAAAGGTGTAATGTGGTAGTGTAGGAGTTCTTGACAGTGCATTCTTCTGTTCAATGGCAATGATTAACCCTGCTAACCAAAACTATGAGGAGGACAACCCATGCATGCAAGTGTCATCTTAATGGCCATTATGCAAAGTAGAGAAATGTAGATAAACATTTACAGTATAAAAGGCTCTGAATATGAGTTTATCTTTTTGACCAAACCACTGGTCCTGAAAGGGAAGGGACGTCAGCATTTGGGTGTTATCTATATCTATCATTTACATTAGATGTACATGGATGGTACAAGAATATTAAAGTTTATTCAACATGATGCGACAGAGCAAATTCTCTTTTAATGCAGGTGTTGAATACAGAAATACACTCTCAGAAAAAAAAGTGAAAAATTGTACCTTTACAATTGTACAGTAAGTCTCTGGGCCCTATTTTAACGATCTAAGTGCATGGTCTAAAGTGCACAGCGCAGGTGCACTTAGGGCGTGTCCGAATCCACTTTTGCTAGTTTAACGACGGGAAAAATGGTCGGCGTGCCAGGCACATGGTCCAAAAAGGGTTGTTCCTATTCTCTTAATGAGTCATGGGTGTGTTTTGGGCGTAATGTGCAATAAACCAATCAGAGTCTCATCTCCCATTCCCTTTAAAAGCCAGTTGTGCTTGCACCATGGCAAATTGCTATTTACGTGGCGGAATTTGCGAGTGGATTTCCTCCAGAGAGGAATCCTTTTATTTGAATATTTAAAAATGTTTGTGTGCTGCTACGTCTCCCTGTGTGTGTATTAAGCAGAGTGTACACGCGTTGTGCACCCGCCTATAGGCGCATATTACTAACACGGTCTTTAAATAACGAAAAAATATTGCGCCATTGACTTTAGACCAGGTTTCAGTTGGTCAATGGCGCAGTCGTTTTCAATTGCCTCAAAATAGCAACGCGCCAACAATGCGCCTGAATACACCTCGTTTTCAGACTAGCACGCCCATGGGTGCACAAATGGGCGCAAATGCATTTGCTATTTAAACAACGTGGCGCAGGACGATAACTGCATCGGGCTGAAACTAGCAAAAAACACTTGCGTCGCGCCTGGCACCGCATTGGGCCAGGTGTATGATAGGGCCTAGATGTATTTAAAGGGACAGTTCATCCAAAATGAAAATTCTGTCATTTCTTCATATTGTTCCAAATCCTTCCTTTGTCGAACAAAAAAGTGACATTGGGCAAGATGTTCAAACTGCACTTTTCCATGCAAATGCAAAAGACATGAGAATAAAATGACATACAGCATCATTGACTTGCCATGTTTGAATATACACACACTTGAATGAGGTTTGAGAGCTGCATGGATAAAAAGATTATCAGTGAATAATTATCAGTCTTAAATTTTGCATAGCACAAATTTGCAAAGATTCAGAGTTTGTTTTGTTTTTTGTTTTGTGTTGATCATACTGCCATGTATTAAACATTCTACTTGTTTTGAAAGTTTTCAAATGAAATGTTTAATGTTTTTTTTTTTGTTTCATTTTGTTTTGTGTTTGTTTTGTGTTTATCATACTGCCAGGTATTAAACTTTCTACTTGTTTTGAAAGAAAGTTTTCGAATGAAATGTTTAATGTTTTTTGTTTCATTTTGTTTTGTTTGTTTTGTTTTGTGCCGTGTTGTGTTGTGTTGTTTTGTTTTGGGATCATACTGCCAGGTTTTAAACTTTCTACTTGTTTTGAAAGAAAGTTTTCGAATGAAATGTTGCAAAAATGTTGCATAAATTTGCAAAGCTTCAGAGTTTGTTTTGTTTTTTGTTTTGTGTTGATCATACTGCCATGTATTAAACATTCTACTTGTTTTGAAAGTTTTCAAATGAAATATTTAATGTTTTTTTTTGTTTCATATTGTTTTGTGTTTGTTTTGTGTTTATCATACTGCCAGGTATTAAACTTTCTACTTGTTTTGAAAGAAAGTTTTCGAATGAAATGTTTTTTAGTTTCATTTTGTTTTGTGTTGTGTTTGTGTTATTTTTTTTGTTTTGGGATCGTACTGGCAGGTACTCTTGAGTAATATATGAGCAATATACACTGCACACACATTACTGTCCTCCTCTTCCTCTCTTTCTCACTCTCTCTCTCTCACTCAGTGAAGATGCCTTGTTACGTTAATGGACAGGAAACCTTGCACAAATATGAGGAAAGAGAAGCAAAGACAGAGAGAGACAGAAAGCGAGAGAGTCAGACAGAGAGAGAAAATAATCTGCTGACAGCTCACAGTTTGAGTCACATGATGTGAAAAGAGAACCTGAATAGTGGCACAGTCACATCAGCCTGGTGGTTTCCATCTTGCGTCTTTCTCACATGCACACAGCTATAAAGAATGCAGTTATGTTCTACTGTCAATAAGAGCTCAGCAGTGACAGCCACAGATTCACAACATTCTGCCTATTGTCATTAGCAGCTGTCACATGAGATGATACTTAAAAGTCAAGTGTTATAAAGACTAATGGGAGCTGTATGAGACGTGACAAACTTCTTTGTCACTTTGGTGGTGAGAATGGGGGGGGGGGGGGGGGGTATTGTATTTGTAATCAACAAAATGCATCTGATGCCTAAATAAAAAGAAACATCAATAACCATTTGAGGTTAAATTTATTTACATTTATTGAGTTGACTTAAATGCATTTACAAATTGATTCATGTATGGATCTTACTTGAGAAATACAGAAAAATTAATGATATAAGTATAATGACCACAAAAATAAAATATATGTATACCAATTGGTTACAGTAATTAAAATAATATAAATAAGGATGCATATCAGCTTCATTTGAACAAGTGAAAACAAAACCAGTATTTCATGCCATCAAAAAATCTGTAATTATATACCTTAAACATTAAAAGGTACATTAAGAATATTAATTGACTATATAGCATGAAGTGCACATGCATCTAAATAGTCTTAATAACAAATGGCCGTCAAGGAATGTAAATAGTAGTATTCATTTCGACTCCTCACTGGTTTGTTACCCTTCGCACATTCTTACCACAGCTTGAGAGTGCTATAACCAGAAAATCCCCCTGAGGACAGTTAAAAAAATTATTGTAAGTGTTTTGATACCAAATATGAAATTCATTAGCTTCACACTGATTGCATTAAGAATGTGCACTAAGGAAGTGCTTACAGTTTACAAAGAACGAGTCAAAGCATGTCATTAGCAAACAGGTAATATGCTAATAAAGACAACATACATTTTTAAAAGGCAGCACAAAGTCTTATACATAAGTTATGCCTTCTTGAACCTTGTCTTATGTCAACAGTTGTGATCTGACAACCGACTTATAGGCTACATAACAGTCACTAGTACCGTCCCAAATAACTTTCACTTTAGCATGCCCAAATCACGTGCTTGGTGATATACACTCACCTAAAGGATTATTAGGAACACCATACTAATACTGTGTTTGACCCCCTTTCGCCTTCAGAACTGCCTTAATTCTACGTGGCATTGATTCAACAAGGTGCTGAAAGCATTCTTTAGAAATGTTGGCCCATATTGATAGGATAGCATCTTGCAGTTGATGGAGATTTGTGGGATGCACATCCAGGGCACGAAGCTCCCGTTCCACCACATCCCAAAGATGCTCTATTGGGTTGAGATCTGGTGACTGTGGGGGCCATTTTAGTACAGTGAACTCATTGTCATGTTCAAGAAACCAATTTGAAATGATTCGAGCTTTGTGACATGGTGCATTATCCTGCTGGAAGTAGCCATCAGAGGATGGGTACATGGTGGTCATAAAGGGATGGACATGGTCAGAAACAATGCTCAGGTAGGCCGTGGCATTTAAACGATGCCCAATTGGCACTAAGGGGCCTAAAGTGTGCCAAGAAAACATCCCCCACACCATTACACCACCACCACCAGCCTGCACAGTGGTAACAAGGCATGATGGATCCATGTTCTCATTCTGTTTACGCCAAATTCTGACTCTACCATCTGAATGTCTCAACAGAAATCGAGACTCATCAGACCAGGCAACATTTTTCCAGTCTTCAACTGTCCAATTTTGGTGAGCTCGTGCAAATTGTAGCCTCTTTTTCCTATTTGTAGTGGAGATGAGTGGTACCCGGTGGGGTCTTCTGCTGTTGTAGCCCATCCGCCTCAAGGTTGTGCGTGTTGTGGCTTCACAAATGCTTTGCTGCATACCTCGGTTGTAACGAGTGGTTATTTCAGTCAAAGTTGCTCTTCTATCAGCTTGAATCAGTCGGCCCATTCTCCTCTGACCTCTAGCATCAACAAGGCATTTTCGCCCACAGGACTGCCGCATACTGGATGTTTTTCCCTTTTCACACCATTCTTTGTAAACTCTAGAAATGGTTGTGCGTGAAAATCCCAGTAACTGAGCAGATTGTGAAATACTCAGACCGGCCCGTCTGACACCAACAACCATGCCACGCTCAAAATTGCTTAAATCACCTTTCTTTCCCATTCTGACATTCATTTTGGAGTTCAGGAGATTGTCTTGACCAGGACCACACCCCTAAATGCATTGAAGCAACTGCCATGTGATTGGTTGATTAGATAATTGCATTAATGAGAAATTGAACAGGTGTTCCTAATAATCCTTTAGGTGAGTGTATAAGGCTGTTTAAAGTTCCTGATCTTTAACTGACCATACACAATCAGGAAGTGTGGGCCGAATCACTTAAACTGATGAAAAATATTAATCTGTATGATTTCAATGGCTCGCTCAGAACTCCGACTTTGCGCTCAGAGAGCTCTCATGTGTACCTTTTAGGTCCCCACTTGTAGCGACAGACCCCCCTGATTTGTCTCCACAAAAAAGCCTGCGAACGCTTCCCCTGAACTTCTCAGCTGCAAACAGGTAGACCAGTGGATCCAAAGCCCCATTCAGGCAGGTTAGAGAGGAAGTAAGACGGTTAGCCAGGGCTAGCCCTCTTTTGATTTGGCAGGATAGGTCTGGGTGTCCGTAACCCAAGATGAAGGTTGCACGGCTTAAGTGATAGGGCAAAAAGCACACTATGTAGATGAGCATGACCAGACCGATCGTGCGTAGAGCTCGGAGTTTCAGCGCCGGCTCTAGCCTTGAACCTTTTCGCAGACTATGCACTATCAGCAAGTAGCAAGAAAGGGTGGCAATGAAAGGTGGCATGAAGGCTACGGCGAGGGAGACGAGAGCACGTCGTGAGGCCTTTTCTCTGTACAGCTGCAAGCATACGGTAGAGCCATTGACTTCTGCGGTCTGCTTGGTGACCAGTAGGGGCGCCATTGACACTATCACCAAAGCCCAAAGTGCAAAACTGGCAATGTGAGCATAACGAGGGCGCCTGACCTTGAGGGAACGTACGGCGTGTACCACAGCAAGGTATCTATCACCTGCAACACAGGCCAGGAAGTACAAACTGGCATACATGTTGACATAAAAGAAGAAGCCTGCGAGACGGCAGGGGATTTCACCAAACGGCCAGTGTCCCCCCGTTAAATGATAAGTGGCCCTGAGAGGTAAAACGAAGATGTAAAACAGGTCAGCCACAGCGAGATGGAGCAGGAAGACATTGGCTGGAGAAGCGTTGCCTCTCTGGCGGGCGAAGATCCACAGGGCAAGGCTATTGCCGTTCAGCGCAAGAAGGAAAACTATGATGTAGTAGAATCCAAAGATCATATTCTCCACTGTATTATCCACAGGTGGACAGCTCTCCATGGATCGATTGGGCAGCAAGGTGGGAAGTTCTGTAAGGGGGAATTCCATCTTTGTAACTGCAAAAACAGGAAAAGAAAGATGGTTTTATTACAAATTCACTTGTATAAAATAATCCTATATATTTTTATATTTTATTTCATGAATTTAGATAAATGTGACCCTGGACCACAAAACCAGTCATAAGGGTCAATTTTTTTAAATTGAAATTTATACATCATCTGAATAAATAAGCTTATTGTTATTGATAAATAAGCTTAGCTTGTTAGGATAGGACAATATTTGGCCGAGACGCAACAAAAAAAATGAAAATCTGGCATCTGAGGGTGCAAAAAAATTGAAATATTGAGAAAATCGCCTTTAAAGTTGTCCAAATGAAGTCCTTAGCAATGCATATTACTAATAATAATACATTTTTGATGTATTTAAGGTAGAAAATGTACAAAATATCTGCATGGAACATGATTTTTACTTAATATCCTAATGATTTTTGGCATAAAAGAAAAATCGATAATTTTGACCCATACAATGTGTTGTTGGCTATTACCACAAATATACCCGTTAAATTGAATAAATAAATACAATAATTTAACATATATTATATTAAATGACATATACTCAGCAAAAAAAGGAAACCTCCCACTTTCAACTGATTTTTTCCCCCAGCAAATTTATTATGTGTAAATATATGTATGAAGAAAAATACATGAATAAAAAGACTGAACAACTGAGACATAAACTGAACAAATTTCACAGACATTTGATAGACAGAACTGGAATAATGAGTCCCTGAACAAAGGTAGCAGTCAGTATGTGGTGTTTCCACTAGCTGTTTTAAAGGGTTAGTTCACCCAAAAATGAAATTTCTGTCATTAATTACACACCCCCATGTCGTTCCAAACCCGTAAGTTAATGTTATAAAGTGACAAGAAACAAACAAAAATAACGACTTCCACATCTGCAGTCCTCATGCCTCCCTGCAGCAGGATTATGGCATGTTCACCCAGGTGATATGGGACACTGGACATCTTTCTCCTGGTGTTTTTCAGAGTCAGTAGAAAGGCTGGCCCGTGTGGTCCGATCAAACAGATGTGCTACTGAAGCTCAAATTGCTCAAGAAGTTAATGCTGGTTCTGATAGAAAGGTGTCAGAATACACAGTGCATCGCAGTTTGTTGCATATGGGGCTGCATAGCCACAGACCAGTCAGGGTGCCCATGCTGACCCCAGTTCACCGCCGAAAGCGCCAACAGTGAGCATCAGAACTGGACCACGGAGCAATGGAAGAAGGTGGCCTGTCCTGATGAATCACGTTTTCTTTTACATGTGGATGGTCGGGTGCGTTGCTTACCTGGGGAACACATGGCACCAGGATGCACTATGTGAAGAAGGCAAGCCGGCGGAGGCAGTGTGATGCTTTGGGCAATGTTCTACTGGGAAACCTTGGGTCCTGCCATCCATATGAATGTTACTTTGACATGTACCACCTACCTAAGCATTGTTGCTGACCATGTACACCCTTTCATGGAAACGGTATTCCCTGGTGGCTGTGGCCTCTTTCAGCAGGATAATGCACCCTGCCACAAAGCAAAAATGGTTCAGGAATGGTTTGAGGAGCACAACAACGAGCACACAACAACAAATTTAACTCAATTCAATCGAGCATCTGTGGGATGTGCTGAACAAACAAGTCCAATCCATGGAGGCCACACCTCGCAACTTACAGGACTTAAAGGATCTGCTGCTAACATCTTGGTGCCAGATACCACAGCACACCTTCAGGGGTCTAGTGGAGTCCATGCCTCGATGGTCAGGGCTGTTTTGGCAGCAAAAGGGGGACCAACACAGTATTAGGAAGGTGATCATAGTGTTATGCCTGATCGGTGTATAAAATAATATTTCTCATTTATTTATTTAAAAAAAAAAAAAAATGTAATATATAAAATATTTATTTATTTGAGCAGCTGAGATGGTGTCCCTTATTGAGCTGGTGCCCTATACAGACGGCCTCATTTCCATGTATGGAGCGGCAGCCATGCTAACTATAAATTATTATTAAGATTTCCACAAAAATCATCAAAAACTGATAGATCAACAAAAACGTACATGTTTAGCACACACTTCCATTACACATCTAAATCAACCTATATGGCGCATTTAAGCTTTTCATTTTTGCTATAAGAAATCTAAATATATTCAAATCTGAAAAAAGAAAAGAGCAAGTTTACACCTGCCTTTGGGAATATGTTTCCAAACTCCCCTGTAGTCAAAACATGTTTACAAAAATGGAGCAAAGGACACAGCAGTGATAGGCCTACAAATAACACTTTTTACAGCCATAGTAAATATTTATCCTCCACTAATTTGAGTCGTGCAAGGGAGTGTTACAGCTGTCTGGCTGTTTGGCAGCAATTCAGCTACTTGGATATTTGTGTGTCTCAGGAGTCTGAGCAGATGTCCCTGCGGAGCTCACTGCACCTCCACACACGTTGTATGAAGGTGCTGTAGTGCATCCGATGGCCACACCTTTGTCATAAGACCCAGAGTCACTCCCAGCTATCTGCTTACAGTCTGACCCAGCTGTCCTCATGGCATTCTAGTTTGGCAAATCATTGGCGGGTGCACAGGGCAGCCTGCCTCACATTCAATGAGCAAACTCAAACAGTTGCTCTATTAATAATCAGGCCAAATGAAGCATCTGCAGGAATGAGATGAAGACCGTTTTAACCCTCTGGTGCTGTTCACATGTCGGTCAAAAATGACCGAATTTTTGTTTATTTATTTCAATGAAATGATTGTACTATATTTTAGTTTGATAATGTTTTTTTAATTAATATTTTGTATTTTTAGGTACTAAATTATATTTATGCAGAAGTTATAATCCATTTATTCACTTTATGAGCATGGACCTGAACATGAAATTTCCAACTTAAACTGTCATAAATCTTACTTAAGTTTGATCTCTTTTTAACACTTGGCAGATTATTGCTGAAGTGAAAAACATTTTTAAAAAAGTGAACTTTTTTACATTTATTATGAAAAATGCTTCAATTTTTATATGAAATATATATTTTCAAAAACACGTTTTACTCTAAAACTGTGAGAAAGTCAAAGCCAAAAATCTAAACAAGCTGTGTTGCAAATTTGAGGTTGATATCTCAAAAAATGAGCTTTCAATAAGAATTTGTTTGTTCGCAGTACCAAACATTTCCAATAGATGAAATTCATCCCCCATTCATTTCCAATGTGGTCATTTTTGTCCATAAACAATACAAGTGTTTTTTTCAGGACCATTTAACCTTTTCGAATCATGTCCATGATTTTTTTTGTGTTCCCACAGCAAGTGTCAAAACCTTTACCAAGTTTCGTACCAATAATTCTTAAAAAAAAACAAAAAACAAAACAAAGAAAAAACATAAAAATGTTCAGCACCAGAGGATTAAGAAAGGTTCAAAGTATAGGTTACTACTTGAGGTATTTTAAAAAAAAATCTTAGTGAGTATGAATATTGCATAATATAAGTTTGATGTTTCAAAAAATGTCTAGGATTTATAGTTGAAGAGTGAATTTAAGATCTCAAGATCGCATTTCGTGCATACCATGACTTACAATCTTCAATTAAAGCTGCAAGCAGCGATGAAAGGGCCCTCGCACCCGGGAGCACCGCCACCCGGTGGCCTCAGGAAAACAGCGAATAGTGGGCGACAAGCATTTAAGCCGGTAAATATAGGAGAAATATGGCAAAGTCACTTCAATGTGCCACACTTCCTGCTGCCAGCAGGTGGCGCTTTGACTATAACTGAATATTGGCATGTAGATGTCTTCAGGCCTGGACTATTATCAAACATGTGAAGTTTGGGGCAGATCGGACACTGTATGCCTGAGTTACAACAACTTCCTGTTTCGTGGCGTAAATCGCATACATTAGCACTTAGCCAAGTGTTGTATGATTTAATGTGTTTCTAGCATGTTTGGGACTTGATGGCATATTTAAATGTGTTTCTGGGAGGGAATTACAGTGTAAAGCATGCCATTTCCTGTTGCCAGCAGGTGGTGCTATGAGTAACTAATATTGGCGTGTAGATGTCTTCAGGCCAGGACTCTTATCAAACATGTGAAGTTTGGGGCGTATCGGACATTGTATGCCTGACTTACAACAGCTTCCTGTGTCATGGCGAAACATCAGACTTTGTCAGGTCGCGACGGACACGCCCTTCAGCCAAAACTCAAGATCTTCACAATTTAACATCACTAAGACCTTAAGACTAGACTGACCAAATATGATGTTGATCTGGTTAAATCTCAATGAGGATACTCATCACAGTGTAAAACATGGTCTTTCCTGTTGCCAGCAGGTGGCGCTATGCCTGTAACTGAATATTGGCATGTAGATGTCTTCGGGCCAGGACTCTAATAAAACCTGTGAAGTTTGGGGCAGATCAGAAATTTTATGTCCGAGTTACAACAACTTCCTGTTTCATGGCAAAACATCGAAATTTGTCAGGCCGCCACGGACACGCCCTTCGGGGAAAACTCAAGATCTTCGCAATTTAACGTCACAAAGGCCTTTAGATTAGACTGTGCAAATATAATGTTGATCTGATTAAATCTCTAGGAGGAGTTCGTTAAAGTACAGCGTCTGGAAATGGCAAAATTTGCAACAATTTTGCAAAGAAAATTCAAAATCATTTCAAATTCAAAAACATCTCACTTCCTGTTGGTTTTCAGATTTCATACCAGGAGACTTTTTTGTAGGTATTGGGCTGTTAACGTGTGTTACGAATTTCATACCTGTACGTGAAACGTAGCGGGAGGAGCACTTCGTTGAAATGTTGTAGGTGGCGCTATCGAGCCATTTTGCCACGCCTAATTCTGAAACCCATATCAGACGTAAATTTTCACCACTTTTGACGCGTGTGCAAAGTTTCATGAGTTTTCGAGCATGTTTAGGCCATCAAAAATGCGATTCATTTGGGAGAAGAATAATAATAGGCTGAGCAATTCCAATAGGGTCCTCACACCATCGGTGCTCGGGCCCTAATTATGTTTTTAATTTCTGAATTAAATTTCATTGGGGTGTATAAGGTCACAATCGTCCTTATATCATAATGAAGAAAATAAGCCTTATTAATATTAGGGGTGGGACAAAATATCGATGGGGCAATATATCATTGTCCTTCACCGTGCGTTATGAGATTCGATACATTGGCGTCAAATATCGATATTTTAATTAATAAAATAAGGCACTCTAAATACATTTCCCTGCTCCCAGCGTCACTACTTCATGGCTCCTCGAGGTGGCGCTCATATGAATGAGGGAAACGTGAGCATAAGTTAAATAACCTAAGAAAAGGAGGTTTTTAACGGGATGGCGGACACCAGTGTGAGTAAAATAATAGTTGCCCCAGCCATGTTTAAGTCCAAAGTCTGGAAAACCTGCACTTAATCTTTTCACAGGCATTTTGTTTTCTTAGTTAGACAGATATTGTGATGTATCATCAAAGGATTGTCTTGCAATATATTGATTATCGCAGAATTGATATTATCGGTATCGTGAGCCATGTATCGTGCATCGTATCGTGAGGTACCTTGTGATTCCTACCCTACGCCTAATTAATATTTCTGAGAACAATAATATTTTAAGAAATCTGCTTTACTGCTTAATACAATTTGAAAAACTATTGTCTTCCAAATAAAAATTATGTGGTGCAACCAACATGCAAAAAGAGGACATGATAATAACGATAACTTGTTCTTTGACTCAGTCCAAATGCAAGGGCAGTGGTTCGAATTTAAAGATAATATATAAAACAAAGAGTGGACCTAGGAATTTAATTTATGAATACTGGAAAATGTGATAACATCATACATCATGTTGTGCTTGAGTTCCACACCCTTTGGAACACTCCTCGAAACATATTAAAATGTAGCTTATTCCCAATTGTATTAAGAGCAAAGAGCCTGTCTTTGTGGCTAAAATCTGCACAATAACCTCTCACTGGAGTTATAATAATAGGAAGACACTTTATCAATATTTTCAGAACAGTACAGACAAACACGAAGTGGGTGTGTACAAAGGATTGTCTCAAGATTCCTGCTATAGGAAAATTCTGCAGGATTTGTAACTGAGGGGGAGGAAATCCTCAAGTCCCAGAACATACCAAACCCTCTGGTAATTTAAACAGATAAAAGTACAAAACAAAAAACAAAAAAGCTGTCCTGAACTGGAGCTTAGAGACCAAAAGGCATGATTGTGATTAAGAAATCCAGATGTTAATAGATGGCTCTGGTGGTTCTCTGTTGTGTGGTATGAAACTATAACTCTGTGGTCCAGGAAAAACACATTTACTTGAATTTCAAATGAAAAACTACAGTCCAGTAGCACTAGTCCAAGTGCTCTGTGGTTGTCTTGGAAAACATGCTTCAAAACCCGCAAGTCTTGCAGAACAAGGCACTTCCACAGGCTGCCAACAATACAAAATCACTTTTGTGTTAAAGAAATAAGTGGGGGTCAAGCTGGGGTTGCAATGTGACACTAATGCTCCTATACCACATCCACAAAAGAAGCAGAAGTAATTACAGGCGTGAGGCGCACTGTAGTTTAACTAAAGCTAAACTGCAACTCAATGTGGACCAACAGAAACTCAAGGTAAAACACAGCTACAGGAAACACAGTTTCATTACAGTAATACACAAATACGTGAAATATGACCACATGAAAGCAAATGCGGTACATGTCCTATAACATTTTTTTATAACTGATTCCCTGAAGTGATTTTGACTGATTTTTTTCCATTTAAGCAAAGCTAATCATGGCTAGTTATCATGCAGTGCTAAAATGAGCTTTCAGAGACCAATAAACTCACCTTAGAATAAATAAAATTGCTGTGATTAAGTCTACTATAAACATACTCTATAAAAAAAATCCCATTTAGGTCCTGGCATATGTTTAAACAAGAAAATGCAATATAGTAATTCTATAAAAAATATTAATACATAAAAAAATAATGCACTTAAACTGGGAAAACACAGTATAGTAATTATATAAAAATAGTAATAAAAATATTTACAGAACATTGAATAGTTTAAATGGCATGCACATAAACTAGGAGAAAACAATACAGTAATTGATTTTTTTTTTTTTGCAATCTTGTTATTCTATGTAAAAAATTAAATAAAAAATAAAAGTACAAAAAAATGGCTCGCACTTTAGCTAAGAAAACATTATAGTCATTCTATATATAAAAATTGCAGACACTGAAAGTATGAAGTCTATAAAAGAATAAAGTCTATGAGAGACTCACCAGAGTGTTGATCCCTCAACAGCCCATGTAGTAGTGAAGGAGTTGAGTCTAGGAGAGCAGAGCAGAGCAGAGCAGAGCAGAGGAGAGGAGAGGAGAGGGAGTTCTGATGCCTGGACTTTGCAAACCAGCAGCTTCTGTTCAGAGGCAGTGGAGTTTAACGGAGTTGAGACCCTACTCTCTTAGGCTGAGCTGTATTTGAGGTACGATACTGTGGCTCTTTTTGTGTAGCCAACAAATTTGATCACAAAAACGCAGTTCGCGATGGGAAGGCTCTAATGTGACCCTTGACCTCAGCCTTTCTTTGCAATGCTATTTTCTTCTGAGGGCCACTTGTGCGCTCCACAATAACCCGAGTCAGAAGAAGCGGCACATTTCGACAGGGGGAGAATAATGGCATGCCTTGGTCGCAATGTGGAGCCGGTGGGGAGCCATGGAAACAGGGACTAGCGTGCCTTTAGGTTAGAAGCCCCTCCGAAAAAAACCCCCTCCTTCAACCATATCAATAAACAGAAGATGAACTGAGCGTTTAACGGGACAGTTTATGAAAAAAGACTAGAGATTATCCATTGCAGACTGTGGAAAGCCAGACAGACGAGGCCCCTTGGAAATCAGAGAATGAGTGAGAAGAAATTTGAGCAGAAAACACAAGGGCGAATGGGACAGAGAATAACAGACTGGGCTCCTTGTTCCTAGGGTCCCTGCTGTGGACTGTTGGGGCATCACACACTGGAGCAGCAGACGGCAGAAATAAGACCATGTGATCCTCAGACAGATGTGCAGCCCCAAGCGAACAGCAAAAGCAATAATCTGTCTTTCATTCTGGGAGATCACAGCTGTGTAGGACACACATCATCTCTTTTTCTTCTGTTTGGGCCAGTCTTCAATGATATGCTAATATAGTTCACTTTACTGAATGCGTCCACTATTTTGTCTACCAGAATAGGCTAAATAATACAGTGCCAAGTCTTAATTGGGACGTCTCCAAGCCTCATTATATGTTGCCCCTCGAGACTTTGTTGCCCCGGGGCAAAACACAGTGTAACACGCCTGTTAACCAGAGAAGAACTCGTCTTCTGTCAGATTCAAGAGCTAAAACAGTTTGCTTTTAAACATGACAAAACAACACAAGGCGTATGTAATTCCATTTCTGAACCAACACCCAGAAGACATTGGCCTCTATGGTGAATAATAAAAATGTACAATTCTGCGAGCTATTCCTCAGTCATTTATTTGACAATTTTACATAAAAAACTTGAAATACATCAAAAAACCAAGTATGATTCAAAGACCATAATGATTCATTTATATCATTAAATATTAGTGAACAAGTAAACAAACTGAAATTACAGTCTTCCTCACACAGTCTGGCATTATATTACGACAAAATAAGCACATCAGTTGGCACACTGAAAAATAAAATCAGACAAATATTCAGTTTGATAAATTAATAAATCTCATTGGCTATGTTTTTCATATATGTGATTGTGTGCACTTAAAGAACGCCAGAGTAAACTCATTGCCGTTCTGTTATCTTTAGTCAAAGTGTTGATTTCGTCTTTGTCCTCTCCTCTCATTAAGATACATGTTGACGTAGGAAGTCAGCAGGTCGTCCATTTTATAGCCCTAATGAACACAGAATTCTGTTACTTTGAGATCTGAAAAATCCTAATTTTTGGAGTAAGCAACATTTTTGTCACTTACCAGGGAAGTTTCACACAGGATTTTGTTCCCTTTGACAAGGTTTCCTACAGTCATGTGGAAGTATGTGCTTCCACTGCACCAGTTTGCAATCTTGTTGTATGGATGCACAGCCAGAATGTCCTTGAACAGAAGTACAATTCAGTTAATCCAACAATATCAAAGCTGGAGACAGAATTATGACAGATGATTCATATTTTAAGCAGACAATGTAACTTTACTTTCAAGTTTACGGTTTTACCACTCATCTGAGGTCTTATTTAAATGCTTGTTTAAAAGACTTATCATTTGAAGATACCTTTGTTTTGGGGTGAATGATAGTGACGCCCTGTTTACTGATGGCAATCCTCACAATGTCAGGGAAATTGGGCTCTGATGTTTGCTGTAATATCAAGCATCATCTTATATACAGTTTTTATAAGCAATATCAGCTAAATTATTATTGTGACACAGACTCAAATTGCTTACTTTCACATCAAAAAAGGCACAGCCAAATGTAGGCCATTTATAGACGATCTTTAAAAAGCCAACCACTGCCTGTTCCACAGTCGTGCCTGCTTGCTTATTGTACTCAGCAAAAATGTGCTGTCGAGGAAAGTTTGTGTAACACTTTAGAAACATAATATCACATATACTCTGTATTAATTCATAAATATCTGGATGGAACTGACCTTCTTCCATTCATCAGCAGACATGGCTTTAAGCTGGTCATTAGGCACCAGGTCTTTCAGCATCCTAGGAATCATGGGAAACTGAGTTTTATCATTGTCCACTTTCACCCTGAAGAGGAGAGCGCCGAGCGCGACCATTTCTTCTTTGGTACAACGATGATAACCTCTCAAGTATTTTGGCAACTCCTAAAGAGTGTGAGAAAAAGGGAAAAATATAATATACACTACAATTCAAAAGTTTGGTTTTTGAAAGTCTCTTATGCTCACCAAGGCTGAGTTTATTTGACCAAAAATACAATTTAAATAGTAATATTAATACAATATTAATATTTTCTATTTGAGTACATTTTTAAATGTATTGACGGACTGAATTTTCCACAGCCATTTTGAATGTTAACTCCGACTGCAAACTTTTGAATGTTAGTGTACCTTATAAAGCTACCAATATACAGTTCTTACAGGAGAGCAACATGGGAATTGTTCCATACATTATCAAGATGGCAGAGATTGGCAGTACCTGTGGGTAATGGAAGATGAGATCTGCCTCCACATCTCTCCCAGGGCTAATGTTGAACCATAGTTTTCTCATAAAGAAAACGGTGTACGCTACATTCACTGGACCACCAGCTGTTTAAAAAAGTGTCAGCAATGTCAATAGTTTTGAATTTGGTGACAGACTGGTGAATAACTTGTTCTACTTAATCAATGATCTAGAAAAAAACACCTAATAAAGTTTCCACCTAAATTGAAACTCACCCTGATTCACTCTCTTAGCTCTCTTGGACCAGTCAGTAATCTGTCTCAGGCTGTCAAAGAAGTAGTCCGTTTCATTCAGACTCAGAACCTGACAGAAAGAGAATGCCAGATTAACACACAGACAAAAGCATGTGTAAAAATAAATTCTGCAATAACAGAATAAAGGAACATGGGATCATTGACTACCGTAGACAGAAGGGGACATGTGTCTCCCAATAATCAGGTAGAGATTTAATAATATCTGTTTTTTAATACCATTGGTTTAAAATTCTGAATATGAGGTTACAGCCATGGCTGTTAGTTATAAATCATGGTAGTCTGGATACAAACCTTATCAGGAGTTTTCACAAAGAGGCTGAAACCATCAGCTGAGGACAACATGAGTTTTTTAGCAATGGTCTGGACCAGGTCTTTTATCTTGGTGTTGGTTGCCACCTCAAAAATCTGTCCAGAAATCAAAAATTGATTCAATGAATAAGATGTATGACTTGCATTGGCAGCAAATCCACTGTAGATTTCATGTTTATTCAACTATTATTTTCACAATTTTGAACAGTACATGAATTATTGTGGTGCAAAATATTAGCACAGGGCTCAAAAAAATGGAAAAAAAGAGACAAAGGCCCACTAGTGATTGTGAGAGAGTGTTAGGCCAGTTGACAGAACGGTCACTTGCCATTTTGAGCCAGTGCTGTGTTGCCACTGAAAATGTTAAAAAAAAATGTTATCTTATATATACACTTTTTATGACTTTCAAACTTAAATGTTGAGTTTTGGTGATGTATTCGATAGGGCTGGACCAGAATATTCGAATATTCGTTCGGTGTGTTGGTATTCGATTTTCAATTTTGGGATTCGAATATTCGTTTTTTTTTGCTTCTTCTTAGCCTAAGTGTTCCCTGCAACTGGAGTATTCTCTGTCTAGAGCGCACAACTGCATGAGCTTATATGGAAGAAGCGCATGCCTGAGCTTGCATTTTGGGTTAAGCTGCGCTGGTTTGACATTGTGGAAAACAGAATAAAAGAATCAAAATGTATTAGCCTTTTTACCCGTTAGGGATGTGACGGTGAGAAAATTTTCCCTCACCGCCATATTACAGTGCTTGTGCACGGTAACTCACTTAAATAGGCGCTTTTACATTCCGCTTTGAAAACAAATCTTCGCGATCCGCGATTTCATGAATGAAATCTGACTCCTGCTGCTGGTCTGTGCTGCAACTCTCGTTCGACTTACGCTGCACATTCAATATTTAATTGTAGTTAATCTGTTCTCTAACTGAACTAAATGATTTTTACTACTATAAAATATCAAAACGACGGTGGGGGCGGTGCCGCAGTGAGCAAGTGATGTAAACCGGTGTTATGCCTGAACACCGGTAAACACTGACTATCGCTGCAAGCCCATTATTATCAATCTAAATTAATCTACTGCGAAATATAGGAGCTTGTTACTTGGACGTAACAGACCTGTGTGTTTTGTATCACTAGTGCAGTGTCCGTTCTCGGAGCATATAAGCCCTGCCCGCGTGAGGCACGCCGCTTCTCGAGATTCCTGCCTTTATTAGAGAGAAGAATATGTTCAGCCCCCTCCCTCCGAAGCTTCGAATATTCAGTGTTGATTACTACCGAAGCTTCGAAGCTCAAAAAATAGCATTCGGACTAGCCCTAGTATTTGACATGGTTGTCCCCAAAATAATGTTACATGGCTGGCTTACATACATGAGGCTTTGTTGAAATTGCAAAAATTACTTGACAGTCATGAAAGAATCAGTCAGAATGTGTTGAAAACAACAAACCAATCAGGAATGTTTTGCATTGTATGCTATTGTTTTACAGCAAAAGATCATTCATTAATTTTTGCAGTTACATTACAGATGCATAATTTCTAGCTTGTTGTGATATTTTATAATAAATAATAACATTTTTTAATAATAATTTCACAAAAATTGCATAAATAAAATGTATTGATAAATACAAATGTGATATAGTTTAATAGAAAATGTAATATATATATATATATATATGTGTGTGTGTGTGTGTGTGTGTATATATATATATATATATATATATATATAGTGTTACCTCTTGAGAGTCATTGGGGAACTGAATTTTGTGGAAGATCTGGGTGCTGTTCTGCTGAATTGCATCAACCTCTACCTTGTGAGGTGGAAGCTTTCTGGGCTCCATTCTATGACAGAAACAATGACAATTTCTTCTTATACACAGTAAACACATGGATGTTATATTATCACACCAAATCAACAATGCAATTCTCATCATCTGTGACCCAGCTTGTGGAATTACAACTATAGGCCTACAGCAGTGTCCCAAATGTCTTTGAACAGTTGCAGTGGCAGATGAAGCCGCTGTAAATTCTGTACTATCCCATCACTTTCCTGGCATTTGATCCAGTCTGGCAAAGGCTAGCATGCTAATAAAAGGAGAGGTGTTGCTATGCTACAGTGTGTCATTTTAAAACTGAATTACTTGGATCCAACACCAATAATCATCAATTATCCATTTTGAACTTTTCAGCATGCTAAACTGCCAGCATCTGCTATAGGCTGTTTATCTGGTCATGCTTTACAGTATATCAGTCCAGTAATATAACACACATGCTGAATGAGATGAGCTCCAATAGGTTATGGCTCCCAGGTAAGCCAGCCAAAGTTCAAAGAGTAAAAACAATACAAGCACTATGCTCATTAACATGACTTAAACATTAGCTTTTAGTGATTCTATAACAGAACTCACATGATATGAAACTTAGGAATGTACAATCAATACTTCTAAACTTTAAAGTCAGTTTATTCATTCCATTTCTTCCAGTTGTTCTACCCACAAAGCGATGCAATCTCATTTGTAATGTTAAAAGTTTGGGTTGAAATGAAATGTGGTTAGCTTAGAATGCTGGCCATACCTCCGAGCCCCTTGCAGTCTCTGGAGGCAGTCTGTGGCCAATGGCTCTCGTTTGCGTGTCTCAATGAAACGCTGAGCATGTTTCAGCAGAGAATTACTGGGAGGGAAGAGACCACAGCACAGCCACAGCAGCTGCCAGCCCTGCTCCACACTGTACCTGATTCACAAACAACACACAAACAATGTTAACTTACAATTATAATCCACCATTTATTTATTATAAATTAATTAGTGCTGTCAAATCAATTATTCGCGAATAATCCATTCTAACATAAAAGTTTGTTTGTATAATATATATATATATACAAACCCGATTCCAAAAAAGTTGGGACACTGTACAAATTGTGAATAAAAAAGGAATGCAATAATTTACAAATCTCATAAACTTATATTTTATTCACAATAGAATATAGATAACATATCAAATGTTGAAAGTGAGACATTTTGAAATGTCATGCCAAATATTGGCTCATTTTGGATTTCATGAGAGCTACACATTCCAAAAAAGTTGGGACAGGTAGCAATAAGAGGCCGGAAAAGTTAAATGTACATGTAAGGAACAGCTGGAGGACCAATTTGCAACTTATTAGGTCAATTGGCAACATGATTGGGTATAAAAAGAGCCTCTCAGAGTGGCAGTGTCTCTCAGAAGTCAAGATGGGCAGAGGATCACCAATTCCCCCAATGCTGCGGCGAAAAATAGTGGAGCAATATCAGAAAGGAGTTTCTCAGAGAAAAATTGCAAAGAGTTTGAAGTTATCATCATCTACAGTGCATAATATCATCCAAAGATTCAGAGAATCTGGAACAATCTCTGTGAGTAAGGGTCAAGGCCGGAAAATGGCCGGATGCCCATGATCTTCGGGCCCTTAGACGGCACTGCATCACATACAGGAATGCTACTGTAATGGAAATCACAACATGGGCTCAGGAATACTTCCAGAAAACATTGTCGGTGAACACAATCCACCGTGCCATTCGCCGTTGCCGGCTAAAACTCTATAGGTCAAAAAAGAAGCCATATCTAAACATGATCCAGAAGCGCAGGCGTTTTCTCTGGGCCAAGGCTCATTTAAAATGGACTGTGGCAAAGTGGAAAACTGTTCTGTGGTCAGACGAATCAAAATTTGAAGTTCTTTTTGGAAAACTGGGACGCCATGTCATCTGGACTAAAGAGAACAAGGACAACCCAAGTTGTTATCAGCGCTCAGTTCAGAAGCCTGCATCTCTGATGGTATGGGGTTGCATGAGTGCGTGTGGCATGGGCAGCTTACACATCTGGAAAGGCACCATCAATGCTGAAAGGTATATCCAAGTTCTAGAACAACATATGCTCCCATCCAGACGTCGTCTCTTTCAGGGAAGACCTTGCATTTTCCAACATGACAATGCCAGACCACATACTACATCAATTACAACATCTTGGCTGCGTAGAAGAAGGATCCGGGTACTGAAATGGCCAGCCTGCAGTCCAGATCTTTCACCCATAGAAAACATTTGGCGCATCATAAAGAGGAAGATGTGACAAAGAAGACCTAAGACAGTTGAGCAACTAGAAGCCTGTATTAGACAAGAATGGGACAACATTCCTATTCCTAAACTTGAGCAACTTGTCTCCTCAGTCCCCAGACGTTTGCAGACTGTTATAAAAAGAAGAGGGGATGCCACACAGTGGTAAACATGGCCTTGTCCCAACTTTTTAGAGATGTGTTGATGCCATGAAATTTAAAATCAACTTATTTTTCCCTTAAAATTATACATTTTCTCAGTTTAAACATTTGATATGTCATCTATGTTGTATTCTGAATAAAATATTGAAATTTGAAACTTCCACATCATTGCATTCTGTTTTTATTCACAATTTGTACAGTGTCCCAACTTTTTTGGAATAGGGTGTGTGTGTGTGTGGGTGCGTGTGTATGTATGTTTGTATATATATATATATATATATACATACACACACACATACAGACACACACACACATAAATATAATATATATTTAAATATAATAATATATACACACACATATATAAATAAACTTTTATGTTAGATGCGATTAATCACAGTTAATCAATTTGACAGCACTAAAATTTATAGAATTATAAACAGCATCTAAAATGGCATATATACATATAAATACATACATGGCATATATGCATATAAATGGCACATTTCACAGACTATCTAACGTCTAGAAGTGGTTTAAAGTTGGCATGAAACTTTTCTTTTCTTCCCTATTTTGACATATCCGAGCAAGAAAATTAGGGCGGGACTTGTCGATCGAATTGACTGGATCGTTGCTATTGCTTTGATGAAATCTCATGTGAGTGACAGGTTGTCCCGCTGGTAAATAAGTCATGATAGAAAGGAAGAGATGTTGCTGCAAGAGGGAGTCGAATTAATTTTGATTAAAGTCACGAGGGTAAATAAATTACATCTAATTATATATTATGTATTGAACTACATTTTAAAAAAATGATGTGCATGGATAAATCATTTAAAATAAATATTGCAATATTACATAAAAAACAAGAATTGTCAATTTTGATTTCATGGTGATTTAAAATGTATTTAAACGAGAATGATGGAAACAATGAATCAGTTCAATGAACCTGCTGCTTGTTGATTCTCATGCACAACAGACAGAGGAATTAAATTAATTATTTTCTAGACTGATTCTATGCAGGACCAATTTGACTATTTAGGATTTATTTCTTATATTCAAGGTATTATGGCTGCTAACAGGAAAGTTTACAATGTTTTTCCCGAAATGCACATTGCTTATATATTTAATTTCATAGCGATACAACATTTTGGCACCTGAAACTGTAAATTATGATTGTTTGGTCCTGTGCTAGAAAGGAAAGTGATTTCTTGGAACTTTAACTGTATACCAGTAATCTAAAGCTTCTAGACTTAGTGCCATCTGAATCTAATATACTGGCAAAAGTTAAGCATAACCATAAAAGATGGTTAGGTATGAAAAAAACAACAACATACAAAACAACACTACTGTAATCTATGCTTCAAACCTAATTCTTAAATAATACATGATCAAACTTAAAAAAGCTTATTAAAAAAATTTGTTCACTGAAGGACAGAAGTTAAAGGTTGCATAGTTTCTCCTCACCGTTATAAAGGGCAAGTTGACTTTGGTTCAACTAAAATCCCAAAAGGAAAACTGTACAGAACTATTGTGAAACTGTGTCTCTGTCACATCTTTGTACCAAGTTCAAATGGTACAAATGTTCAAATGCAGTTTATGATTTCAGCAGACATGACTCTTTTTTAATTTATTGTTTGCATGTACACTACTATTCAAAATTTGGGGTAAGTTTTTTTTAAGGAATTAATATTTCAATACTTTATTAAGCAAGCATACATTAATTGGATCAAAAGTAACAGTAAAGACTTCTGCAAAAGATTTCTATTTCAAATAAATGCTGTTCTTTTGACCTTTCTATTCTGTTCTTTTCTTTCTATCTGGAGTAATGGCCGCTAAAAATTCAGCTTTGCCATCACAGGAATAAATTACATTTTTCAATATATTAAAATAGAAAACAGTTATTTTAAACAGCAAAAATATTTAACAATATTACTGTTTTTGCTGTATTTTTTATTAAATAAATGCAGCCTTGGTGAACATAAGAGACTTCTTTCAAAAACATAAAAAAAAAAATCATACAAACCCCAAACTTTTGAGTGATAGTGTACAGGCATTCAATAGGCAAAATACAGTATCAACTGTTTACCGGGTGTTATTGCTGGTCATTTGTTTCATGATCTGGCAGTAGATCTCGTCTCTGAGTTCCTCATTTCCTGTAGGTGGACCAAAGATCTGGTCTGTGAGTTCATGAGGGCTCTGAATCTGTCTGGTAGGGTAGTCACCCATATACTTCAGAATAGGTGCACACTATATCAGTCAAGGAATCAGCAATTTTTGGGTTGTATTCTACCTGGATAACCAGGTTAGCTGGTAAGTCTTACTCATGGATCAGTGCTTATTCAACTCTACATCAAATTACAACAGTTGCCATGTCTTTGGATATGTACTAGGTAAATGGTAAGGTGTCAACTACTACTGTGGCAATAAGCAATGTTCATCATAATAATAATAATAATAATAACTAAAATATGTGTGGAAAAGGATATCAGTGAAGGCCTGGCAGGCCTGTGGGCTTAAATCTGGATTGCCCACCAGTCTCCTCAGCAGAGGCTGTCTGATGGGTTCTCGGGAGTTTGCCCACAGCCTCTCTGGTGCTGCATTCTTAGAGATCACCTGTCTGTTCACATCCTTGGTGGGCTGCCTGCGACAATGACAGAAACAACATGGTGTTTGCTTCTGAAACACTTCAAAATGTAAAACTGTGGTCAAACAGTTGCTACAAGTACCTGAAATATTCAAGGGAGAACTCTTTGAGAGTTGAAGGAGCCACTCTTTCAGTGATGGTTCCTTTTGAAGTGTTGTCTATGATGGTCTTTCTCTGATCTGGGGACAAGCTGATCAGGCTCTAAAAAAAAATCAGAATGCAACGAGATTTTAGAAATCTTTTTCAAAGCCAACATGATCAAGACATATTCCATAACCCAGGCCTTCACATTTCCAAAGTACTTTTCAACTCAATAGGAAAGCATGAAAAAAAAATACATTCAAGATCTCACCAGGACTTCATTGGTTGGCTTCGTAAGAGTTGGAAGAATCAAGACAGCATCCGCAGGGACTGCACCGATTTCTCCAGTCCGCTCATTCTTACCCTTCAACCAGCCACGGGCAGCAGAAAACTCATCATCCTGAATGAGGAAGATGAGCTCTGCCTTCTTAAAGCTGAGAAATGTTCGATCATCTTCAAAAAATCCAAATTAGTCATTAGACAACAACAAAGTCAAATAACAGATCATGATTTGAAACACAAAATCTATTTACTGAAATGTATGCAGCTCATTGTCTCTTCTGACCTTGTCTGTTAACCTCCTGTAGGGTCACAGCAAATTGTGAACGTTGTATGAGGCTTGCCAGAAACATGGCCACCAGATCAGAGATGTCGACGGCCATTATTGCATTCAGTGTAAAGTCTCCTTTCAGAGTCAGCAAACACACACACTTCCTTTCTCTGGAGGCAATGAGGCAGGAGGAATTCATGGAATTTACAAAGGAAGGTATTACTCATGTTTATTTAATTCTAAAATATTATATTTTAATATTGTAAATGGCAACATTATACAAGCCCATCAAACACTAACTGGTCTCCAGCCCACCTAATAGCGTTGACCCCGGTGAGCTCTGGGTAAGACAGCACCAGAAGTGTCTTTTCTCTGTCATCTAGGAATGTTATTCCCATTGAATTTATGGCAAGGATGAACTTGTTCTTTGGTAGAGGAGGACCTGAATATTGAAATGACACAATCTAAATCTCATTCATCAAATTATAAAAGCTATTCTTGTGCATTAGTTGTGGAAATGATCTAATTTGCAATGTACACTACCGTTGAAAAGTTTGAGGTTGCATAGGATTTTTGATCAAAAATACAGCAAAAACAGTAATATTATGAAATATTAGCGCAATTTAAAAGGATTTTTCTGTTTGAAAATATATAATGTATTCCTGTGATGGCAAAGCTGAATTTTCAACAGCCATTACTTCAGTCTTCATAATCATTCAGAAATCATTCTAATATGCTGATTTGATGCTCAAGAAAAAAAATCTTTTTACATCATTATTGATGTTGAAAACAGTTGTGCTGCTTAATATTTTTGTGGAAACTGGTACATTTTTTCAAGATTTGATGAGAAAGTATTAATTAGAACAGTATTAATTTGAAACATAAATCTTTTGTAACATTATAAATATCACTTTTGATAGCTAAAAGTAAAGCGATAGAAGCTATTTACATTAAGTGAAAATAGTAGTATTTTCTTTGCACTAAGAGTAAATAATTGTTAGATGTTATTTATACTTAGTGCAAATAATGGCAGATACTATTTGCACCTCAGTGTATTGTAGTATATTACAAAACAGTAAGCAATAATAACATATACAGTGCATTTATTAAACTCATAAATGGATGTCTACTTATTGGGACATTACTTGTACTTGACATTACCTCCCATTTTATTCCACTATTAAATACCCGTTAGGCATTTTATTTACACTTTTCAAATATTTTCTTAATTTTTATTTAAAATAAAAGCTAGTCTGAGCTGATTCGCAATGGGAAAAGAATGAGTTCTATAAAAAGCGGATTCAAACTCGGGTCAGTAGTGTCAAAACCTAACACCACCCACCTTATTCTCAACATCACTGATTCTGTTGTCAGCAGGATTTCTTTTATAATTTTGTCTAGCTTAATCAGATAATGGTGGGCGGAGTTAGTGTAAATAGCCTCTGCAAACAAGCCTCTGCAATTAATTTATTTTAAAAAATTTACTTACTGACCCTAAACTTTTAAAAGCTAGTGTATGTAATACTGATCTTAGTATGTAATACATACCAGATAACTTGGCAACTTCAAAAAACTTGGAAAAGAACATGGGCCACTTTTGACGAGCATAGTCAACCACCTCTGCTTTCACTTTATCAGACTTGGTCCGAGAGTTTATGAATGGGCCCTAGTAGAAAGAGACAAATGCTTGTGACATAATAAAAAAAGAAACCTCACACTATTTTAACATAAGCAGCAAAAGAAACATTTTTTACTTGCGCATGTGCTGTGTTGACCATCTGGATCCACTTGTCTTCTGACTTGGCCTCCAGTAGTTTGGAGGTAATGCACTCCTTAACTACAGTCTTAGTATTCTCCATACTGATGTCTGATCCATACTGCACATAGAAGTGCTTTGCTGCAAGTGCAACATAGTCTTCCTCCTGAGGGCGAAATACCATGGAATGAATGACACAACATGGTCACCTCATGGGGGCCACCATGTTGAGATCATATGATCAGCATAAAACTACTCATTGTATCCCAATCACCCGCTTTATCTGACACTTTCAAAAAGCTTAAAAAACACTTGATATTCAGAAATATCACTGACACTATTGGATGAGAACAAAACTTGATTGAGCTGGATAATGACAATTGTCTTCTGTAGAGCTGCTATATAGCTGAATCAAATTTGTTTCATAATTTGATGAACTTTGCAATATTACTGAACTAAAGTAAACAACACTGAACTGACTTGAGATGAAAAATGACAGTATTATCTTCTGTAGAGCTTAGTTGAACTGAGTTCGCTTCATATGTTGAGCTTTGCAAGATTCGCACTGTTGAACTTAACTTAATCAACATTGAACTAAATTGAGCTGAATAATAACACTGTTTTTTTTAGAGTTGCTTTACATCTGAAATTGTTTTTGTTTCATAACTGCAGAACTTTGCAACATTAATACTGTTTATTACTGTGAAGCTGATGTGAAATCATTTGTACTGTATAAAGTTCTATATAAATAAATGTGACTTGATTTGACTTGCTCCCACTGGATAAAGTAATCATGGCTGACAGCGAATAAAACAATTCTACAACTGCATTGGTAACGGAAAAACTATTGCATTTGCTTGATGCTGCATCCACACCACTAGGTGTCAGTAAATCGGCTGAGACATCTGCCATTTTAGTCAGCACAACATAATAAAATCACAAAATGTATCTTTACAATGTTTTTTTTTATTAATTGAAAATAAAGTCCAACATCAATTTGGTATTTAATGAATTAAAGGGTTAGTTCACCCAAAAATGAAAATTATGTAATTAATTACTCACCCTCATGTCATTTCAAACCCGTAAGACCTTTGTTCATCTTCGAAATACAAATTAAGATATTTCTCATGAAATCCGAGAACTTTCTGACCCCTCCATAGACGGCTATTTAATTATCACTTTCAATGCCCAGAAAGGTAGTAAAAACGGGTTTGAAACGACATGAGGGTGAGTAATTAATGACAGAAATTTCATTATTGGGTGAACTAACACTTTAAAATGTTAATATCATAACTGATACAAAAAATGATCTGAAACGCACCTTCTCACACTGGTACTCTCCATATTTCAGGCCTCTGATGACCTGTCTGTAGATAAGGTCTGTGCTGACGTTATCCTGGTTGCAGTCATGCCAAGGTGTGAAGATCTCTTTACGGAAGTAGAGACGCCAGGGGGCGTGTTGCTCCTGCCCGCCCTTCCTCTTCACTTCCTGCTCACACTGAGAGATGGCATCCATCACATGCTCACGGCTACTACCTAGAGACCACACCTAGAAAGTACCAAACCATGTATTAAATTCTAATCATACTGGGTAACCATGAACAAAATCTGACTTAAACTCTTAATTCAGTCCAAGGGCTTCATACCTTGTCATATAAAGCCATATATAGTGAGAAGCCAAATGTGTCCTGAAGTTTGACCTTCTGTGAGAGCATTTGGCAGACCTCTTTAGATGTGGATGCAGAATCTACAGGCATACTGATAGTTCTGCCATCCATCAAAGTCACTGAGATGGCCATGGGTTTCTTAGATTTGGTGGCCTGTGATTGAACAGAGAGGGCTAGAATTATAGTTTCAAATCTATAGTAGACATCTATTACATTTTGCATGACTTGTACTGGACCACAGGAGAATAAAGACCTAAGAGGTTTACACACAGTAATTTACATCAGCAATGCGACCAGAAGCTATTATTACCATCATGATGATATTTAGAAAGTGTAACTTTATCTAAATAAGTGACTATCAGTACCAATGAAGACATTGAAGCACACGTGATCCGTCTCCTGTGAGATACTGCAGTCCAGGGGTTTTCAAACATTTTGATGCCAAGGACCTCAAAATATTATAACCTTCCTAAAATTTTAATCTATAAAATCCTACTCATACTGAGAAAAATATAAAGCAGGATATTATAAAGACAACAAAATAATACAAAAAAAATGTTTCTTAACTTAAAGCTGCAGTCCGTAACTTTTTTGGGTTAAAAATTATCCAAAATCCATTTTTGAGCACGTACATAACCAGCCAGTGTTCAAAACAATCTCCTTACCTTAGCCCGATTCACAATGGTAAGCTTGTAATAATGTGTTATAATTTGAGTGGTACTGGTAGCTTTCCGCGGGAAACATGAGCTTCTGCCGTTCGTCTTTGCGTCATTACGTCACGTCTGTATACATAAAGGAGTCCGGGCTAGTAGGCTATATCGTATGTGTGGATGCTGCAGGTGGCGGATCGTTTGTGGCCTCTTCTTACAGCAGCTGGAATGTAATTAAACTTGTCATTTTGATGGCGGCTTGTAATCCAGAAAGGTCCAAATGACAATCATCAGTGACAACTGGTGCGTTGACAGACAACCCACACATACACCTCAAAACATTAGATTCTTCCGCGCTGATGAGCCGTGCCGATGTACAACCCACGTAAAGAAGATAACTCCGCAAATAACTGCAATTTTAGGGTTCAAACAGAGATGGCGGCAAAGATGTAAAACTTGTGGACTGCAGCTTTAAATATATGGCTGTTATATTGCCACTGTGCTAAAGCAAATATTCTCTAGAAAATATTTACTTGTACTTAAAACAGCCAAAACATAGCCATTTTACAAACTATATGCAGATTCTTTCCCCTTACTCATAAAAACAAGGGTTGTCAATACAGCACAATCATCACAATTAATTTTATAATTTCTGACCAGAATGAAAGCACCAAAAATTTATTTGTCTCTCAGTTGTTTTGTGGAAACACAAAAAACATGCATTTGCACCCTGGTTTGAAAACATCTGCTGTAGTCCAGTATGATAGAAAAGTTTATGTTACTGTGAGTGACATGATTTGTCTCTGCCCACATCCATATAATAAAAAAATGATGCATGGAAAACCACTGAAAAATTGTTGCCATTCCAATGAGTGATTCAATGATAATCGTTCATCTTGTTCATTATATGATGTATCAAGCATGCACTGCTGCATTTTATATACTAATTTACATACTCCCATTTAATTTTAAGCAGCAAGAAAACGGGTCCCTTTTCCAAATTGAATGACATTTCTTTTTTACCAGCAATTCATCTCATTTGTGATCAGATTTTCAAAATGGCCAGTTGTATGGTCCAAAAATCACTGTTTGTGAACAAGGCATAAGTGTCTTCACCTGGAGCTCCAGCCAGCTTGGAGGCTCTCCACGCACTCCATTGGCAACAGTACGCCTCAGTCGCTCAGCGCAGTAAGGTGCGTATCCCACAGGACCAAAACGAAGAAAACTTTGCAGGTACTGTGAGGACAAGAACAGATGAGAACACAACTGAATACGTTTCGAACTACACATTTTAAATGTATTACCCAATGAAGAAAGAGTGACATGATGCATCAACAAGTTTATTAAGGAAGAATATTCTTCATTCACCTTAATGAAGCGCTCAGTAGGAGGGAAGATGCCCAAACAGATGGACAAGAGGATCCAGCCACGGAAGAAGCTACCGCGGTTTGAGTTCTCCTGGAGCTGCTTACAGATCTGGCAGTAGATTTCATCCCTAACAATGAGAGATGCTAAGGACTTAGAAGCAGAAACATTTGACCACTAATCAAAAGATTACTTATGGTTTAGAATAATTATCAACCTGAGGCCACGTCTGACGATGGCATATCCAACAATGATATGCAACTTTTCAAGAGATGTCATTGGCCGGTCCAGGGTGAGTCCGTCTCCGTTTATTTCATCTTCTTCGCTAATAGTTTGCACAGTGGGTTGTTTGGCAACTTCAGACCCATCTTCTGCCTTAAAATGAAGAGTGTTAAGACTATAAATTCAAGTATGTCACATTTATCTTTTATGAATGTAAGAATGGTTTGTACAGAAATGCACAAGCTTTAAATATTTTCATTAATGACAAATAAAAGTGTCTACAATAAAGAAAAGAAGAAAAATCTATTTTAAAACACACATTCTTAAAAAATTGACTCGTTGTATTGTTGTTTCATATGGTTTTGAAAAACTTTTGTACCATTTTTATATATAATGTATTATACAGTAACAGTAACTAAATGTTATGTGGTGTAACTATCAAATAAAAGGTAACATTTTCCTTAACTCTAAATACACGTGTATCCATCTATGTTTTGATCATCGTTCTGAATCGGATCCAGACATAGTCTTTGACAAAAATGTGAATTTCTCAGCTTTTTGCTCAAAATGTTGCTTTTTTATGAAACTTACCCACATTCAAGTGTTGGCAAAGAATCTATGAAGCTAGAATAAAACATAAATATTTTTTTTTTTAATGCAGAGGGTCTGTTCTTTCTGTTGATATATTGCATGTTCAGATATTCATACAACAAAATATTTTAGGGGCCATAAAAATTTTGTGAAAATGGTCAAAAACGCTGCTGGTGGCTGACAACTTAAAAAAAAAAACACTGGAGGGGAAAGTGTTAATCATTATTTTTTTTAAAATGTTTATAATAACATTCAAGGTAAAAGTTTTTTTTTCTTCTTGCAATAATCAAGTATTATATATTTATTAATTCTTATTAGGTTTTCATTACTTTTTTATCAGGTTTTACAACCTGAACTGAATTATCTGATACTTTACAAGACCCAATGACCTTTTTACATATTTGTTGTATTATCTAATTAATTAATCAAAATAATAGATAGGACAAAAAATGAGCACCACATCATTGATCAATTTGCAATATTTATGTGTCTCACTCACCTCTTCTACTATAACAGATGGTTTCCTACTGGATCTTTTGTTTGGTAGCAGCCCCTCAGGAGTCGTGGAGGTCTTTCTGTTTCGAGACATCATATCAGTGAAAGTTGAGGTCTTTCTGTTTTTAGGACCCTGCTCTGGCATGGCAGACAGTTTGCGGCCTGGAACACCCTCGTCTTGAACGGATTTTCTGTTCCGGGACAGTATGTCTGTAAAAGTTGAAGATTTTCTGTTGCGGGAAGCCTCTTCTGGACCTGTAGTGACGTTCCTGTTCTGACCATTTCTTGTATTTCTCATTCTCTGAAAATAATGAGACATGAACACTTTTTTAGAACATCCTTTGCATATTTAAACAAAAGACTGTTGTTTGCTTTTCTTAGATTGAGAGAAGGGAAATATGTTGATGGGTGTCCAGAATCCTTTAGTCTTTTTATTATTGAGTAATAAACCTGCTTAAAAGAACTGCATTTCTGGTCTTAGGTGGTTTAAACTGGTCTCTGGCCAAGTGTTATTTAGCTGAGCAGCCAGCTGGTTTTTGTCAGCAGTGAAACATGTAATGAAAAGGAGTTTCCTCACCTGGTCCAGGCCCACCATATGACTGAGGCGTCTATCCTGTCTGGAGGCCACATCCTTCTGCAGGGAGCGATCAGCAAAGGCTGGTCCTTCTCTCGAGATCCCCTGAGCCCTTGGCTCGGGAAGATCACCCATAAATCTCAAGATCATCCACCAAACTGTTAGTGAAGCCTGTGGAGAAAAAGAGATCAGTGGTTACCTCTCATTTTTATTGTCAACGTAACAAAATATGTACCGTGCACAAAAGACACAACATAAACCAACCAAAAGCTGGTCAAAGTCAAAGGTGGCTTTACCAGGACGTCATTCTCATCCTCATGGTAGAGCAGCGGCTGACGTATTCTCTGACGAATATGTGTGGGTGTGGCGGCACCCTGGAAGTACATGGAAGCAAACTTGGAGAAGGAGTACTCATCCAAATCATCGTAGTCTTCCTCTGGAATCGCCATCATTGGAGCATCATCCAGATCCACCTCCTCAAGCACTGCCCGCTTTCCCTCCAAGTCCTAAACACACACACACACACACACACACACACACACACACACACACACACACAAACAAACATATGTTGGTACTCCTGTCATTATGAGGTCATTCCATAATGGTTTTTATACTGAGCTAATGACATTTATTTATTATCTAGCCCCTAATCCTAAACCTACCCCTAAACTTACCCATCACTCTGCATTTAACATTTTTAATAAGAATCGTTTAGTATGTTTATTTAGCATTTTGAATTATAAGGACATTGGCATGTCCTCATAATGTAGGGGGCATGGCCTGAAACCTGAATACACACTACAATATAAGTTGTATATTGAGCCCTCATAATGTGGATCAAACTAGTACATACACACACACAGTTTCCATGTAGAGTATAACATTTGATACATCAGGCTTTTATGGCTATGTATGATATAGGAGAATATAGAGCTCATACTCGAGGAAAAAAAACTATTTCGTTTTATTCAGTGGCCCAAACTGAGCAAAATATGGAATTTGGTGCAGATGTTATTTATATGGCCAGAAAGTAAGATGAAACTCTGATAGCTAATTTAATGTAAATCAACGAGATCTTTATGACAGTATAGCAGACTACACTGTAAAAAATTATATGATCAATGAGTTATGACCAAATATGTTTTTACATTGTTTTAACTCATCAAAATAAGCAATTTTCAACTTTTTTTTTATAAGTTAAACAAGATTTTTTAAAGTCAGTTTAACGTAATTTAAGTTGAAATGACTTAAACATCCAAGTTGATTGTACTTAAAAATGTACAATGTACTTACATAAAATGTATATATATGTATATATCTCCAAATAATATGATATTTAAGATGATATTTAAATGCTCAGATTTATAATCAAAACTGTAATTTCAATGTGGGAGGCAAAACATATAATGTAATGCGATACAATTATGATTGAGCGATGTACAAATAAACGTTTCTCAAAAGCCTGATGTATCATATGCGATACTCACATTTTATAATTTTTTTCTAAACAATGATGTATTGATAATCAAGTAAACCTAAGCTGCTTCAGTCCAGTAAGAGTACATTTTGAAATATTACTAACAATATAAAAGTTACTCTTGTTTACTTTAGATTTTTAGAATTATAGTAAAAAGCTTTTTACTTGCTAAAAAAAGTAGTCAAACTATCAATCAGACGACAGAAGGCATGTACAACAGTTTTTTCAGCAAAGTATTGATCATGTTGATAATTTAGAGTTTAGTGGTCTTTATAGGGTTAACATCATGCTTCTTTGAGAAGTTTGATCCCTCACCTCAAAGCCCACAGGTGCCTGGCCCTCCTGTCCGCCAACCATGCTAGGCAAGAAGCCAAAGATATCATCCACCATATCCTGGTCCGTGATGGATGCAAACTGTTCAGCCGCCTCTCTTTCTCTTTTCTGCCGCAGAACTTCCTCAAGCCTCCTCTGTCTTTCTAGAGCCGCAAGTTCTTCTGCCCTACGTTCCTGAAGTGAGAGGAAGGCCTGCAAACAACAAGGACAGTGATAGATGATGACATGTAGCTTGAGATATTAAGCAAACTGTGATCTAAACATGGCTTCTTACATCTCTCTTCATCTTCTTGACAGCTTTTCTGGCTAGAGTTCCTCTGGTGTAAGACTGCAGGAGGATCACTGCCTCTCTCTTTCGTTTCCACTCCTTCCTCGCCAGATATCCACGAGTCTGAGTCTGAAGCAGAAGAGTTGCTTCTCGCTTCTGTTTATACTGCCAGGCCATCTGACGAGAGCGTACTTGAGCCTGCAGACGGGCAAAACCCAACCGGACCTACAGAAATACAAGCGACACTCTACAAGCATGTACAAGCAATGACGATCACCTTTTAAAAACTGTCACAACTGGACAACTCACCACTCTGTAAACTTTTCTGACTCTGTGTCCACGCCAGGTTTTCTGTATGGTCAAAGCTGCTCCTCTCTTTCTTAGGAACACTTTTCTGCAAGAAAGCAAAATGGCGAGAGGTAAACCAGTGTAGAAAATTCTCTACGAACATAAGAGATTATCCTCAGTCTTTTACCTGTGTTTGTATCCTCTCAGGACTTTCTGAATAAGAAGTGCCTTCTCATTCAGAGCCTTATCTCGTGCCAGTTCCAAAACAGTATCATGGAAATCCTGACGCAAATAAGCACCATGTTAGAATTTATCTACTTTATAAATGCTGTTATGGTACCTGTAAAATTCACCTCAGTACCTTCAGAAACACTTTGGTCTTGCCGATCTTCCAGTCATCTTCAGTCAGAACGTTCTCACAGATGCTTTCACAGCATTTCTTGGCACTCTCCTTTAATGTTAAAGTTAATATTATATAGTTAACATTAATATTCAAGCTGTTATAATGCACTTTTTTAAATTTGTTTTCCCATCTAAATTTGGCTTATTTTCAAAGAATATATATATTTTGTATGTATTTTGTCTTATGGCAACATACACTGCTGTTCAAAAGTTTGGGATCGGTAAGTTTTTAATGTTTTTAAAGGAAGTCTCTTATGCTTACCAAGGCTGCATTTATTTGATTAAAAATACAAAACAAAAAGTAATATTGTGAAATATTATTACAATTTAAAATAACTGCTTTTTATTTGAATATATTTTAAAATGTAATTTATTCTTGTGATGCAAAGCTGAATTTTCAGCATCATTACTCCAGTCTTCAGTGTCACATGATCCTTCAGAAATCATTCTAATATGCTGATTTGCTGCTCAAGAAACATTTCTTATTATTATCAATGTTGAAAATAGTTGTGTACATTTTTTTCAGGATTTTTTGATGAATAGAACATTCAAAAGAACAGCATTTATTTGAAATGGAATCTTTTGTAACATTAAAAATGTCTTTACTGTCACTTTTGATCAATTTAATGCATCCTTGCTGAATAAAAGTATTAATTTCTTTAAAAAAAAAAAAAAAAAATCCTGAAAAAAAATTGTACACAACTGTTTTCAACATTGATAATAATAATAATAATAATAAATGTTTTTTTGGGCAGCAAATCAGCATATTAGACTGATTTCTGAAGGATCATGTGACACTGAAGACTGGAGTAATGATGCTGAAAATTCAGCTTTGCCATCACAGGAATAAATTACATTTTAAAATATATTCAAACGGAAAACAGTTATTTTAAATTGTAATAATAATACATTTATTATTTTTAATTAAATAAATGCAGCCTTGCTGAGCGAGAGAGAAGAAACTTATTTTAAAACATTAAAAATCCCAAACTTTTGAACGACAGTGTACATTGGCAGAGATTTTTGAAGGGATCCTGAAATACACTGCTGCTTCAATATACCTATGTATATATATCCTAATTAAATTTATAATCACTGAGACTTGAAGCTGGCTTCTGCTGATGAAACTGCAAACTATTCTTCAGTAAATTTCTCTTTAATTAATTGCACTCCTGACTCTTGGTCTTCATTCTTCATAACTGGTCTTGGGTTATAAACTGTTATCCCCCAACATTTTAAAGAGATTTTAACTTCCGCTACACTTAGCTATGAAATTATTAGACTGCCCACATCCCTTCATCCACAAAACCTCGACACCCAAAAACCTGTCAGCAACCTGATGTCAGTAAATGGCATGTAAAAGGCATTCTCTGATTGGCAAAAAAAAGGGTCACGCCCTATATTTATTTATTTAACTGAAATCAAGGCAAAAATACTTGTTTTGGAATACCACACGTAAAATGCCCTTAATACCGGAAGGAGATCACAGAAACGAGTCCTGAACTCTGCAAACAACAACAACAAAATAGAGTGGCCCAACGTTTTTAGCCAATCAGAGAGCGCTCTTTGCCTCTCTGCCCTTTATATACTAGGGCCCTATCATACACCCGGCGCAATGCAACGCAAGGTGACACAAGGGTTTTTTTATGGTAGTTTCAGCCCGACACAGTTATCCTTTTTACGTCTAGCGCCACATTGTTTAAATAGCAAATGCACTTGCACCCATCTGTTCGCCCATGGGCGTGCTGGTCTGAAATCAAGGTGTGTTCAAGCGCATTGTTGGCGCATTGCTATTTTGAGGCAACTGAAAACGACTGCGCCACTGACCAACAAAAACCTGATCTAAAGTTTGTTGTGTTATTTAAAGGGCGCGTTAGTAATATGCGTCTATAGGCGGGTGCACAACGCGCGCACACTCTGCTTATTACACACACAGGGACGCACAGCAGCGCACAAACATTTTTAAATATTAAAAAAATAAAAGGATTCCTCTCTGGAGAAGCGTTCAGTCTTTCCGCTCGCAAATTCAGCCATGATGTAAATAGCGAATCCGCCATGGTGCAAGCGCAACTGGCTTTTAAAGGGAATGGGAGATGAGACTCTGATTGGTTTATTGCACGTTATGCCTAAAACACACCCATGACTCATTAAGAGACTAGGTACAACCCTTTTGGACCATGCGCCTGGCGCGCCGACCGTTTTTCCTTTGTTAAACTAGTAAAAAGGGGATTCGGACACGCCCTAAGTGCACCTGCACCATGCGCTTCAGACCATGCGCTCAGATCGTTAAAATAGGGCCCCTAGTGTTTGCTGACATCAGGTTGGCTGACATGTCTTTGTGGGGGCAGGGTTTGGTTTGGTGGCCATAGATGTGACTGGTCTAATTCAGTGGCTATGTTAAAGTTAGCAAAATGGCTAAAATCACTTACAGGACCTTCAAAACCTGTCCCAATGTAAGTTACAGAAACAACTGCAACACTGGTTCATCTCATGCAACACAAAATCAACATAATCTTAATAATTGAAAGCATCTCTCACAGTTTTGGGGTCACAAACACTGGACCTGAGCAGCACTCTGTAGCGCTCCAGAAACTCATCAAATGTGTGGCGGATGGGATAGCCGGCCTTCCTGATGCGGATAGTCTCCATCATCCCAGAGTAACGAAGTTGACGCATACACAGTTCCCTGTCAAAGAGCTAAAACAATAATGGAAAAGTGGGTAATGGAGAGAAAAGTCAGATCATGTACATTGAGGGAGGATGGAGAAATGGATGAACAACCTACCATGGGCTTCTTGTAGTCATTGGGTTTAATACAGCGAATGAAGAACGGCTGACAGGAAGTTAGAGTCTTCATTAAAGAGTCGAGTGACTGCCGAAATTGACCAGTTAACGTAGGCACTCGCTTCTTTGAGTCTGTTGTTTGCTAAAGATGTTGCAAACAAGAGGGAAGGTATATGAAAATCATTTTATCATATTTTTATCATTGCAGAAGAGTGGAAGCTGTTAAGGAGGACAAACTCTCGCCTATTTTGAAGTGCTCAACAATTACATATGGGTGTGGTGTTTTTCGGGTGTTATGTTTATACCCTAATAGCCTCTAGCTGGTGTTAACTTACCCGCAGTGAACTTTTTGGGGTGACGATAGTGTGGCTGGTACTAGTTTTCCCCTCTGTGGTGCTGAGCTCATTGTGGAATATCTGCTTTAGGAGCTTATTGGATGATGTTTGCATCAGCTGGATGATATCAGTACTCAGAGCATCTCTGTTCTTCTCAAGGAAACCTATATGCACAGTAAATTTCATAAAACATTTTCCATTTTTAGATCCTTTTAAAGCCAAACACACTAATGGGAAAGTACTTTGTGAGGAAGTTTGATAGCCTGTATTACCTTTGGAGTCATAGTAGACAAATCCAGCAAAATGGCGGATTCCAAACTGTGTGTCGTGATTATTTTTTGGGGACATGTAGATATCACCCTTCCCATGAACCTGATTCATCTTGTTGAGCATGGTAGTATCAGTGCCCTGGAAAAAAATTATAACTCTATATATAACTGTAATATAACTACACTACAGATGTGATTACAGATGTGGTTTTGAGATATCAGTAATCACAAATAGCATGATAAAAAATAATTAAAGGAAAGCCTATATTGTAAATAAAAGCAAATATAGTTTATAACCTTAGGGAAGTGACTTTCTTCATCAATAAGAGCGAGAATGTTGAGAGACTTTATGGCGAGCACATCAAGCGTGCTCTGGTTGTCGTTAAAATCAATGTTCTTCCAGACTATGTCTTCACGAGCATATTCCTGTTGTTCAAGCTTGAAGACATGTTTCACAAAGAACTGCTGAAGCTGCTCATTGGCATAATTGATGCAGAGCTGTTCAAAGCTGCAAGAATCACAGACAGAATTAAGATTTACCTTAAAATAAAAATTCTGTGATCATTTACTCGCTATCATTTTGTTCCAAAACCTGTACGACTTCCTTCCTTTTTTTCATGAAACACAAAAGGTGAACTTTTAAAGAATATCCTGGTCGCTCTTTTCCATATAATGAAAGTAAATATAAAACTATAAAATATATTATTGTATTAAATATAAAACTGGACTCATGTGCTACATTAATCACTGAAACACGCCTTTCAATACACCCCTAAAATCAAGGCTATTGTTGGGCGTCAATAGCATCAAACCTAATTTCAAGCCTAATGTGACATGCAAGGGGGTCAAATTTATTAGGAGATCTACAGCGAGAAGGAGTAAGAATCTCAGTAAACAACAGTTTATATTTCCGTCTATTCATCACACAACTATCGTATGGCTTCAGAAGACTTGGCCTATAGCACACAAGTTGTGTGGACTACTTGTTTTTGATAGATTTATGTATTTTTGTGTTTTGGTCTCCATTCATTTTCATTAAAAGGAAAAGAGCAGGAAAAGAGCAGCCTTCTCTTTTGTGTTCCAGAGAAGAAAGAAAGCCGTACGGTTTTGTACTAACACGAGAGACCTCATGTATTTACATTACAACATATATATTACAAACCTGTTGGTTTTGAAGTTTTCGAAGCCGAAAATGTCCAACAAACCAATAGAAAGTCGGAGGTGTTTGGGGTCATCAGGAGGTGGTTTGTAAATGGCACTGTTGATTTTTGTCACAATCCACACAAACAGTCTTCCATAGATGGCCTGCACACAGAAAGGAGATGAAAGCTCTATACTGGAGTATATTAGATCTGAGGTCAAACAGTGAAGCCAACACAAAAAAGGGGCCAAGCCTAAATTGGCTAAACAATTGCTTTTAATTGTCTTAAACACAAATAATTGGTCAGGAAATTAGCACAATTTAAGAAAATGCACTACTTAAAAAGTAATTGCTGCCTCGGAAAAACATCAAAGACAGAATGAAGTTTTTGGCAGAATATGGAAAGTTGTGTGTGGAGTGATGAATCACAATGAAACACGTGTTGCATGGTGATGCTCCAGAGCGATGTCTTCGAAAATCTGCTGAGAAATATAATAATGAATGAATCTCTAGCACAGTAAAGCATGGAGGAAGAGGTGTCATTGTGTGGGAAGCCTTTTTATCTGCTGGTATTGGTGAGCTACTTCACTGTGAAATGTCATTTAATACTTTGGAGTACAGGAGAATATTGCAGAATGGCTTGCTTCCCACAAATGAAAAGTTGTTAACTAAAGAGGAATCATCAGATGTTATTTTTCAACAAGACAATGCTCCTGCCCAACCTGCAAAGACAACCAAGAAGAGGCTTGAGAACAAGTCCACCAGACTCATGTTCTGGCTCATGATTTGAACGCTATAGTGAATATTTGGTCTCACATTAAATGAAAACGAACTGGGAGACATTTTTCAACTACTCATGAACTGTTTGAAGCCATTAACAGTATTTGTGCAATTCTTGCTAATTTCCTGACCAGTGATTTGTGATTCAAATGGTTAAGAACATTAAAATACCACTAAATATTTGGCCCAGTTGTTTTTCATTCAGTTGCACAACCTTTACAAAGGCGTCTCTGCCATCCATTGCTTGTGTTGAAGTCAGAGGTTTAGACACACTCTCCCTGTTAGTCATCAAAAAGCGCCGTGTCAAGCTCACATCCAGGGCATCTGGGGCCACCTGCAAAAAAATCATATCTATGGGCTTGAGTGTGCTACTCAAAGACAAAATTGGCTTCAAATTTGGTCTCCTAATTACCTCTAATAACTGTGCAGCCATTTTGAAATGTGCAGAGGTAAGAATATCGCAGCCCTCCAGGTTGTTCATAATGGTGTCTTGAAAATTGAAAAAGTAAATAAATATCAAATAAGCATTCCCTCTTTCACTGGCTCTTTACTACTCCTCACCTTCAAAGTCTACATTCCCCAAGTGTAGGATGGCAGCCAGAAGCTTGTTAATTTCCCATGTGTCATTCTCTGTGAACGTCAGGATCTTCATTGCTGAACGGAAGCTGGCGTACTCTTTAATGTCATCCCGTCCTTCACATGTAGTGCACTGACCCTAATCCAACATAATCACGTTAAATGCAATGATGCTTTAAGGGATATTTCACCCAAAAATGTTTCATTTATTCATCCTAATGTACGACCTGTATGACTTTATTTCTTCTGAGGAACACGAAAGAGCATTGAGGATCCAAACTACATTGACTTTAATTAAAAATCGTCTTTTGTGTTCTACAGAAGAAATTATGACAGAATTTCCATTTTGGGGTGAACTTTAATGTCACATCATTCTACCTGTTCATTCTCTCTCCAGAATGACTTTGACAAAACATGTAAATACACATGAAAAGTGACAGAAGAATTCTAGATATAGAGTTTATTATAAACAATACCATGGTGAGATAGTTGTATTCTGCAGCATTTCCCAAAGACAGGATCTTCTTTTGGTCAGGAGACATTCCCATGAGCATACAGTAAAAAATGTGGTAGTTTCTCTCTTGTGGGGCCTGTGACAAATATATACTATTATTTATTCGGCAAAAAAAGCAGTTCTACATTTCATCTGCTGTATCTTGTCCTGAAATATTTCAACAGATTATACAATGTAATTATCAGGATGGGTTACCTGTCGACAAACACGTGATTTCTCGAGTAGGTACTGTTCAATGCGGGCACCCTCTATTGCTCCACTTTTAGTGAAATGGATGTCAATGTATTTTCCAAAGCGACTGGAGTTGTCATTGCGGATGGTCTTTGCATTACCAAAGGCTACAAAATAAAAATTGATGTTAACACTGCTTACCTGAGGAACTATACGTTGAGTGATGCCGGAGCATCCTATATGTTTATTTATAAGTAACTTTACCTTCTAAGATAGGGTTTGCTTCTAGAATCTGCTGCTCAATCCAGGAGCGCTGCTTACTCACTGCCGCAAGAAACTGCAGCATGAGTTTGGCACTCTCTGTTTTTCCTGCTCCAGACTCCCCACTGACAAACACAACACATACAGATGCTCTCAGAAGACATCAAACAAATAACGCTAAGAGAATGTACGACAGCTGCTGGAGTCAGTCCGACTTTTTGCCAACATACAGGCCCAGTTTGTTCTGGGTGTTTGCACAGCTGTAGCAATAGCACATAAAACCTGCGATTTACAGTATAATATTGCAATACATTTTTAATAGCTTACTCTAAAATGAATATTGTGTCATAATTTACTCACTCTTATGAAGTTTCAAACCCTTCAAAAGGCACACTTTTTAAGAATATCCAGGCCACTTTTTTCAATATAATGAAATTACTGGGGACTGGGGCGGTCAAGCTCAAAAATGCAATATAAAGTACCTTAAAAGTGTCATAAAATTGGTTCAAATGTAAAGAAGGGAGAGAAATTTAGGTTGTTATTCACTGATAATGCTCACTACTCTACAGATGCTTTGAAATGGACTACAAAAGAATAGAGCAAACAGGTCATTGGCCACTTTTAAGGAGAGTCTATTTACACCAAGAGCAAACAGCCCACCTTGTTAGCAGAGGCTATTTACACTAAAGACCCTTCATTTTCCGCATTTCGCTCTGTCGCACAGTCGAGTGCGCAAGCCTTTCAAAGTATATTCCTTTGGCTGTGAGTGCAGAAAGACGCATTTGGCGCATGCACACTACTTAGTGGACTTTTTCACTCACACGTGCGCTGTTGTACGCGCAAAGTCTGTGCGGACACAAAAATTGGGCTCCATACGGACATTCGCGGACATTCTCCTGATGATAAAAATTACATCACAGGAACAGTGCACGGACCGCCGCGGAACGCAGACGGCTGAAGTATACTTTGGCCTTAACTCTGCTTACCATTATCTGACTGAGCCAGACAAAACTACAAAAGAAATCCCGCTGGTAACTTGAACCAAGTTCAAATCTCCTTCTTTTCCCTTTCCCCATTGCATATCAGCTCGGACAGGCATTTATTTTAAATAAAAATTAAGAAAATAAAAGTGGAAATAAAGTGCCTAATGGGTATTTAATAGTGGGAATAAAGTGTTTAACGGATAGGGTTAGGGGTAGGTGTAGTGGACAACTTTAGGTGTAGGGACAAGTAATGCCCCAATAAAGCAGCAACCATTTATGATTTTAATAAATATAATCATATACACTAAATATGTTGTTATTATTGCATACTGTTTTATAATATACTACAATACACTGAGATGCAAATAGTAATTGCCTCTATTTGCAGTATAAATAGCATCTAACTGTTTACACGTGCAAATAAAATATTTTGTTGCTATTTACATTTAGTGTAAATAGCATCTATCGCTATTTGCACTTAGTGTAAATAACCACTGCCCCACTTTTATGATAATTATGATAGTGCTTTTTTGTCCTTTTTGGAGATACTTTCTTTATATGAAAAAGAGTGGCCAGAATATCCTTAAAAAATTCACCTTTTGTACCACAGATGAAAGAAAGTCAGATGGGTTTGGAACAACATTAGTAAATAGTGACAGATTTTTCTGTAAAAACAAAACGATTTAAAGGAATAGTTCACCCAAAAACGAAAATTCTGTCATCATTTACTCACCCTCAAGTTGTTCCAAACCTGTATAAATGTATTTGTTCTGCTGTACACAAAGGAAGATATTTGGAAGAATGTTTGTAACCAAGCAGATTTCGGCCCACATTGACTATCATAGTAGGGGGAAAAGTAGTGAACTATCTATAAATAGTGAATTTGTGAACTATCCCTTTAAACTCAGACTACAAAATGTCAGTTTCACCAAAGTACGAATGACTGAAGGACCTAATGATGCAGCACTGGTCTTTGCGGTTCCGGCGCATGTTGAAGAAACAGCTGTCTGCGATGGCGAAGACGTGCGGGGGGAGATCACCCAACCGTCGGTCTGCGTACTGCTCCACCTGCTCCGGAGTGTAGATTGGCAGCAGCTGGTAAGGGTTCACTGCCACCAAAATCGACCCTGTGTATGTCTATCAAAACAAATAAACCAAAAAAGTTGTTTAAAGTTTTTTAAAAAAGATTACAGAGAGTCCCTGTGATCAAAGTCTATGAAAGTTTTGCAGTTGGAAGAATAATACATGTTTATAATAAGATCTACAGTATGTAACTGCTCAGTGCCATGAACTGTCCATTAAAATAGCTGGATTTAAAGTTGGTAGGTCGGTTTTACTATATATGGGTATGTCAATGTTGTATAACAATATGATCTGCTCATCAAACCTGGAACTAGCCGTTTCTATGGAAACCATCTTGTTATTAAACAGGAAGGGCAAAGAACAGCTGGTAAATGAACTGAAGTTGGTGAATTAAGTGGACAATTCAATCCCTATTCTGGTTATTTTGGGTTCACGGATCTTGAAATTGAAAGCAATTTCATAATATATTTATGTAAACAATGTATTAATTAAAAAACATTTAATATTATCAGATTTATCTGATGTGGTGTTTAAGAACTCACATAGATGGTTCCTTCTTTGTAGCGCACTAGAAGGTTCCGTAACAGTCCGGCCTCATTTAGGTCACCCAGCCGTATCATATCATCCACACCTTTCACCGAGGTGGGATGCATGGGCTTCAGAGAGTTCTCCTTCTTAATCTTGTGCTCCTGGAAATCATGCCAAAGAAGACATCAGCTACACTTCTAGAGTCAAGAGCAGCAGTTCACCATCAGCGGAAAGATTGGCTGCAGATCTTACCTTTCCCTCATCGTCGATGAGCTGAAGTTGCCCAGTGTCTGAGAGTCTGACTTCAGCTCCAATTTGCACCCCATCACTGCAGTCCACCCACACATAATCTCCCTAAAGTGGTTGATCAACATTTTAAGAATTAAACATTAATATATATGCTGGGGAAAAATTAATCGTGATTAACCACATCCAAAATAAAAGTTCATGTTTACATAATATATGTGTGTGTACTGTGTATACACACACATGCATGTATATATTTAAGAAATTTATATATAAATTATATATACAGTATATACATGCAAATATTTCTTAAATATATACATGAATGTGTGTGTATTTATATATACATAATAATTATACACAGTACACACACATATATTATGTAAACACAAACTTTTATTTTTTCCCCAGCACTAATATATATATATATATATATATATATGGTCAGTGACATGACATACATATTTTTGTGTCCAGGTCCATTATTTCCTTTTAAAATAATTTGATAAATTCATGACATATATCACTTTATTCTATAAAACCTATTTAGTTTGAATTCATTTTTAGTACATTTATATAATACATATTATTTTATGTTTTGTTATCTTAAACTCCCACAATGTCAGGTGGTGCAACTGTCCGAACAAATTAACATTTTAGGTTTGAAACCTTTCATATAAACAAATTGTATAAATATCAGTAGTTTTAAAGCTGTTGAGATAATTGAAAAACTTTTGTCCAGCAATTTGTATATTCTCAAATATCAGGGTGGCACAACTGCAAACATGGCTCTTTTATTATGAATTGACAAGTTAAAACAGTGAAAATGATAATGCATTATCCAAAGGACCCAAACTGATCCTTGTGGCAGAGTGAAAAGAGTTGTAGACCTCTCCCAAATACTGGTAAAAACTGCCAATTTCAAGTATGGGTAGGTTGGTACACTTTCCATGTCAGGTGGTACAACTACAGTATACAGTATATACATACCTGTACAAGTATTTGGTTGTACCGCCTCACATAAAAAAATTAAAAAATGAATTGAAACACTTTGAAATGTTATTTAACAACTGAAACTTGTTTAAATACATTGATCATGACTTAAAAATATGCATTACATCAGTTTTGAAAAGCTTTATTTGTCAATGACCCATATATGTGTGGCATCATGATAGCACCACAAACACATAATAAAAGTGTATGAATAAAGTATGTCCATGTTAACGCTAACAGATTAGAGATGATTTTTTTTTTTCTTTTAATGTTTAAAAAAAACCTGTGACTTTGCAGGCCAGGAAGTATGTTCACAATAAACAAAATTTTGTTTATTAATTTGTATTAACATATAAAATTAACCTAGAATTGAAAGAAGGTATCATGAAAACGCCACAGTATTCCATAAGGTGAAAGTCTCAGCAAATACTTTAAACAATTTACCTTCCTTAAAACCACCATGACTGAGTCCTTCTGTCCCTCAGCCTGAATATTAAAGCAAAGGGAAAAATGTTATAATCAAAGGCTTATGAAAAAAGGCAAAATGGCATCTAAAATACACATTCAGATTCCTTGAAGTATATCATATAATAGTCTCATCCATCGATATACTAAATAACAAAACAAACCATCTACACTTTTAAAACATCAACCATAACAAATCCAATGCGAGTTACCTTACCTGTGGATATTTTGTGAAATCTCCTGATCAAGAAGTATTTTCTGTACCTCTTCTTTGAAGTCTGAATAGATCCCCAGTGTCAGTGTTTCGAAAGAAATGTCCTCAGGTGCCTGCTGAGAGACAACAGGTGTTTATGATACTTTGACTTTGCTCCCTGACTAACGCATCCATAATGATAATGCAAGGAAGCTCTGCCCTTCATATCAGAAATAGAACAGAAAGACAATGTGGACCTGCAGTGATGTAAATAATCTACAAAATGCTAAACAATCATTATCAATAAACAGAATGCTAAAAATTAAGACATAAAAAAGTAAATAAATAAAATGTCATTCATCTAGAACTTTTTAGTTTTACATAATGCTTTTTCCATAACGGTGAACTGCTGAACCTTTGGACCCGTGTGACAGCATATGGAGGGCTGAGCTCTGATCATAAGAGGGGCAATCAAGTTGTAAATAGCATAGTGTCATGGTTACTCAGGGTGGAGCCATTCTGGAAAGTCATATTTCTATCGAACAATACTAAACTCCATTGCACGAACTCAATGTTATAGTTCATGTGGTGTGTTTGCAGTTTATAGAACAGGTTCTCTGGTCCCACTTTATGTTGTGTCTACTAGGATGAACTAACATTTAAAATCATTTTATACAATGCAATTATTGTACACATGTTGTTACCTGCATGTAATTAAAGTTAGAGTTATTAATTTCTGTAATTACATCTATTACAGTCTATGATGACCCATCATAGACCCGTATCCCACCTGAATAGCAGCAAAATTGTTTTGCAATAGAACATAAACACAATAAGTACATTGTACCTATAATTTTTGAATGTAAGTACATAGTAGTTAAAGTCACCTAATATAAAGTGTGACCGGTTCACTCAACAGAGTTAAGAGAATAAAGCATGTAAATCCTTATATAGATAATAACATGTATATCCTTGTATAAAATGTTAAACAAATTAAAACATTTGACCATAAACTACGGAAAAAAACAAGATCAGATAAAACTGTTGGACTCTCACAATGCAGGAATGCCTACTGTAATAATATATTAGGTATTTATATTCAGATTTCACATAATGAAGGAAATTTCCTTTTATTTGCCACACATTAAATGCATCAAACATTTTGTTGAACTCTAGGGCTATACTTTGTTAAAATTCTAGACATTAGACACAAATCTCATGTGCTTTTTGGGAGAAATATTAATGTTAGATTACCATATAACAAAAAATTTAAATTGCATTGAAAATAGCTAGTTTACACATCAAATCTGTCTGTAATCTCCCTTTATTAGCTTAATTTAGTGTAATTCATAAAGACTACTTGGTCGTTTCTGAATGATGAAACTCTAGGAGTTTACGGAGTACAGTTAAAACAGCAGGCCAGATTTCCGGCTGTATATCTGATCTTTCATTGGTTCCGTTGAAGAAAAAAAAAAGATCCCTATCAACGCACTGACTATAGCTGTGATTATATTCAAAATATAGCAGTCTCATGTAGATTATCAGTTAAAATGTTAGTTCTTTCACTTAGTCTTGTGAGGTGCATTCAGTACCAAATGTACTTGCTAAACAAGATGCTTTGTAAATGTATCCAGTTTTACTGCAATACCACATAACAGAGTACACAAAGAAAAATAAAAGAATGGACATTTTTTTTTACAAAATAACCAAATTATTATTCAAACGCAGAACAACATTCACTTACAGTCTATAAAACATCACAAAATAAACTCAGTGAAAACCACGTCACTTCCATTAACAACAATCTTCTTACACTGAAACATAAAACAATCCACACATTCTTATAATATAAATTCACATAATTATACTGATTCTTTCAAGTACACATTTCACTGCTTTGTACTATCATCAGTCACTATAGAGCTTGAATGTTTACAGTGATTAAAAAAAAAAAAAAAAATCTGGTATCATTATCTGGTTAGCGGAAGACTTACCGCATTTTCATTGTTGGCTTAATTTGTTGACTAATCTGGGAGTGTTTAACTTTTGTGTTTAAAGCACAAAAAGAAAAAATCCCCCAGTTTCACCCATGTTACAAGGCACCAAACATGGAAAGTTCACAGACTATTGTGAGTGTGTCTATGTGTGCAGTGTGTACTGGTATGAATCAAACTAAATACAGGAGTTACATCTACCAAACATGACCTTTCTGATCTTCTGATCACTACAGCAAATGCTTTGCCTCTACAACAACAAAAAAATAGTACAACATAATATTTCTTTTAAAATGAAATACTTAAAGAATTTCTTCAGGGAAAAAACAAAAAGCATTGGTTAACCAGGCTGCCTTATACCCAATGGACAGTCTGACGGTCCACAGTGAACAGCAGTTCCTGTAAAAACAGTTCGATGGTTTACAAACGTCTCTCTCTCTCTCTCTCTCTCTCTCTCTTTGAGACTGTAAAAGAAAGTAGATGATTGTGCACAGCATCCTGATAAACCATGACATATCCAGCTTTTGAAGAGCATTCTTGTGTTCAACTATGCTGAAGGAGAAAGATTAAGACCATGGAGTGGCTTCTACGCTCGCTCCTTGCGCTTTAACTTGGAGCTCTTCTTAGGAGTTCCGTTCTTGTTGAGCAGCTTGAGGACTCTGTCCTTATGGTCCAAAACTTTCATCATGGTGTCACGAGCTTCAGTCACCTGATCCATTACGAGCTTGCAGCGCTGCATGTTACCCTGGACAGAGTCAGGTCAAAAGGTCATAATTACATTTCAAGTAAAGGTGTGCTATGGGTTTTAGGTCAGTTTTTACATGTATTGGTCAAATTGACATGGGTCAAACTTTTTATTAATGCTAAAAAATAGTGTGCGCACATATATACATATACAGTCAAACCAAAATGTATTCAGACACCTTCAACATTTTCTCACATTATCAGTTTATTCGCTATAGTTTAGAAAATGGTAATAAAATATGACAAGAACTCAGAGTTAAACTGTGTCAGAACAAATTCATCTTGATAATGTCAGATAACTTTGATAGAAAGGTATGTAATGGATTACAATCAACCAATCAGCTGTCAGCTGTTAAATTTAAGTACACAATTAGATAATACCAATTTAGGTCAACCAATTACCAAGCAATACTTCATTTTGTTCAGTCTGTGGTGTAAAAGGTCGCATTAGCAATTAAAAAAAAAAAAAAACACTTAAAGCAAAACATGGTCAGGTCAAAGTGTCTAAATAATTTTGGTCCCAAATCTTTATCAATTTTACTGGTAGTCCACTTTATGAAGAATTTTTGGGTATAATGTGTCACAGTTCACTTTATTTTGCTATCCTCACTTACATAAATGAACTATAGTGTCCTGCACCCACTAGTAAAAAATTATATCTGATGTCTGAATTTTTAGTTTGTCTGTATATACACATACAGTATGGATTTAAATAGGCAAATGCTTAAGAGTCTATGATTGGATCATTATTGCAGTGATTATTAAGTTTCTAGCATGTTATATGTTTGGCAACAGGTCTTCTAACCCTAATTGATGAAGTGTGTAGATTTTCATTTCTTAAACAACCAATCAGGCTCAAATCGTGAAAGAATGGTTGGGAGGGAGTATGAAGAATCATTTTCACACATGAATTGGCACCTCTGAGTCCTGACCTTAAATTCATTGAATGTTTTTGGGATGTGCTGGAGTAGACTTTACAGAGTGCTTGACTCTTGCATTGTCAATACAAGATCTTGACCAAAAATTGATGGAAATAAATGTTGTGATGTTATTTATGTTATATGTCTTATCCCCATAATGATTTATGTGCATAATGCCGTGTAATAAGTGGTACGACTGTACCGTATCCCTTAAATATCTGTCTAGTTTGAACTTGCCGTTTGCTGCTTGCTAGCAACTGCTTTCTCTGCAGAAGCTTTGCATTCAAAGACCTAATAAAATATTTCAATATTTCAAGTCAATATTTTGTGTCTAATTATTTACTTATGTAGCAAGTAGCCGTGTAATAAGTGGGATCATGTATATCCAGCCGGTTGTTATCACAGAATAAATCCCTTCAGAGTGATACACAACCCCTCCGGGGATTATTCTGCGATAAAAACCAGCTGGATGTACATTATCCCTTGCGTATACACTCCAGGGATGTTAAAGGGGTCCTATAATGCCCCTTTTTACAAGATGTAAAATAAGTCTCAGATTTTTATAGCATGTTAAAATTGTCACTTTTTGAGGGTGAGCAAAAATGCGCAGTTTTTGTGTGTGTCCCTTTAAATGCAAATGAGCTACTGCTCCCTGCCCCCTTTCAAGAAGAGGGCGGAGCTTCAGAGCTCGTGTTAGCAGCTCTGATAACCTCATGCAGACACGCACTGAAAAAGTCAAAAACTGTTCAGCCTTTTATGTTCAAACCGGAGTCGGACAATGATGGAGAGACTCAAGAAGAAGTGACAACATGTAGAATGCAACAGAATGTTTCTGAATGGTAAGTTGATGAATTTATGTAGCTCATGCGGAGCTGATAACTATTTTCAAGCCATTGATTAGCATATTCTGTCATGATAATCTATAAATCGCTCGTGTGGGAACTGTTGTAAGATGCCTTCAGAGCAAGAGAACATATTTGCTGCATGAAGATAGAACAGGTACAGTTTAGTGTTCCCGGGGACAGGGTTTATGTAAATTGTAGGGAAGAAGCTCGTTGTAGTCCCTACCAGCCATTTGTTGTAGTCCTTACAAAGCGATTTCTTTAAAAGAAAATATCTCCCTTTGCTTTCAACTTTGAGCGTCGTAACTTTGCAGATGTTGTTTATGCTCAAACAGCAACATTACACACTAACTAAAGTGAAATCATAAATCAACCGCCCCTTTAATAAAAATGCTCAAATTATGACTATAAAAAGCCCCCAAATAAAGACAATTAAAAAGACGTTAGATTATTGTGGCAGACAAAAGTATTTAATAGAATTAGGAAAAATTTATATTTTGTTTGTTTTGTTTTATTTTCATATTTTCAATTTAACCCTCTACAGCACAGCGTTGCCCTCAGGCAACAGAAAGTTTTCTTAAGCCCCATGTTCAGTACATGTTTCTTTAAATGATTGAAACCAATTAGAATGGTCAAAAAAGTTTCAAAGAACAGTCAAATAAGGTGTGGGAATCACTATCAAGCACCATTTGAAGGTGGGACGTCCTTTTCTGACATGGTGTGAAAAGAAGGCAAGATTATTTGCTTTAGTAATCTTATTTAAAATGACATGAACTTTACATAAAAATGTGTGTGTGTGTGTGTGTGTATGAAGGTGTAGAGAAGCATTTATGAAGCTTTTTTTATTTTGCATGTTCAGAAATACTGTTTTTCTTTTCGACATTGTGCGATAAGGGGTACTTTTCAAGGATGTTTTTGCTGACAATATGTTTGGACGTTATCACATATCACGTATTAGTGCACAATATAAGCTCTAAATATTGTTGTATTTATTTATTTTTGAAAAAGATTTGTGATTTTGTATTGCTCTCTGCCCCTTGTCTTATGATGTGAATTAATCATTTTCTCTATGATTCTTTGGCAACATAAATAAATGTTGGGGTGGGGGTGAAATTTTTTTTTTTTATATCAATAAAATGTTTCCAAATGAACCAAGAAATGATTTGGATCATTTTTATTATGTACCATCAAAATGTGTGCAGTAGAGGGCTAAAGAGACCCTTATGTTCTGTTGCATTTTGGGCATCAAGTTATTACCCATTCACTGTATTTTTAATGGTTGGTAGGGAATGTGCTAGTACACTAACCTGTATGAGCTCATTAATGCGGTGCAAGTCATCGTCAGCTCCAGCTCTCTTCTTTGGGATGAGCCCTTCCTGCAGGGTGGTCAGCCGGCTGTACACGTCATGCTCCAAGTTAGACTGTGATCGAACAAGAAAGGAATTCATTAAACTGTTGCATTAACTGCCTCAGTAACAGGCTGTTAGAATAATATATTTCATGTATAACACAATAAAACTCTCATTAAGCCGCTGTAGACTTATGGCGGAAGTAAAACCATCAGCTGCAGAACCCACCAGCTGTAGCAGCTGTGCGGCACACAGGTGCACTTTCCAGCCCTGAGCACGACATGCTACTCCTCTCTGATTGGCCATTTCCTGAAGGCTTCCTTTCTTCTCCTCTGCGAAGAGAGTAGCAAGATGACTTCTCATATTACATGACCAGATTCAATACTATAAACATTATCTGAACAAGAAAACAACTGCACACCAAAATAAATCAAAGACCAAACTGAGAAAACAGACAGATGTTTAAAAGGAACCTACCTTTGACTCTGATGTCACTGTACCTCTGGAAGTGGTGATAGGCAGCCTTCCACGGGTTACGGTAATGGCGTAGAAGAGTGAGGGGAGGTCTGGGACGGACTGGCACATAGCGAACACCATCCTCATCTACATTAATCATCAACATTACAATTGAACAAGTGTACACTCATTTTGGGGGGTATTACAAATTTACACTGCAAAATTATATCATTAGAAAAAGGAAAAAAACAATAAATAAAAGCAACCAAGAGAGACCAAAAACACTATCAGGTGATCTCAGCAAATAAGTTTTATGCTTATTCACAGTTTCAAAGAATCACACAGTGTCCTAATCTGACGCAACGTGATAAGATTCCAGCTACATGCAATCTGTCTGTCCACACCAGACACGACGCGACTACAAGACTTGACAATATCAATCAAAAATCACAGCCAATCAGAAGAGACTGGAGTCTCTCTGCAAGCGTACTTGCAACATAATGGATAAGTACAAGATCAAATTCATAAACACTTCACCATTTTAACATTTTTATTAAAAATCCATACTGACTAAAAAAAATTTCATAGAATAGACTTGTTTGTTCACATTGAGTTCACAGTTTGAACGTTCTTGTTTCCTTTCATCTATTTTCAAGATCTGAGGTGAATTATCCATTGTCGCTTTCAGCATGGCTATAAAGGTCACGCAAAATGATATTCAATCACATTAGACGCTTTTAACATTAAATAAGGCACAAAAACAGTATCTAAGATTATCATTGTCATAGTTGTTTTCTAGCCATGACAGAATAGAAACCGTTTCTAAAATAGAATCATCGTCGCGGATGGTTAGGACAAAAACTGTGATTATCATGGAAAAGACACCTTTTATCACGTGTCCCATCACGTCTGGTTAGGACACAGTGTTAAGGTCCATTCATAACAGAGGTGAATATTTGGTGCAAGGAAGGAATTTTTGGAAGGAAACAATGGCTCCTATTTACACCGGGTGCAATCATCTTTATACCAACAATTCGACAGTATAGTCCAAATTGTGACGTGACATTTATAATGCTAAAGTAGGTAGATCAGAATTAAATATGTTCGCATTAAATATATATATTTTTTTAAATAAATCTGTCAAAGTAAAATTCTCATTGCCCCTTCAAAAAATCCACTTGTCCCAGACAAGCGTTAATGTCGAGCATTGTTCTATGGCTGCTGCACTTTTGTCTTTTTGGCAGAATACTAGTTTTACACATTCTATATTAATATTTATTATTCATGTTCATGTGAAAATTGTTTTATGTTCACTTGTTGTTTCCACATTAGTTTGGAGGTTCTGTGAAAATATATTTATCACACCTTATTTAATATTGGGTGCAATTAAATCACAATTAATTTCTGAAATGGAAATTAATAAATTGTTTTTTTTTTTTTTAAATCAAAACAGCCCTATTTTTTCATTTAGCAGAAGGATTAAAGGGATAGTTCATCCAAAAATGAACATTTTGTCAATTTACTCACCCTCATTTTGTTCTAAACCTGTATGAGTTTTTTTATTGTGTGGAACATAAAAGATGATAGAAGAATGTCGAATGAAGAATGTCGGTAACTAAAACAGTTGCTGGTCCCCATTGACTTCCATAGTATGAAAAAAAAAAAAAATACTACTGAGGTCAAAGGGGACTAGAAACCGTTAGGTTACTGACATTCTTCAAAATACCTTCTTTTATGTTCATCAGAAGAAAGAAACTCAGGTTTGATAAAACATGAGGGCGAGTAAGTGATGACAAAATGTTCATTTTTGGATGAACCACCCCTTTAACTGTCAGTGTAGTTTTCATCCTTTTGATGTTTCTGACAATTTATGACCAAAAGTGACAGAGTTTACGGTCACATCTTGACCTTTCCAAAAGGGCAAATGTACAGATGCATCCCAGTAATCAGCTTCAGTTACTAATGAAGCATTAGATATCCATGGATGTGTGTATGTTTATATATAAATATATATGTAAGCTCACCAACATATTCTCTAGGTGGAGACTCATGCCTTTCAGGCCTGTTTCCTGGTGCTCGGTTGCTAGCTCTCTCTTCGTCTGTGCTATTGGTCTCCATCATCTCCGTCTCCTCAGTGGAGATCACATGCTGCTGTTTGCGGGGTTTCTTCCTCGGGGAGGCCCCAGGCAGGAGGTCTCCAGGTTGAGAAGATATGGCCAGGGTGGAGGCCTGGGAGGAGAGGGATGGAGCCGGACCCATCGAAGAAGGACCTAAGGGCACTGTGATCAAGAGAATTCATGAATACATGGAGTGCCCGAACTTCATCTTTAAAATTTCATTGGACTAGTGTGTTATTAGAAGCCATTGTAAAACAGACGATGTGACCATACATCACTTGGACTGGATGTAGAATTGTTTGTAGTGATTATATAGTGAATGTATAGGAAGAGGCGGGGCTTGACAGTGCAAGCATTTCACTCACATTTGAGAATGAAAAAAGATGTGTGCAAACTGTAAAATGTATTTAGGAGTACATGTGCGAATAAAGGTCCCCCAGGTCATAAAAAGTCTTAAATGGTTAAACAAAAGTCTTATATTTCGATTCCTGTTTTAGGCCCTATATTAAAGACCTCTTAAAAAAATAAGTTAATGTGATTCTTAAAGTTCAAAAAAGGCTTTGATTTCAATAAATAAATGTAAGCACTGCACGTTTCAAAGTCAAAATGCTACCATCTGTTGCACGTTTGAAGCAGTTCACTGTTTGAAGCAGTTCGCAATCAATGAATACAGTGCATTTATGCCAATGGACTTATGATCTACTGCTGATAAATTGTGACTTTATGGTGTTTGTATTGTAATATGTTTTAGATTGTTTAGGAGTGCATATTTTATCTTCTTCATGTTTGAATAAGCAGCTGGATGTAGTATTTCAAAATAAGAGTCCTGGTGTTTTCAGCCTTGTTTATAATTAAAAGTCCCACATTATGCAGAACATGTTTTTTCTGGTTATTACTGGTATTTCAGTTACAAAATCAAGTGTCTCTTGCATTTATTTCAATGGTTAGAATATGCATAATTCCATAATTATTAAATAAAAAAAGTTTGAAGCAGTTTTAAAAACAGTACTTTTTGTTTTCAAATAATTTAAATGCTTTTTCTTGTAAATGTCTTCTCATATCCCTTTATTGAGGATAAACAAATTATTTGATACTTTTTCACTTAAGTTCTTTGTGCGCTCCTAAATTTTTCAAATTAGGAGCACGTGCTCCTTGGGATAAAAAAAATGTAAGCATCAAGTGCTAATAGGTGGATTCTTATTTTGCCAAGCACACCTACCTGCTTGTGAAGTTTCCATTGGCTCCATTTCCTGTTTTACTTTAACCTCTGGAAGGGTGGAGCTCAGGGCAGCAGTGCTGCTGGCCGCTGGCTGGGTGGGAGAGGCCACTGCATTGGCCATTGAGGCAGACACAGGGGGAGTGACAGCCATGGCTGCGGGCAGGGCTGAAAGAACGGCAGTGGGCTGAGAAGGAGGTGTCGGAGCTGGTGGAGCCAGAAGGGTGGGAATGGCCTGTGAATGATGTTGAGCAGGAGTGGACAGCTTCTGCTGCTCACCTCCGTGACTCGGAAGAGCCTCCACAGTTGCCATGACTGGAGGCGCCATAGCAACATGAATATCAGATTTGGGCTTCACTCTAATTACAAAAAGATTAGAACAACATTAAACATTCAGATCTTCTTGCATAAAACCAGTTTTAGACAATGAGATCACAAGCATGAAATTTAACAGGGTTCCCACATTTTCCGACAATTTTTCCAGCAGGAATTATAATTTCTTTTTTTTTTTTTCTTTTTTTAAAAATCACACCCAATTTCTTGTAATTTCCAGCAGAAATAGCGGCAGATCTATTCCTCTGAGTGTAACAGATTATCGAAAAAGAAAAAAATGGTTATATGCATTGGATTTTGAGATGTGGCCATTGCACTAAAAATGGAGGTAGATGAATGTAAGATTTAAGGGGGCGGGTTCAGGGTTGGAAAGAGTACTGAAAAAATAAACAAGTTAAAACCATTACTTTCCAAAAAATGTAGTGCAAGTATAATAAAAGTACTTGTCCAAAAAACTACTTGAGGAAGAGTAAAAGAGTAGCTTATTTAAATGTACTCATGAGTAGTGAATACTGAGCTGCAGATTCTACCTCCCTTATAATAAACACTGTACACTGCGATTTAAAAATGTAGAAAACACTGAACTTGCTGTAATTCACATTCTCTTTTGCTGTTTGTCAGAAAGAATGGATAATATCTATATCTTCCAACAGTTTTAATTTTGACTGCCAACTTTTTAAAAAATACAATACAATCATTGATAAAATGTATCTACTTCCAAAACAACAGGGAAAAACTATTACAGATATGAAAAGATGAAAAAGTTATTTTCAGTATACTCATCACCATTTTAAATTATAAATGTATGAAAAAAAAATTGATTTAAAATCAGTTGTAAGGTCTTAACACAGAGCGAGCTATTGTTGCACATAAAATATAAATGTTCAGAAGAGTGCAAAGAATACAAAAACCTTTAGAAACTCTTATGAGAGTTCGGCATCACGCCAAAGATGGGTTTACAAAGAGAGCTAGCCAATTTCTCTCCAAAATAGCACCAGTTTTAGCGTTTTGTTATAAAGAAATGAGAAATGAAATAGGCAAAGATAGTGAGCTAACACTATACAATGCTAACATTGCACAAATCTCAGCAGCCCAATAATATCAGTGATAACCAGGGGTTAACTGGGATTTCGGAGGCAGGGAACCCTAAAATCCACAAAAGTAATGCTTTATTAAAGAATATACATTTATTTTTTACTTATATTTGTAAAATAATATTACTGTCATTAGAACATCCCTTAAAATAAAATATTGGCATCTAAAAAAATATTAATTGACCTGTATAATTAATAAAACATTTTTCTTTCAGATGAATCTGTTTAACTGATATATTACGTCCATGTATGTCATTATTCAACTTAAATGCGCTATTACATAATTACACAGAATATTTTTTTATTTTATATTAAATAACAAATACAGTGTTAGTGATATCAGACGTATTTTATATTTAATAATAATCAGATAGCAGCTGGGCCAAGTTTATGTTCTTGCCCCAGAAAGTGGTGTAATCTCACCTTTAAGCATGCTAAATTTATATCTGAATGTTACAATTTAAACATAAATGCACATTGTTCTAAAAGGGGACATCATCCCCTACCTTTTACACAGGTACATTTACTTAAATTGTTATGCTAATAATATAATTTGTAATGAAAAATTTGCATTAACTATAGAAGTTTTTTCACTGAGGAAAACTTTTCCAAAAGACAAAAAAAAAGACCACAAACGCACATCTCTTTGTAGGGCCACGTTGTTGTCTGCAAATAAGCTGCTCTTATTCTTATCTTAAAAATGTTGAACTTGATTTGACTTAAAATTTCAGACCCTGCAAAAGAAAATCCAAAATGAGCCTTAACATGTTTCTTCAAAATAAAAGAATTAAATGCAGATTTATCGACTGAATTTCTGCCTGAAGAATGCGTTTCCACAGCAGCCATGATTAACAGCAGTTTGCGCCATCTACTGCTGTAGTTTTCTATGAGCGATTTGATTTGACGGGAGTCACAAGACCGATTACTCTCTCCTTAGTCAATCATACTGATGGATAAGGCAGAGCGAGGCTTTGTGAAACACTGAAACAGTTGAAACAAATGTGCCGTATTGTGTCAAAGCTTCGAAACAATCTGACACCCATCTCCACGGTGACACCTAGTGGTCACTTGCATGTGTTGATCTGAAACAACCTTGACAAAGTTTCAGACACGCGTTGACAAATTATAACCTACATGTTGTTTGTGTCAAACAAGGAAGTGTGTGGGAGAGCGGATAGTGTTCTCGACTGGCATGCTGCCCCTTTGGGTTCGAATCCTGGTCAGAACCGTGTAAATGCAATAAAAACTCTCGCATAAAAACACCTTTTACAAACCCATTGCAAATGTTTTATTGAAAGTAAAATCTATCAAATGCAATTAACTAATCATCTAATAAGATTAAATATCAAGTGTCTGTATAATGTGTGTTCTTTTATACATTTTCAGGGCTTGTTTTGTTTGTTCCATGGATGGCTCAGCTAAACAGGCCAATAAGAGACACCCCCCAGTGGTGAACCATGGAAATTTCTAAACGTTTCAAAACAGTTATGAATGAAGCCTCGTTTACTGAAATCCCGTGACTTTGGCAGTTTGATACGCACTCCAAACCACTGATTCAAAATAGGAGATTTGTAAAGCTTCGAAGCTTCATGAAGCAGTGTTTCGAAATCGCCCATCACTAGTAACAACCACAAATGGAGGGAAAACAGCGGAGTAAAAGTACAGTTACAGTACATCACTTAAAATGTACAATTTTTAAACTACTTAAAGTAAAAGCGGGACAAAAGCACGCACATCACCAGCAAAAATGCTTAAGTTGGGTGCTCGACAAAGGAACAGACAATTGTACTCATTCTTCTTTAATTCTTTCTCTCTATTCTTGTGTGTATATAGTATGCATGCATGCAAGTACATAGAGCTACTGGAATCCACACCAAATTACTTGTGTGTTTGTGCACTTTGTGAACAGAGCATATTCTGATTCTGATTTACATTATTCACAAAATCTATAAAATGCAAATTTTGAAAATGTGGAAAATGTTAAGGTCTAATTCTCCTTCTTTAGGTTTTCAGGACCGTGGGAACCCTGTGTTAGGAGCATTGTCTTTTGTCCTATTCTTATTAGGATAATAAAGGATTTTCAGGCAGGGCTTACCCCGCTGGGCGAGGGGATCCCGACAGCCTTATCCCACTATCCACTCGGCCAGCGTTAGGCTCACTCGGCTGCGCTGGGATCAGACTTTTACGTACTGCCCTAAAAAAACACCCCAAAATTGCTTTCACACTATTTTATCAACATCATCTCTGCCTTTAAAAAAAGTGAGCACACTGGATTCTGTTACTTCTCAGGATGCCATTAATGAGGAAGTAATGTAATTGTTCATAATATTATGGATAGTTTGGCTCCTTAGTAGTTAGCATACTATAAATACACATGCTACGGAAACAATGGTGAAGGCTGTGGAGTGAAAGCTGACTCACCCTTCGTTCACAGGTTTCTTGCGTAGGATGCTAGGCCGGGGGGAGGAGACAAGTGTGGGTGCACCTGTGCCCGCCCCCTGGGGATGTGTCTGCACCATTGTAGTGACGGACTGTGTGGTACTGAAAGTGCTCCCAAGTGGATTAGTAACAAAAGCAGGACTTTCAGCCAAAACAACACCTGTATAACAAAACAGATGTCATAAAATATTTGTGAGCAAAACAAACATTTTCAAAAAAAAAAAAAAAAAAGTTCATTCCTGAAACCCAATTTCACTAGCCCTACACACAAACACACACACAAAAATGCATTTTTATTTCTTTATTTTATGTTTGAAAAACATTTATTATTATTTTTTCATTCAATGTTTTCATGAAACATTTAAAATGAATAATAATTTTAAATATGAAAAGTTTGGGGTTCAAAAAGTTTGAAGATTTTTTTTTTACTGCTTTTGTAAGTAGTTAAAAGCTAAAAATATTGAATATTAATATTTTTATGGAAACCATGATACATTCTTAATGAACAGAAACATTATACATGTCTTTACTGTCACTTTTGATCAATTTAAAACCTTGATCCCTTAAATCTTTGATTTAAACATTTCTGAAAAAAATTTCTGTGAAAAAAAAAAATCTTCATGTCTTAAAATAGCTTGAATGTAACTCTAAACCCTTGCTTCATTTAGTATACGCGGAACCATGAATAGGAAAATTATCCCCGCCTCCACTCACTCCAGCTCAGAGATTCACTCGCTCAACGTTACTCAAGTTACTGTAGTAAACGCTGCACAATTTAATTTAGGTATAGTTTTATAACATAAAGATATAGTTTTATAATATATAATATATTTTTTCCATTCACAGATTCTGAATATCTTCAAAAAAAATTCTGCTAAAATTACCTGGTGGTTTTGCTTCTGATTGTGGCTGTTGTGTGGTGACCGGGGCCTGCTGTACACTCTGTGTGCTGATTGGTGCAGCGGCATGGAGCCCCTGCACTCCTATTGATGCAGGTTGAATGCCCTGAGCAGTCATAGATGCTGGCTGGATGTTCTGGGTGCTGATCTGGGCAGATGGCAGGCCAATGCGATCCACCGCCATCAGCTGCATGGGGTTCAAGTGCACAGTGGTGGCCACACCCACACCAGCCTGAGCAGGAAGAGCTGGGCTCTGAGCTGGAGCAGTGACTGAGGAAAACAGCACAGAGTCCGTGTTAGAGGTCTAAGAAACATTTGGATATTAGCACAAAGTTTCTGATTGAGCATGTGTGTTGTGTTTACCTGGGTAGGGGCGGATGGTGGAGACAGAGCTGGTGATGGGGGTGTAGGTGTGGGTCAGAGGATACGGGGATGAGTACTGTGTGGGTAAGAAGTACTGAAACTGCACTGGCACTGACGGCCTGCAGAAGAACACACATGGATAACATGATGTAAACTTCAATTCGATAATAATTCACTGATTCCTTTGGTTTAGTTGGCTTAATTCAGGGGTGTCCAATCCTGCTCCTGAAGGTCCAAAGTCCTGCAGAATATTTTAGTAATCCTGAAGACTTTGTTCAGGTGCGTTTAATTGGGGTTGGAGCTCAACTCTACAGGACAGTGGTCCTCTAGGAGGAGGATTGGACACCCCTGGATTAATTCAAGATTAACTGCCAGAAGTTTCACCTGTTATCGCTGCGGGCTTCCATGTTGACAGGGTTTGGAGAAGAGCGATGACCTGAGATGGAAATCAGGTTGGCCCTTTCTCCTGGATACTCTGGCTGGATGCGTGGGGATGTGTGGGCAATGGGCTGAGGAACCACTTTAGCTGGACAGAGCAGACACATTAAGCAAAAATGAAAAAAATCAATCAATCAATAAATCAGTGCACACACAGAAACATTCAGGAGCACAGAAACCTGTTGTCAATGCTGCCTGAGACTTTTATTACTAAAAAAGCTTCACAACTGAAACGTTACATTATATTTCTCAGCAACGAGGTGGAAGCATTGCTGTTAGATCTGGATGGCCTGTTACTTTACAGAGTGTAGCTGTATAAGATATAAGAACAGTAACATGTAAAATCCTAATTAAATCACATCACATTAAAAATAACATTTAAATTGGATCATATTTAGAGCTTTGAAGTGCTAATGTAAAAACATTCGACTATTTCTGCCACAATACCATGGTTACAGTTACTACATTAAATCGATGGTTGGTGATTTGTAGATTAAAAAGCCTTCTATAACTTGTGTTCATGGCACAATGTTTCTCCTGGTTTCCACATCAGCGCTGTTTGAGCTGATATCTATGGTTTATAACAGAATTCTTGCCAAATTTGAATGCTTCTCACTAGATCTCGCAGCGATGGTATTAATACAGCAGTGAATACAAATGCTTTCTCACTGAATCTCCCAGCGCTGTGTAGTAACAGTGTCGCGTGATCGTGAGTACTTGTTCTGAGCTCACGCTGAGCTGTCTATTATTAGTCCAAGCTGATAAACTGTCTGTGCTGCACAGCTCAAACAAGATGCACAGTTTCGTTCCACTTTTGATGTTTTTCATATGCATCAGAAATGGCAGCTGCAACGTAGTGGTTGCACCAGTGCAACCTCAATTTTGTCCCACCGGCAAAAAAAAGGTTGCAAAATGTGACATTTGGTTGCAGTCTGGAGCTCTGTATCCCTCCATCAATATATCTATCCATCCATCTATATATCAGTCAATATATCTATCAATCCCATCCATCTATAAAACAATTCATCCATCACTCTGTAAAGTCAATAAAGGGTCAAACTTTTCTAAATGGTCAAACAAGGCTTTAAGCCAACACTCAAAGTTTGTCTTGACAAATTTAGCTGATTTGGGTTTTTTGTTAAAAATTAGTTGATGAATTTCCTCAGCTATTTAAATTCTGCATCCTGTTTGCCTCACTACAACAAACAGACATTAATGGATATGGCAAAATGATCTAGTTAGTATTAGCACGACTCGCCGGAAGTTTTAGCATTGCACTCTGTCTCTTCATAAATGCCACTGTGTAACTCTGGATAAAAATGATCTGAATTGTTGTGAATTGATTCAGAATCGTTAAAGAAAGACTCACAACGCATTGATAAACAATCTTGAATGTTATAAACAAATGTAGAGAATGGGTTGTGCTTACCGACAGGAATAGCAGAGGTGGTCACAGCTGTAGCATGGGAGTGAGAGGCCATTGTCATAGTGACAATAGTGCTACTGGTCATTTGGGTATGAGGTGCAGAGCCTGTTTTGGGGTATGCAAAGTTTATACAAAGTTATGAACTGCATAAAAATGTCTTGCCTCTTTGGATGAAATCCAAAAAAAAAAAAAAAAAAAAAAAAAAAAAAAGTTACCTGTAGTGGTGGCTGAAGGAGCACTGTTGGTAGCTAAGATAGGAGCTACAGTGGCAGCGGCAACAGGGGTCACAGTGTTGAAGATTGGCTTCTGCAGACAGAAAAAAACCCTCAAAGTTCATAATAGAAAGAAAGTTTGTGTCATTATGTTCCAGCAAGAACACCAACTTCCTTTGCAGGGGATTGTAATATTTGGGGGTCCTTGGCATCCAAAGGTTTGAAACTTTATACAAATAACTTTAGATCAATAGGTTCATACTGACTTGTGTGACGGTGTGAGGGGGCTGGGCCTTCTGGGCTCCAATAGCTGGGTGGGAGGGGAGGGAGATGCGAGTAGCAGTGTCCCGGGGGGTTGGTGGACGCTGGATGTTGATGGCGGCTGGTGGAGGGTGAATGGTTACAGGTCGCCTAAAAAAAACAAATAAAAAAAAAATAAAATAAAAAAAAAAAAACACAAATTCAAGATTATTATTGGAACAACACCAAACAATCCCATCATAACATATAGTTATAGTGCTCATTTAAGAAATAGATACAATAATTTACCCATGAACCATCTCTGCAGAGTGTGTGACAGGGGTGTTGATAACTGGGGACTGGGTTCTAGCAGCTGGGATGGGAGCCACCATGGTAGGCAGAACAGCCGTTGAGGTGGTCACCAAAGGTCGAGACTGTGAATACAGACAGTGAGTAAATATCAAGATGTTGCAGATCTATGAACTAGAGTTCTTTTCACAACTGTGTAAACTGACAGCAACATCAAACAAAGTGCATAAACTACAACACAACAGGACTCAACATTAAGGATGTGAGGGTGGTCCGTCAAACTGTCAATGCCGCCATCAGACCAGTGCTGGGTACAGGGTTCCTACACATTTTCCATTTCAAAATTCCATACTTTTCCAGATTAAAATTTTCAAACCTCTCTGTATTTTTTTCAGACAATATTTAACATAAATGGTATATAGCATTATGTTTGGCATATAGTACAGTCATCTGTAAATATTTTTATTATTTTCTCAGGTTATTTTTAATTGGTTTTCTCAAAGTAATAACACGCACTTATATGATGAGAAGAAACCTAAAAAAAAAAAAACTTTATAACCTGCATTTTTTTACCTCTGTCATCAGTTTGATACTGTAAATAGGGATTGATGTTGCACGATCAACAAACATCGAAGTACAGCCTGAGTGAAGTGAAGTTCAAAAGAGACTTACGTAATGCAAATGTGCGCTTTGAATTCATTCAGTCGTGTTTGACAATCACTAAATGATCTCTAAACTTTTGCCATGAAAACACTTTGTTTTGGATCTACACAAATCACATAAATCACATATTTTGATTTAAAACGGTGAATTTCGCCAAAAAGCAACTAGTTTGCAGGTATGAACTATATTTGTAATGTATATTTTATTCATAAAGTGCAGTGTTATTTTACATTTAGTTACAGTTTCTGTACCTGAACACCTGAAAATCTTAAAACACTGTTTATTTCAATCGTATCTTTGTTCAGTTGTATTTATTTGTGCAATTTGCTAATTTTTAATTTGTTCTTTTTAAATTACTTAATTAGTTTACTTGTCTTTAATAATGCTTGAAATGTATATTAGTTAGGCTAGTTGTTTTTGCTATGCTATTTTTAAACCATAGGCAAAAGTTTCTTGTGTAAGTGTTCTTAATCATTGTTCATGGTATTCAGCCACAATGAAATGTTTGGCAATAAGATTATGAATAAATGTGAATGATATCTTAAGTTTTTTTTTTTTTTTTTTTTTTACCTTATTGGAATTTAAATTAGGAATTGATAAGAATCAGTATCGATGAGCAGAATCGGAATCGTTAAAATTCAAATGATACCCAACCCTAGTTGTGGACAATGGGTGTCAAAAAGGCTGTGAACCACTGCTCTAAACGTGGAATTCACATTAAGCACTGTTTACAGGGTTCGTACAGATACTGGAAAATTAAATTCCAGGACTTTCAAGGACTTCTCAAGCAGGACTACAATTAGAGATCGCACTTATCAAAACAATGTCTTTATTATCTTTAAAATTCTAAAAAAGGTCAACAGATAAATAAACTATACTAATAAAACAAAACGGCAACTTTAACCATTGAAAGGATATTATGACAAAGATATCGCTTTCCTTATTCAGTAAAGATATATATATATATATAGATATATATATATATATATATATATATATATATATATATATATAGTGGGGAGAACAAGTATTTGATACACTGCCGATTTTGCAGGTTTGCCCACTTACAAAGCATGTAGAGGTCTGTAATTTTTATCATAGGTACTCTTCAACTGTGAGTGACGGAATCTAAAACAAAAATCCAGAAAATCACATTGTATGATTTTTAAGTAATTAATTTGCATTTTATTGCATGACATAAGTATTTGATACATCAGAAAAGCAGAACTTAATATTTGGTACAGAAACCTTTGTTTGCAATTACAGAGATCATACGTTTCCTGTAGTTCTTGACCAGGTTTGCACACACTGCAGCAGGGATTTTGGCCCACTCCTCCATACAGACCTTCTCTAGATCCTTCAGGTTTCGGGCTGTCGCTGGGCAATATGGACTTTCAGCTCCCTCCAAAGATTTTTTATTGGGTTCAGATCTGGAGACTGGCTAGGCCACTCCAGGACCTTGAGATGCTTCTTACGGAGCCACTCTTTAGTTGCCCTGGCTGTGTGTTTTGGGTCGTTGTCATGCTGGAAGACCCAACCACGACCCATCTTCAATGCTCTTACTGAGGGAAGGAGGTTGTTGGCCAAGATCTTGCGATACATGGCCCCATCCATCCTCCCCTCAATACGGTGCAGTCGTCCTGTCCCCTTTGCAGAAAAGCATCCCCAAAGAATGATGTTTCCACCTCCATGCTTCACGGTTGGGATGGTGTTCTTGGGGTTGTACTCATCCTTCTTCCTCCAAACACGGCGAGTGGAGTTTAGACCAAAAAGCTCTATTTTTGTCTCATCAGACCACATGACCTTCTCCCATTCCTCCTCTGGATCATCCAGATGGTCATCGGCAAACTTCAGACGGGCCTGGACATGCGCTGGCTTGAGCAGGGGGACCTTGCGTGCGCTGCAGGATTTTAATCCATGACGGCGTAGTGTGTTACTAATGGTTTTCTTTGAGACTGTGGTCCCAGCTCTCTTCAGGTCATTGACCAGGTCCTGCCGTGTAGTTCTGGGCTGATCCCTCACCTTCCTCATGATTATTGATGCCCCACGAGGTGAGATCTTGCATGGTGCCCCAGACCGAGGGAGATTGACCGTCATCTTGAACTTCTTCCATTTTCAATAATTGCGCCAGCAGTTGTTGCCTTCTCACCAAGCTGCTTGCCTATTGTCCTGTAGCCCATCCCAGCCTTGTGCAGGTCTACAATTTTATCCCTGATGTCCTTACACAGCTCTCTGGTCTTGGCCATTGTGGAGAGGTTGGAGTCTGTTTGATTGAGTGTGTGGACAGGTGTCTTTTATACAGGTAACGAGTTCAAACAGGTGCAGTTAATACAGGTAATGAGTGGAGAACAGGAGGGCTTCTTAAAGAAAAACTAACAGGTCTGTGAGAGCCAGTATTCTTACTGGTTGGTAGGTGATCAAATACTTATGTCATGCAATAAAATGCAAATTAATTATTTCAAAATCATACAATGTGATTTTCTGGATCTTTTTTTTTTTTAGATTCCGTCTCTCACATATATATGTATATATAGTCTTTCAATAATTCAAGCACTTTTCAAGTACCTCTTCATAAATATGGCTGTTTTCAAAGGTTTTTCAGGACTTAAATTTCAAAAAGTAAAATTTAAGTACTTCAGAGCAGACAGTTGTGTCTAACTGTATGCGATCAGAAAGTTGTAAAGCGCCTGCACCTGAATAGGCTGATGTATAATGTGTTGCACAGCTGCAGGTTGGCTAGGGCCTGTGTTGCCTCCTCCGGCTGGTCTGAGAACAGTAGGGCCTTTAGTGCTGGACATGACAGCTGCAGCAGCTGCGCCTGAAACACCAAACGCAGGCAGAGATATAACTTTATTACAGTACACTACAGTTCATGTCAAACAAACACAAACAAACCAGAAAATTCACCTTCATCACATAGAGGTGAAATGTGCCATTTCTAGCATACACCAGCAGTGCAAAACATGCAGAAAACTACAGGCATTTAAAGATTATTTATGCATTTAGCTTAAAACCACTAGTGATGCAGATATTACCCACTTTAGCATAGGGATGTGTGATTCATTTTGTAATAGACTAGTCAACTAGTGTTAAAGTAACAAACCCTGTGTGTATACGCAATCCAAATAAAACACTAAACATCTAAATACTCCAATGCTAAACACAGCTGAAAAACAGGTAATATACTTGAGATTTGTTTGCCATGCATTTTGATCATTGTACATGATCTGTTGCATAAAACATGACAAGCATTCATCGTCAATTTTAGCCAATATAGTAATATTTAGAAAGTGCAGGACCAATAAGAGCAAAACTAATAGCAGAATATCAAGTATAAGTTTAGTCAACATATAACCAGAGGTTACATTAATCAAACATTTTCTTTCATTAACCAAATTTAGAAAGCATTGATGAATTCAAAATGCTTTCCATCATTTTGACAAAAAACAAAAACAAGAACAAACCATTTAAACCTGGCATATCCATTTTAATTTTACAACTATAAACTTGGTAAAAAGACCATTGTGCCTTAACTCACTTTCACCATTGACACAAATTGAATAATATTTTATATTTAATTGTATTTTAAATAATAATAATAATAATAATAATAATAATAATAACACATTTTGCTAAATGTAGTAATTGCGTTTATTTTTTAATAAATAATTTGAGCAAAATAATAAAAGTAAATGTGCAAATAAATGTTGAAAACTTTAAATGGTAAACAACCAACAGGTATTTCCAATGTCAACCAGCATCAGCAGTACCATTTAGTAGCAGTGTGATGACACACTTAGCTCATGAGACGAGACGATACACGATATTGGGTTCACGAGAACAAGACTAGACAATATTATAACACTATTTTTATGAAATCTTCAATGACGAAATATATGACTGGAAAAATAGTCTTTTATTCGACTGAAAGTCATAAAATGCAAAACAATGCAGGTGCATTTTGAAATGTTTTAACAAATCATCTTGTAATGAATGACACTTAAGTTCTACTTTCTGAGTATGAATTATCATATGCAGTAAAATACAGAAGAACATAATGCAAGCACTGTTAAAGGTTTTGCCACAAACTCAACTCCATCATGCTGATCACTCATCATTCACCTTGACGAGAAATGTTGTCACATTTTAATAGCGCGAGATCTCGTGGCACAAGCTTGTCATACTCCTACCATTTAGTCAACTAGCTGTGCGCATGCCTACTTCAGCTTTAGCCCTGCAAGATTTCAGTGAAAAATTGTAAAATGAGCAAGTGACCTTTTTTTAAATAACCAAGACATTAAAGGTATAGTTCACCCAAAATTTAAAATGCTGTCATTTACTCACCTTTATGTCGTTCCAAACCTGTATGAATTACTTTCTTCTCTGGAACACAAAAGATGATATTTTGAAGAACGTTGGAAGCAGAACATTTTTGCTTACCACTGATAACCATTGTCTACCATAGACTAGAGCTGCACGATTTTGGATAAATTGAGAATCGCAATATTTTTTACTTCAAATAGAGATCACGGTTCTCCCACAATTCTGAACAGACAACTAAACAAAAACAAAAAAAAAAAACATGTAATTTACTGGAGGTTCTGACAAATTGTTAACTGCTGTAGTCTATTCAATTTTTTTTTATTAATTTCAAAGAACTATTAACAAAAATCGGTTTGATACTACACTTTTTTGATTGCTGGATGAATCAGAGTTTTTGAACAAAACTCTTCAATGAATGATTCCATGACAAATCTTTTTTTGACAGTCACTTGTCGCCACCTACTGGTGTAACGATGTAATTGATACAATCTTTATTTAAAGCGCCAAGTTACTTTCAAAAGGTGATTTTATTGTTTTGATCGGTACCGTAGACCGTGTTTATATCTGAACTATAAACTTTTATCCCAGTACTTCTGTGATAATTTGTATATTTGTAACTGAAATAATGATACTGTGTGGTTGAAAAGCTGTGTCATACCTATGACAGCTGCTCTCTCTGGGTCAGCGGCAGTGACTACACAGATTGGAATGTTCTGGTATGATTTTGACAGGTTTAATAGACATAGACGAATCTTTATTAAGTAAGAATGATATTGTGTGGGTGTCTGAATAGAGATCGCAATCTTTTAACGATTAATCGTGCAGGTCTACTATAGGCTGAATTTTTTGTTTTTTCGTTCCACAGTTCTACCATTCGTACAGGTTTGGAACCACATGGGGGATGGGGGGGAGGGGTTAACTGATGAATTAAATGAATTTCCAATCGTGGGTGAACTATTCTTTTAAGCAATAATGTCAGCCGTGTATGAATGAAATCACTGACCTCTGGGCAGATGGGAGGTAAAAGTGTGGGGAGGAGCAGGAGATCCTAGTAGCGCAGGTGCACTGCCCCTGAAGATCTGCACGTTAAGATGATGCAGGTTACTCTGTCCCTGGAGGAACATTATTCATCTCAAAACCTTTGCTACAATAAGCACACTATGTGTAATCTAAAGAAACCTGACTAGAAGAAGTTCATAGTGGATAGTGCCTATACCTGCTGACCACTGATGGTTGCCACTGGTATAGAGGCTGGAGCAATGCTGCTCTCAAGAGGAACAGTGATATGCCCAGACACTTTGGCTGGAACAGGAATATGCCCTTGGCTAACAGCAGGAGCAGGTGCTATAAGACGACTGGGCATAGGCGATTTCAGGGCAGCCTGGAAAATTAACAAAAATATAATTTGAGTTCAGGTACAGTGGGGAGAACAAGTATTTAATACACTGCCGATTTTGCAGGTTTGCCCACTTACAAAGCATGTAGAAGTCTGTAATTTTTATCATAGGTACTCTTCAACTGTGAGAGACGGAATCTAAAACAAAAATCCAGAAAATCACATTGTATGATTTTTAAATAATTAATTTGCATTTTATTGCATGACATAAGTATTTGAGACATCAGAAAAGCAGAACTTAATATTTGGTACAGAAACCTTTGTTTGCAATTACAGAGATCATACGTTTCCTGTAGTTCTTGACCAGGTTTGCACACACTGCAGCAGGGATTTTGGCCCACTCCTCCATACAGACCTTCTCCAGATCCTTCAGGTTTCGGGGCTGTCGCTGGGCAATATGGACTTTCAGCTCCCTCCAAAGATTTTCTATTGGGTTCAGGTCTGGAGACTGGCTAGGCCACTGCAGGACCTTGAGATGCTTCTTACGGAGCCACTCCTTAGTTGCACTGGCTGTGTGTTTCGGGTCGTTGTCATGCTGGAAGACCCAGCCACGACCCATCTTCAATGCTCTTACTGAGGGAAGGAGGTTGCTGGCCAAGATCTTGTGATACATGGCCCCATCCATCCTCCCCTCAATACGGTGCAGTCATCCTGTCCCCATTGCAGAAAAGCATCCCCAAAGAATGATGTTTCCACCTCCATGCTTCACGGTTGGGATGGTGTTCTTGGGGTTGTACTCATCCTTCTTCCTCCAAACACGGCGAGTGGAGTTTAGACCAAAAAGCTCTATTTTTATTTCATCAGACCACATGACCTTCTCCCATTCCTCCTCTGGATCATCCAGATGGTCATTGGCAAACTTCAAACATTGGAGATCTTGCATGGTGCCCCAGACCGAGGGAGATTGACCGTCATCTTGAACTTCTTCCATTTTCTAATAATTGCGCCAACAGTTGTTGCCTTCTCACCAAGCTGCTTGCCTATTGTCCTGTAGCCCATTCCAGCCTTGTGCAGGTCTACAATTTTATCCCTGATGTCCTTACACAGCTCTCTGGTCTTGGCCATTGTGGAGAGGTTGGAGTCTGTTTGATTGAGTGTGTGGACATGTGTCTTTTATACAAATAACGAGTTCAAACAGGTGCAGTTAATACAGGTAATGAGTGGAGAACAGGAGGGCTTCTTAAAGAAAAACTAACAGGTCTGTGAGAGCTGGAATTCTTACTGGTTGGTAGGTGATCAAATACTTACGTCATGCAATAAAATGCAAATTAATTATTTAAAAATCATACAGTGTGATTTTCTGGATTTTTGTTTTAGATTCCGTCACACACAGTTGAAGAGTACATATGATAAAAATTACAGACTTCTACATGCTTTGTAAGTGGGCAAACCTGCAAAATCAGCAGTGTATCAAATACTTGTTCTCCCACCTGTAGCTTAAAGTTGAGGATGGATGGATGGATAGATATATATATGAAAAATATATAATCATATATTATAAATAATAAATACCATTAAAAATAATATTTTTATTTGTTTTTTTGTTTCAATTTTTATTTATACAATAGCTGACATTTACTAACTTAAAGAAAATGTCACCTGATGCACAAAAAGTTCTCACATTTCAGTTGTTTTTTGGTTTTCTTCACACAACATTTCTAACAACATATCAACATTACTAACTTTTGGAAAACTTTTTAGTGACAAAATTGTTCATTGTGGTGGAAATGACCCCACAACTCGGTGACAGCCGTAATTTCTGGAAATTATTAAAATTATTTTCAAATATTAAATTAGAGGTGCCACAACATATCGCAATTGATAAATGTGACAATATGCAGTATGAAAACTGGATTGTGATTAAACTTGTCGGGTTGGCTTTATCCTTCTGAACAACAAAAAGTTTGAACATCAGAGAGAGCAATCAAGGCAGTTGATGTAACATAACATTTGATGGTCTTCTAGAATCTAGATCATTTTAAATGTCTGATTTCATTATATATGTCTACATTAAATTGAAATCGGTCTACATCATGTTACTAGATAAGCATGAAATGTTATTTCACCATGCCTGGTATCCCTATAATCATGGTACTTGATTAAAAAATGCTTCACCTGGATTTTTCAAGTTGGAAAGGATTCAAAACTCTAGAAAGCAGTTGTCAATCAATCCAGTTGTTGAAATGCACCCACATTGATTTACACAAGCACATAAATTGTTCATATTTTGACAAGATCACAAGACGAAAGAAAGGGAAAATAAATTACCTTTACAGAGGCCTCACCGACGCTCGACTGCTGGTTCTGCAGTAGATGGACTGATGGGGCGGCCACAGTTACCGGAGGGCTGGGCTGGATAGGCACATGCTGGGGCAGAGCAGGAGGCTGGCCGAGGGCTTGGACCTGTGGGTAGGGCCTGACCACAACCGTCTCCTGCTTATCATCACGGAACGAAGCAATTCCACCAACGCTGCCACTGCTATTGCCAGGTGGAGGATCCTGAGAGTGATCCACCTCAAGCCTGCTGTCCTCACTGCCTACTGTAACACAATATTCATCACATTATGTCATGCCCATTTTGGTATGTCAAAGATGCTGGTACTTCAGTACAAGGTTGATGCTAACAAAAAGATCACTACAGACCGACATAAACATGTTCTCCACACTAATATCACCAATTGTGACACTGGGATAGTTCACCAAAAAATGAAAATCATTTACACACCCTCATGTCATTCCAAACCCATAAGACTTTCGTTCATCTTCGACACAAATGAACATATTTGAACACAAATGAACATTTTTTTTTATGAAACCTGAGGAGGTGTCTGTCCCTCTATTAGAAGTCTGATTAACCAAAACTTACCATACATAAAGCCATTCACATGATGCATAGCGTGACGCACACACATACATCAATAACTTTCGTTGTGGGAAAAATGTAATGAACGAAAATTGTGGGACCAACTGAAACCACTCGTATGCAAAAATCACATACTCTTGGTGGCCTTATAAGCATGTTAAGATGAAATTTTATTTCTAAACATAGATATATAGTAGATCTTAAATATATTTCAACATACAGTAAAAGAGTAAGAAAAGGTGCTTTATAGCTCAAGCTGCTAGAAAGCTCTGCATAAAGACTAGGGGTGGGAATCACAGGGTACCTCACGATACGATATGATACGATACGATACATGGCTCACAATATCGATAATATCACGATACAGCAATTCTGCGATAATCAATATATTGCTAGACAATCCTATAATGACACATCATGATATCTGTCTAACTATGAAAACAAAATGCCCGTGAAGTGCAGGTTCTCTCTCTTTATTCAAGATCAGGTTGATGGCGTTGCAAGTGGCTTTGTATGTTCGCCATAATACCTGTGTTCTTTACTTTTACCAGGCAGTTTTTGCATATCACGTACTCTTTGTTGTTTTGTTTGTCCCATCAATGGTATAAAAGCCAAAGTGGGTCCATACTTTGGACGTTATGTATTAAAATATCGATATTTGCGATTATTTAATGCGCATCTTCTCAGTGAAGCACGGCTATGATCAGTAGTAAATGCTGCTCCATCTGCAAGCCAGAGGACGCTCTCGCACAGGGTACTCCAAATATGTGCCGCAGAAGTACAATAGCGCACGTCATTCCAGGAAATCCCTATGAACATCATACTATCGGTGAGCTGAATAAACAGAAGATTGAAACGCTTTGATTGATTAAACGACTAAATGCTTCTCATGTTTGGAAAGACGTTTGACGTGTGTTGCTTTTTCAAATGCATGTTATAAGCAACTCAAACTCGCAGTGCTTTCAGATGGAGCAGCATTTACTACTGATCACAGAGCCGTCCTGCGCATTAAAAAAAAAATTTATCGCAGCGATAAGCGCGATTTCATGTTAATTGCGATTTATCGTGCAGCCCTAGCGGAAAGTTTTCGTAAGAAGTTCAAATGTGTGCATAAATAAAATTATTAGTGAATGAGACCATAGACTGTAAAAAAAGATGGATGACGCGCCTTCACTCTCTTCCGTTGGCGTAAGTGAAGCCGCCAATGTTCAAATATGGTGCTGACATCTTGGGTCTCGAGTCTGCGCAGTAACAACTTGGAGCCCGAGTCTGCGCAGTAGTGAGCGCGAAGAATATCAAGGTCCCGCCCACACTCCCACCTAATCAACAACTTTTTGTGAAATAAACAGTTATGGAGATGTAGAGATTAAAGTTAAAGCTCCAATCTCTTCTCGAAGTTCCCGTCCGTTAGTACCTCAGTGACTACTTCTCTCAGAGAAGCTGTCAATCATAACGTCACACCCCCGTTTTTATAGCATCAAATAACTAACTAAAATCAAACCTATTTAAAGAACGAACACTTGAACTAACATCAGCGTGATAAAAAAACAGCCTAAAATGACAGAAACTATCTTTGGAAAAAATTTATTTGAAGTGTAATTTGATTGTTTAGTTTGTCTATGTCCCATTACATTTCATGGTGGAGGCGGGCTTTATGACCTATACTGCTTCTTCACCTGGGGGCGATCGAGACGCGTTGGCTTCAGTTTTCAGGACTCGTGTGGCAGGCTTGAATGAGACCCATTGCCCAGCCTTGTGCTGGTACTCACGTCTCATCAGAGAAGAGATGTTGTTGCAAAGGGAAGGGGAAGATAATGGGTCTCATTCACTAATAATTGCGTGGATTATTTCGTATTTGTACGTACAGGAGAACTTCTCACGAAAAATCTCCGCCTAATTCACAACACGTTCATACACACATGAATTTGTTCTTAACATCGTTCCAATGTTAGTGAATTTTGGAGCATTCTAAATGAGCGGCCGCGTGCACGAGGTTAGTCATTTGCATAAAACACGCCCAAAACACCTCCATATAAGGGCTTTCCACACACGTTTTCCTTACAGCCTTTCGTCACGCTCGTCAAACTTGCTGCTGTTTGCAGACACGCTCTCGTCTACGGAAGCTTGTTTCCGCCACAGAGTAAAACATGTTAAAAAAATAATTGCGACATTTTATCTCGCAATTGCGAGTTTAGGCCTACATCTCGGAATTCTGACTTTTTATTCTCAGAATTGCGAGATATAAACTCGCAATTGTAAGAAATAAAGCATATACTCGCCCGATCCTGAAGCAATGCCAAGTGTGCCATTCTCACCAGTTCTCACAATAAACACCTTTTATACAGACCCAGATTAGAGACCTCTCATTAGCCAGTTGTACATATGCATATATCTGCGTTATTCAGAGAAACCTCACAGGAGTCGCAGCTGAAGCTATAACGCAGCTTTTCTTACTCTTTAACTGCATATGATGGAATGTATTTAAAATGAAATTAAATTGTATTATTTCATAATTTCATTATATAATTTTATGTACAAACCTGATTCCAAAAAAGTTGGGACACTGTACAAATTGTGAATAAAACAGGAATTCAATAATTTACAAATCTCATAAACTTATATTTTATTCACAATAGAATATAGATAACATATCAAATGTTGAAAGTGAGACATTTTGAAATGTCATGCCAAATATTGGCTCATTTTGGATTTCATGAGCACTACACATTCCAAAAAAGTTGGGACAGGTAGCAATAAGAGGCCGGAAAAGTTAAATGTACATATAAGGAACAGCTGGAGGACCAATTTGCAACTTATTAGGTCAATTGGCAACATGATTGGGTATAAAAAGAGCCTCTCAGAGTGGCAGTGTCTCTCAGAAGTCAAGATGGGCAGAGGATCACCAATTCCCCCAATGCTGCGGTGAAAAATAGTGGAGCAATATCAGAAAGGAGTTTCTCAGAGAAAAATTGCAAAGAGTTTGAAGTTATCATCATCTACAGTGCATAATATCATCCAAAGATTCAGAGAATCTGGAACAATCTCTGTGCGTAAGGGTCAAGACCGGAAAACCATACTGGACGCCCGTGATCTTCGGGCCCTTAGACGGCACTGCATCACATACAGGAATGCTACTGTAATGGAAAATCACAACATGGGCTCAGGAATACTTCCAGAAAACATTGTCGGTGAACACAATCCACCGTGCCATTCGCCGTTGCCGGCTAAAACTCTATAGGTCAAAAAAGAAGCCATATCTAAACATGATCCAGAAGCGCAGGCGTTTTCTCTGGGCCAAGGCTCATTTAAAATGGACTGTGGCAAAGTGGAAAACTGTTCTGTGGTCAGACGAATCAAAATTTGAAGTTCTTTTTGGAAAACTGGGACGCCATGTCATCCGGACTAAAGAGGACAAGGACAACCCAAGTTGTTATCAGCGCTCAGTTCAGAAGCCTGCATCTCTGATGGTATGGGGTTGCATGAGTGCGTGTGGCATGGGCAGCTTACACATCTGGAAAGGCACCATCAATGCTGAAAGGTATATCCAAGTTCTAGAACAACATATGCTCCCATCCAGACGTCGTCTCTTTCAGGGAAGACCTTGCATTTTCCAACATGACAATGCCAGACCACATACTGCATCAATTACAACATCATGGCTGCGTAGAAGAAGGATCCGGGTACTGAAATGGCCAGCCTGCAGTCCAGATCTTTCACCCATAGAAAACATTTGGCGCATCATAAAGAGGAAGATGCGACAAAGAAGACCTAAGACAGTTGAGCAACTAGAAGCCTGTATTAGACAAGAATGGGACAACATTCCTATTCCTAAACTTGAGCAACTTGTCTCCTCAGTCCCCAGACGTTTGCAGACTGTTATAAAAAGAAGAGGGGATGCCACACAGTGGTAAACATGGCCTTGTCCCAACTTTTTTGAGATGTGTTGATGCCATGAAATTTAAAATCAACTTATTTTTCCCTTAAAATGATACATTTTCTCAATTTAAACATTTGACATGTCATCTATGTTGTAATCTGAATAAAATATTGAAATTTGAAACTTCCACATCATTGCATTCTGTTTTTATTCACAATTTGTACAGTGTCCCAACTTTTTTGGAATCGGGTTTGTATGTATTATAGCCTATAATACAATTAATGCAACATACTTCAATATAATTATAGTCGTATTAGGAAGGATGAAATATAACTTCTTAACACAATTATAAGGCCGCACAGAGTAAGAGCTCTTTATGTACGTGTGGTTTCAGTTGTTCCTATATTTTTTCGTAAATTTAGAAATTAATTTATTACGAAATTTTTGGTGAATCGTGATTTGTTCTTAAAATCGTTCGTACGCACATTTTACGCACAAATGTGTGTGTAAGCCTGCTTAGTGAATGAGACCCAATGTTTCGGCATGGTAGTCTCTTTTTACCTATTGTGATGTGCATCTGAGTTAATCCCGAATTATTTTGTCCATTGGAAATGGATTGGATTGTTGTCATTTGCTATTGCTATGATCTCTTGTGAGTGAAAGTTTGCCCTGCCCTCGCGTCAGTAAACACGTCATCAGAGAAGAGATGCAAGCGGGAGGGGAACTTATTTTGATTAAAGATTACAAGGGCATATGCATTTAAAAAAAATGATGATGTGCATGGATAAACCTTTTATAATAAAACCTCCAATATTCAATAAAGAAATGGTAACTTCAGCTTTTGTAACGTTTTTTTTTTTTTTGTCAACAGGATATTAGTTTTTCCTGCAGTATCAACTACTGGAATGTTAGTAGTATAGTGACAAGACAACCCCATCTTAAACTAAAGGATCTGGACTGGTGGTATCACAATCCTACCTGACTGTGTCCCTAGAACGCTGCTGTCAGTAGAAGTCTGACCCGGTCCGGCCCCAGAAGGAGGCAGCGCAGCCCTAGGAAACTGCTGAGAACTCATCTTCTGTGTATTAGCTAAAAAAAAAGTTAAACAGGTTTAATAATTGTATTAAAGTGCAAGGAAAAATATCATGTATGGAACATGTATAATAGTTCATGTGTTGACAGACCACAGGAATTACTTGCAAAGAAAACACATGAACGAATTAAACAAACAACAAACTACGATCGATGCACTGCACGGACAACACATTAATCTCCATTCGCTATTATTAAAAAATCTCCTTCAATACTGAGGTACTTTAAATATTCTTCATTTTATGGCGTGATAAACTAGCTGATGTCAAAACCTGTCACTTTTGGCGCTTTAATGTTTACTTCACGAAACTGAACACGTTACGCGAGTAAATCATGCTAACATTCAACAAGCCATGATAATAGAGTAATTGTTAAAGATCAAAACAGAGGCGCTATTTTTCTCTGTTCCATTGCTGGTTGACAAAAGCTAATTTGAATCTGTTTATAAAGTGCAGGTTATATACAGGATATATCAGGGTCATTGCATGATAACAATATGTACTTGTACTACAAACATAAATAGGACCTATACAAAGAAATAAAAAAAAAATAAAAAACACATTGCAAATACTACCGTGTCTCTGAAGCTATTCCCACTCCATAGTGTGAACACTGCATCAACCAAAAAGCACGAAATGGCGGACCGGCGCAAACGATTTCAAAATAAAATCCCTTTTGAACCGCACCAGTATGCAGATTTATATCAGTTTTTTTCTTCTTATCTTTTTCTCTCTCTATTTATTTTTTGTCTTTGAAAAAAACAATTTTCTCAGCAGTTTGTGTGTGCGGCCTTGAGAGACCTTTATAACATCACGCATCAACAGCATCAACTAGTGTACTGGTGCAAGAGGAAACCTTACCAGAAAAATATAATATGTTTAGAGAAGTGCCAAAAATATATTAAAGGAAATGCAAAGTTGAAAGTTGTTTTTTAAATCTATATTTCAAATTTCCAATCATTAATTTATTTCATTATTTCTCATTCTCTCTGTAGCATGTTGCACGAAGGGTACCTAATAAATACAGATACATAAATGAATAAATGATTCAAGAAAAATAGAAATAGGCTATAGATTTAAAAATCATGATCATTCATTTATTAATTTCTCCTCACACCTTTAATTATTTATATGCACAAAAATGTGGATTTATTATTTTTCCATCTATTTATTACATTTGTGTATCATTATAGTGTCTGGCCCATCATTCCCCCATCACATATGGATGCATCTTTCTTATCTTCCAGCTATTTTACCTGCTAGTACTTTTACAACATGTATTAATCTTTGTGTCAATAGATTCCTTCTTTATCTTTCCAATGAGATCACTCAAAACCCATCTGGGCCATAATGCTGAAAAATCACTTTTCAAAAAGCACATAAAATATATGGCAAATTTGTCTGAGCTGTAAATTGTATCTATTTACTCTGTGAATTATGTTGTAAGTGTATGTTTGAGCTCCTGTGTTGACATATGACAAGATGATGACATGTCTGTTCTAGAGACACAACTGGCCATCTTCCACATTTCTACTCTTAAAATACTCTACTCTAAGATATTTTTAGTCTGGTTTATTTCAGAGCTGTCTTGCTCTGTCAGTAAGTCATAATACACACAGAAAAAAAGGGTCCAAATTGTACCTTTACACTGTTAAAAATTACCTGTAAATTTTACAGTAAAATACTGGCAGCAGGGTTGCCAGCCAGTTACTGTAATTTTTACAGTAGCAGTTCTGTAATTTAATTTACAGAATTTTACTGTATTCTTTGATTACAGTAAATAACTGGATTTTTAAAATTGCTGTATTTTTTACAATAAACTACTTGAATGTGTGTATTTGCTATATTTGTCGATGGGGCAGTACCCTTAAAAGGACATATTTGTACCTTTTTCACCCCTAACAGGTGCATATTAGTACCTTAAACTATGAACCTCTTTGTGGTAAAAAAAAAAAAAAAAGGTACAAATATGTCCTTTTAAGGGTACTGCCACAGCGACAAGCTGTTGTACCTCTAAAGGTACGATTTTGACACCCTTTTTTCTGTGTGTATGTTGTCCAACTCTTTCCTTTGTCCTCTCAGAAGGGCCTTACCCATACTTTACTTTTAAACTGTAAACTGTTTAAACTTTAAACATACTCTGCACAGCATATAATCTTTGACTCCCAGTGACATTTTGAAATCCACACATCTTAATTCTTGATCCAGAGAGAAAGAAATGGTACAGCTGAGATGAGCATTATTTACATTTTTAAATCAGTTACTGTACATGTAACAATAATACATTTTTACTGAAACTTCTACTTCATGCAACAATTTCTTTGAAAATGTGGGAACACTGGACAGCAAAACATAACTTTACAAATTCAACTTTATTCAGACATTTAAATGTGAAAAGCATCCTTAGACACATTTATGAAATAGTTGAAAACAACAATATAATCAAATTCAATCAAATTAAACAAAACAATCAAATTAAGGAGGCATGCCAGAGACACCTGGAATAGAAGAACATGTCATATAACAATTAAATTAATAGAACATTTATTGCTAACCCATAGAAAATTGCTGTTCTCTTTCAAAAAAAAATAAAAATAATAATAATAATAATAATAATTCGCTCAGTATCTCACTATGGGAAACTAACCTCAGGTGTGATAGACTATGGAAGGACCAATACACCACGTCTGTCTGAAGGGCAGGCCAATCACAGCTCATAACAAGGAGCCCACCCCCTCCTTATATACTGCTGTGATCCCTGAAATGGCATTCTGCAGGTGGCTACATTTACTAAAGATGATCTGTGTCTCTCTACTATCCCTCTTTTGGCTAAGGGGGCTCAATGATCTCCACTGTGGACGCTGAGTCCCCTGAGCTTTTCAACCAACAGCTGCTAGTGGAAGGCGATGAGGTGGAGAGAGATGATGAGAAGATGTTAGCTCGCCTCCTCCGGGATGACCCAGATGATCAGAAGGATGACGTTATCATGTCTGCGGCCCAAGCATCCAGGCCTGTGAACGCACAAAATAGCAATTTAGCATCGACGGTGGTGGACTGTTACCTTAAGGTTTGGAAGCTGTATATTCATATACATAGCTGATGATGTGCTTATTACAGGACAAGGAGAGACACAAGAAGCAGCTGAGAGGGACCATGATGAAAAGCTGAAAGCGTTTCTAGCACGATGCAGAGAGAAAGGTATCAAGCTGAAATTGAGACAAAGAGAAGTCTCTTACATTGGACACCTCCTGACGTCTGATGGATTGAAAATAGACCCAGACAAAGTTCGAGCAATAACGCACATGCCGAAACCAACAGATGTAAAAGGAATTCAGAGACTGCTAGAGATGGTAAATTACCTCTCAAAGTTTTGTGCACATCTTTCAGACCAGTGTGAGGACCTGAGACAACTGACGCACAAAGACTGGGAATGGAGATGGACCATACAGCATGAAGAGGCATTCTATAAAATAAAAGAAACAATTGCAAATGCTCCAGTGTTGAAGTACTACAACCCTGATGAAGAACTTACCATCCAATGTGATGCCTCTGACGGAGGTCTCGGTGCTGCACTCATGCAAGGAGGTAAGCCAGTAGCATTCACAAGCAGAGCACTGACACGAACAGAACGGGGCTATGCACAAATAGAGAAAGAGTTATTAGCTCTACTCTTCCGGATGGAAAAGTTTCACCATTATACATATGGACGGAAAGTAACAGCACAAAGTGATCACAAACCCGTAGAAAACATCCTGCCTAAGCCACTGCTGAGTGCGCCTAAAAGACTTCAAAGAATGATGCTGAGACTTCAAAAATATGATGTAGATGTTGTGTATGTTCCAGGGCCAGAGATGTGGTTAGCAGACACTTTAAGCAGAGCATATCTACCTGAGAGTGTGACGTGGAATTGACATGGAATTGTTTTTGGGGGTGAACGAGCTGTTATCCCTAAGCAACTCTGGAGGGAAATAACTCAACGTATACACTCCTCTCATTTAGGTGTGGAAGGATGCCTGAGGAGGGCCAGAGAGTGTGTGTACTGGCAAGGTATGAACGAGCAGATCAAAGGGTACGTACAGAAATGTGACACCTGCCGATCAGTGGACTGGAACCAACAAAAGGAGACACTGCAACCACATGACATGCCGAACAGACCTTGGGCCAAGGTAGGCACAGACTTTTGACAACAAGGATTATCTAATCACAGTAGGCTACAGTAGCAAACCAACAACGACAACAAACATACTGTAACAGATCAGCCAAAGACTTGGACACACTAAAACAAGGTTACTTTGTGAGAATACAACCATTTGAGCCACATAAAATCTGGAGAAAAGGCACAGTGGTGAAGACCATCGACTTGAGATCATGCAGTGTCCAGTTGGATTCTGGAGGTGTTATAAGGAGAAACAGGAGACATCTCCGAAGGGACCATGCACTGACCCCTAGAGACTCCAACCAAACAGAGACTGTTGATCCCGATAATACAAAAATCAAAAAAACTGCTGACGCTCAGTCACAACTCACCATCAATAAAGACAATCAGATGTGAAGCACTGGACAGTCAGACATCCCAGCATCTGTTGTCACAAAAGCAGGACGTTTAGTAAAGAAACCTCGACACTTGCAAGACTGTCACATAAAAAAAAAGAAAAAAGTAAAACTGTTGTTATGGGAATGTGAAACTACTCTATATAAATGTTATAAGGAAATGGTATATTGTTCTTGTCTGTTCCAGAAATTTATTTAGAGTTTTGTTTGGAACCTTAGTTCTTATTAAAAAAAAATCACGGGTCCCCCTCGGTAGAAATCGCGTTCGATTTCTCGGTAGAAATCAGGATCTCGGGGACACTGTGGTGCGATAGAAAAGGGCACTTTCACTTTCAAAGGAGCAGGGGCTCAAGCCCCCCCAGCCCCCCCTTGTGCACGCCACTGCCTAGAATGCAGTTTCTGCATGTGAGGGACAGACAGCACCTAGGGTTTTCTGTGATGCCCTCTCCCTAGTCAGCCACATCTGTTTCTGCATGTGAGGGACAGAGAGCACCTAGGGTTTTCTGTGATGCCCTCTCCCTAGTCAGCCACATCTGTTCCCCCACCCGCAAAAAAGCGGAGGATGTGGAATTTGGATGAAAAATTTGCACTTTTCTCTGCACTTAAATGGAAGGGGAGAATCTCCTCAATCACCACCAATGTGCAGAATCCACCTGGATAATGTGACGCACCAGAACACCTACCACACACCAGATTATTGGTGGAGAGGAGACACAGTGATGAAGCCAATCAGTATATGGGGATAATTAGGAGGCCATGATGATGGACAGAGGCCAATGGGCAAATTTGGCCAGGATGCCGGGGTTACACCCCTACTCTTTTTCTCAAAGGACATCCTGGGATTTTTTATGAGCACAGAAAGTCAGGACCTTGGTTTAACATCTCATCTGAAGAACAGAATTATTGCTTTTTGACAGTATAGTGTCCCCATTATTATACTGGGGCATTAGGACCCACACAGACCACAGGGTGACCACCCCCTGATGGCCTCACTAACACCTCTTCCAGCAGCAACCTAGTTTTCCCAGGAGGTCCCATCCAGGTACTGACCAGGCTTAACCCTGCTTAGTTTCAGTGGGCAACAGGGTGATAGCTGCTGGTTTCCTTGGGTCCTTGTGACTGTAACCAGGGGTTACAGGCTTCAGTTTGCGGTAAAACAACCTCCTTTCAACTGGGTCATAGCATCTGTAGCGAACGGGGATTCGGCTCAGGTACTGGAAGCAGAAATATCCTCGCGATTTGGCTTATGTGCGATTATGATCGCAAGGCTGCGATTTTAATTAAATAAATATATGCCCAGCGGGTTCGTGATCAGTAGTAAACGCTGCTCCATCTGAAAGCACTGTGAGTTTAAGTCGCTTATAATGTGCGTTTGAAAAACCATAAAAAAAGACAACGTTTAATAACATGTTTTAACTCACTTCATATCGCCAGTCGAGTGTTTGAAATGTCTTTTTTGTGAGCTGATGTGGCTTCTTATCACAGAATGAGGCAGACAATGTATTATTTTATAGTATCTTATATAGTTCTTTTTATTCAGCTACAGCGTTAGCTTTATATTATACAAACCCGATTCCAAAAAAGTTGGGACACTGTACAAATTGTGAATAAAAACAGAATGCAATGATGTGGAAGTTTCAAATCTCAATATTTTATTCAGAAGACAACATAGATGACATATCAGATGTTTAAACTGAGAAAATGTATCATTTTAAGGGAAAAATAAGTTGATTTTAAATTTCATGGCATCAACACATCTCAAAAAAGTTGGGACAACGCCATGTTTACCACTGTGTGGCATCCCCTCTTCTTTTTATAACAGTCTGCAAACGTCTGGGGACTGAGGAGACAAGTTGCTCAAGTTTAGGAATAGGAATGTTGTCCCATTCTTGTCTAATACAGGCTTCTAGTTGCTCAACTGTCAACTGCATCTTCCTCTTTATGATGCGCCAAATGTTTTCTATGGGTGAAAGATCTGGACTGCAGGCTGGCCATTTCAGTACCCGGATCCTTCTACGCAGCCATGATGTTGTAATTGATGCAGTATGTGGTCTGGCATTGTCATGTTGGAAAATGCAAGGTCTTCCCTGAAAGAGACGACGTCTGGATGGGAGCATATGTTGTTCTAGAACTTGGATATACCTTTCAGCATTGATGGTGCCTTTCCAGATGTGTAAGCTGCCCATGCCACACGCACTCATGCAACCCCATACCATCAGAGACGCAGGCTTCTGAACTGAGGGATGATAACAACTTGGGTTGTCCTTGTCCTCTTTAGTCCGGATGACATGGCGTCCCAGTTTTCCAAAAAGAACTTCAAATTTTGATTCGTCTGACCACAGAACAGTTTTCCACTTTGCCACAAACCATTTTAAACAGAGATTGTTCCAGATTCTCTGAATCTTTGGATGATATTATGCACTGTAGATGATAACTTTTTGCAATTTTTCTCTGAGAAACTCCTTTCTGATATTGCTCCACTATTTTTCGCCGCAGCATTGGGGGAATTGGTGATCCTCTGCCCATCTTGAGAGGTTCTTTTTATACCCAATCATGTTGTCAATTGACCTAATAAGTTGCAAATTGGTCCTCCAGCTGTTCCTTATATGTACATTTAACTTTTCCGGCCTCTTATTGCTATCTGTCCCAACTTTTTTGGAATGTGTAGCTCTCATGAAATCCAAAATGAGCCAACATTTGGCATGACATTTCCAAATGTCTCACTTTCAACATTTGATATGTTATCTATATTCTATTGTGAATAAAATATAAGTTTATGAGATTTGTAAATTATTGCATTCCTTTTTTATTCACAATTTGTACAGTGTCCCAACTTTTTTGAAATCGGGTTTGTATTATAGCATTATATTACTTCTCTCTGAGGCATATGTGGAGTTTCTGCATGAGGGCGCCCTCTGCTTCCAGTATGAATGAAACATTAGTGTGTTTAGCGCCCAGCAGTGCTCACTCCATCCTATTTTGGGTAAAAAATAGGAAAAATAATACTTCTCTCTAAATAAATGTATATGACAATCCATATGTTTTTATCCAGTGTACAGGAGTTTTTCCCACAGTGGATGCATAAGAGGCTCATATTTTATAATAAAGATATAGACTTGTTCTTGATTTTGCATACCTGATGTCACATGATTCCATTGTTTCTGGTGCCCTTCAAGATAAGAAAGCCTTCCTCAGTGATGTTAGAAGAGTTTGAGTCCTCCATAAATTCGTCTAACACCCACACCAGTGCTACCTCTGAACTAATAGACAGACACACATTTACATCTCTAAATGGGGACATTCCATAGACTTCTATTGTTTTTATGCAGCTACTTTCTGTATTTTCTGAATTTACAAAAAAAAACTTAAATAGGTACACACACTCAATAAACATTGCTTACTCCAGGGGTTGTCAAAGTGTGGGGCGCACATCATGTCATGTCAGCAGAGCATGTCAGGGGAGGCGGGCAGAGTGGTTAAAAAATGTAATTAATTAATTAAATTAGCCCCTTAAACGGCACTGTACCGCCGGCCGCCAATTTGTGTCAATTATTCAGTTTGTCAACTTATGCTATTTGAAAGCTGAAAACCTTAAGATTCGACCTCTGAAGTCTGTTTTTCAATCAATACATTACAGCTGAAATAATAGTTTAAAAAGCGAAAAGAAGCAGGTTTTTGGACAAGAGACGTTGTTATGTTTTCACTCCACTGTTTGCGATCTGATCATTTAAACCCGAGGATCATATACAGTCCAAGGATCCAGTAAGTTTACCTCAGCTTGTGGAAAAGCTATTGGGATGAGCTTTGATTCATTATGTGGCTTTCTGTTACGTAACCTGTGTTATTGTGGTGGTTGTCAATATGTTTAAGGTAGGCTACAAAACAGACTTTAGTAGCAGCGTGGGCCATGGCCTTGCTAATTCTTAAAATTACAGTTTCAAATTGTAACATTTACAGGTTGTTCTGTAAGTATGTTTACAATAATAGGGGGAGACCGGGGAGTGTTGAAACACGGGGTCAGATGTAACACTGTAAGTTTGACAGGTCAGAAAAGAGCTGTGGGGCTTCATCAGGATTATTTTTTGCCTAGCAATCATTGAATTGTAGGTATACGATTATTTAACTTACATGACCTGAAGTAGCTATTTCTCTAATTCAATGCTTTATATTTAAGCTGACTTCAACCTACATACTAAAACAGTTAGCCTTGTTATGGCTGTTTGGGGTGGGGATAGTTGTAACAGTTTATTAAAAAGGTTACAACCAATGTTACAATGTTAAAACCCCTATGATGATTCCAATGAGTCCAGTTATCAACCACATCCTCTGTTGAAGCAAAATCACATGATTTATTTATTTATTTATTTATTTTTTTGCGTATCGAGGGATTCTTTCAGTAAATGTGTTTCCATCATAGTTTATGCGCATGTCTTCTTACCAGCTAAACAATTATCTGCCTCAGTTGAACACACGTTTTTTGTGCACATTATTAGAATTTATGCGCATCTTGATGTTTCCATCCGGTGTTTTTTTTATGCAATATCTCAAAATACACATTAAAAATAGGTGGACCTTGGAAACATAGCTAGTGACTGAACCCTTATGTGGAAGGAATACAGTACACTTACATTTACACTCACACAAACACGTGCAGCAAATTATTTTACACTACATTTAATGTTCTAAAAAATACAACATAATGTTTTTTGTCAGTTTAAATTGTTCACGTTGTTCAAAACAGTTTTTTCTTTGTTCTTCAATTATGTTTATGCAAAAATTGGATAGTGTGGGTGTTATTTCAGCAAATTACCTCTCAGTGTTACATCTAGCCTATCCCCAGCTAGTGTTACAACTCACCCCAGTAGTGGAGTAGATTGTAACAACGGAACTCTTTGTATTTGACTGTGATTGTGTAGTACACGTTCAAGTGAGATATATTTGCAGCAGACAAATGTGGCTAAAATGTATCAAAATTTGAGACATCTAGCTCAAACAACTACTGAGTTACTGATGCGCAAACAAAAAGTGTTACAACCATCCCCGGTCTCCCCCTACTGTATTTTTACAGAATTATTCTGGCAACCACAGCTGCCAGTTTTTTCTGTAAAAACATCAGGATTTTTATAGTGTACAATAGGCTAACTAACACACAATGTTAAATACTTTCTGAGACTGTTCATATAAATTGTGAGGAGTCTCACCTGACTTCCTAGACTCTCCGAAGACCACATGAGGAGAGAACACTAGCAAGAGAGACAGACGTTTTAAATCAAAAAATGAAAGTATAAATCATAAAGACGAAAAAAAAAAAAAAAAAATGGGTGCAGACCTGCCATCCTTGGGAAAATATTTTGAATACAATCGCTTAGTTTACATGCAGTTGCACCACTTCACTCTGCATAGCCTAGTACAGATATTTGTCTCACCACCAAAACATCGTTATTCAACATATAAATCCGCTATGAAAAAAAAACAATAAAATCATATTTTCTTGAGACAAGGATGCAGAAATATCCGGCAAAAAGGTGACAAAGATGAAACCCCTTGTTTAAGAAAGATTTCAAGATTCCTGCCTTGATGTGAGAAATACATTGTACACACAATTCAAAGTATCATAACATTCTAAAACAAATGGCATAATAAAACATGATTTGCAAGTGTCAAATAAAATTGTATTTTTTAATTTTGATTATTTTTTACTCTGTTAGTGGAAAGTGATTTTATTCTCTCCACTAGATGGCACAACTAAACTGAATTTGTAAGATTACCCAAATATCTGCACGTAATCAGCACTAAATCTGAACGTTCCCTTTCATAGATTATATACTTCATAATTAAATTATTTCAGCACTATCAGAACTATTAACAGTTAAAATCCTGCTGAAGTAATCAGTGCAGACAGAAATGTACAATCCTTAAAATTTTGTGACATTCGTCACATTCCATTATTGAAAGAATTCCAGGAAAAATGCACAAAAAAAGGAATTGTTTACTGTCTTAAAGCATTATAACAAACTCTCTGGAAGACAGTTACACTTACTTCATAAAATGAACATGATGTTTCAGATTTCCTGTCTGGCCCCACTTCAGAAAATAAAATTATTCAGTCTTCCCTCAGAAGGATATTACAAAGTAAACAGTTTAAACACAAATGTTATCTTTTTTTACCAAGCATTTTCTTCTGTGCAGCCAAAGTTCTTCCAGTACAACTTACAAAAAGTGTAGCTATTTAGTTTGAAGTCTGATTTTGGCATCAAGTATTCCAACAAAAGAGGCTATGGTGTGTCTAAAACATCAAGAGGGTTCTGTTGAATGTTTTTAAGAATACTAAATGTCTTAAATTTGATTGCTCAGTATAATTGTAGCATTCATTCAATAGACTTCAGGATATTGAAATTGTAAGCAGATATTTTACAATTACTTGTTCTTGGCTCATGATGTTTGCATATATGACTTACCAAAGTGATTTACACTGTAAGAAAAATCTGGAGAAGCTGATAGTGAGGAAAATTTATAGGCTAACAAATTGTAACACTTAGAAGTAAGTGTCTGTACTCAAAGCACAATTTAACAGTTCATTTCTGTTAAATGCAGTGTAGTAAAATCTGTTTGTCCCCTCTCAAATGTTCATGCTATAATATCTTGATATATTTGTCTGAGGCTGAAGCAATGCCTCATGTTATTGTCATGTTATTCTATCCTCCTTAGAAAGAGGCAATAAATTCTGCATACGCAAATGCCCAGGATGGAGGTTAGGAGGCACAACAGACCGTTTTAGACCTGAAAAGTCTCAGTGCATGAATAACAATCCCATGGCTTTAGCTTCATGTTACTAGCACATATATGGAGCATTACATCACTAGGATACCCAAGATGCTTGGCAACACTGCTGTGCTCTTATGAGTGTTTTTCCTGATGAGAGCGGGGTTATTTCCGTCAGTCAAGTAAGGTGCTTCTTGCAAAGCTCAGGGATGTGTTGGGTTTATATTTGGATTAATGGAAAATCCTTCTCTTAATCTGAAAAAAAAAATATATATCTACAAAGCCACTGAGTTCACATTCTAATATGTCATTTAGTAGACGCTTTTGATCACACAACTATTACAGGGTAAGTCCCCTATGAACAAACATGAAGTTAAAGTCAAGGGCACAATGATGTGATTTGTGATTTAAACCAAGTTAACAGGCTTCACATTCTGTTTCCCATTGTGTAATCTCTGGATTTTTCCATGAATGGCTTCACTTATACACAATAAATGTATTTATTATTCACAATAAAGCTGCAGCAAAATAGCATAAAAAGGGAGGTGATGGATGCCAGACGTTTTCTTTTGCCCTGCTTTTCCTGGCTGTATTTAAGCATCTATGAATGAATTACTATCTAAGCTCCGGCTGGTAATGTTGCTTAATGATTGTCTTTTGCGCAATAGTTGCCTGCATATTAGAAATCTACAAAGATCCTGGACAGTTCAAATCGTTAATTTGTCACCATTGAAACATTCATGACTTCTTTTACCCTGTTGTTTTCAAAGATAGGTACTGAATTCAATAGATATTTATAAATTGTGGTAAAGGCCTGGAGTGAGCAAAAAACACAACCTTAAATGTGCAAGCATGGGGTCAGGACAGTTTGTTATGCATTACACATTAATGCAAATTCTCCCAGAGGTTATGCAAGAGTAAAATAACTTATTTTGTGACAGGTTTAAAACATCCATGAGACAAAAACACAATGTGTCTAATTTTGGAAAGCATATAGCTTTTTTGATGAGCACTGTCTTCCTCATCTGTTTACCCTGGGAATTTTCTATATGTTATTCTGTTTGTTCTTTGGTTCGGAGATGTAGATAATTCTAGGAGTTGCAGAATACAAGATTGCACATTGCTCATTGTGTGCAACACACACACACGTCTGGTTTACTATCTTCGTGGGGACTCTCTATAGACGTAATGGTTTTTATACTGTACAAACTGTATATTCTATCCCCCTACACTAACCCTACCCCTAAATCTACCCATCACAGAAACCTTTCTGCATTTTTACATTTTCAAAAAAAACTCATTCTGTATGATTTATAAGCTTGTTTCCTCATGAGGACCTCCATTTAGGTCCCCACAATGACACGAATCCCCGAAAAACACGAACACACACACATATGGGAACATATGCTCTTAAAAAATAGGAACACTCATGTTCCTATATCAGCCATAGGACATTAATGGGAAATATGAAAAATATGAAAATCAGAGCATTTTTTTTGTGGGGACAATCTAAAAATCAGCCATGATGCAGAAATAAGCACACAGCAATGAAGGGGTTCACATTTGCTTTATTTTTAAATACTGAATGAATTAAATAGCATAAGATAAGTTTTTTTTTTTTCTAATATTTTTTATTATTTTATTATTCTATATAGAGATAAATGGTGAATATTGTTTGAAATCATCTCAAAATACAAAATATTAAATAAAAAATAGCCCATTCATTTCACTAAAAATAAATAACAATGTTACTCTTATTGTCTTCAGTCAGTTTTGACCGCAAGTGTAATCCCAAAGTTAATAATTCCAGAGGGTTAAATACAAACATCAGATAGTAAAAAATGTACATTGTGTTCCAAATTATTATGCAAGTGACATATCAGTAGGATTTCAGTACAATAAACATTCAAATTTTAGTTTTTCAAAGAAAGTGTTTGTTTTATTTCTCCATATATTTTTAGATAACTGGTATCAATCTCAGACAGGTTTGATAAATAGTTTGCCAGGTTTACTTAGGTAAATGGAAACCCAATTTAAAGAAGTTGTTCCACATTATTAAGCAAATCACAGTTCTCATGTAATATGGGGAGGAAGAAAGATCTTTCTGAAGATGAAAAGCATAAAATTGTGCAATGTTATCCAAAAGGCATGAAAACAACTAATATTGTGTGAAAGAGATTATCAAACTATCATAAGATTTGTGAGTAATTTACAGCACAAGATAACTCGGTCAGATAAAGGCTTATTAAAGGTGTACTGTGTAAATTTTAGCGGCATCCACCGCTCACCTCTCCCTTTCGAAGCGCATTGAGAAGCTACGGTGGCCAACACAGGACAAAAATGTCGTCATCTGAGACAGCAGAGAGTAGCTAGCGCTCTGTAGAACAGTTTGTCCGTTTAGGGCTGATCATGACTTCACTGTAAGGGGACCCGCGGTGTATGTAGATAGAAATGGCTCATAAAACATAACGGTTCATTATATGTAAGGTCTTTATACACCACTGAAAACATAGTTATGCATATTATATTGCATTTCTGTCAATAGTTCTTCATAAATATTACACACTGCACCTTTAAGGAAAGTTTCTGTCACAAAAAAAAAAAATTGTATTAAAATAATAAAAGCCACTGTTGAGCAGCAAACAGGTATTTTTAAGCTGCTGGTGTCTCAAGAACCTCTCCAGATTTATACCAGTTATCTAACAAGATATGGAGAAATAAAACAAACAAACACTTTCTTTGAAAAACTAAAATCTGAATGTTTATTGTACTGAAATCCTACTGATATGTCACTTGCATAATAATTTGGATGTCGATGACAATATGAAAATGAAAAATAGACATTGCCTAAATTGTTTGGTGTGGGGAGAAGAATAATTAGCAATTCACATTTGACAGGCCCTGAAAACCCTTTTTTTCCTCCCCCCCAGCAGAGTGCTTGGGATTCTTCTGTTCATGAACTGGCACCAAGACTCATAAATAACTCTTGTCAACATGTGCATGTGCACTTTAATGTGTATGTACCACAAAGGTTGAGCTGAGAGGGTGCTTATAAAAAGCCATTTCACCACATTCTCTCTATGCCACGCTCAAACATGAGGCGAGAGCATGTGAACTCTCTGTCCATCCTCACCTGTCAGTGTGTGACCGGGATTGAGCTCTTGTGAAACAGCATAGTGAACATTCCTGTCTACGGCATGCATTACATTGCAGCGCAAGGACCTTATCTGGGTTAACATGGTATGCTGATGCTGTTACAGGGAAAGAAATATCACATGGGGGTAAATCAAACTGTATCTGAACATGTTTCAATGAAAGCATGGAATTCAGAAGAGTTTCCTGACATACATGAAAACATTTGAAAACCGATTGCTATTTTACCAGCCATTTCATAACACACAGCATGAACATAAATACAGGTGACAGACGCTTTGCAATGACTAATTCGTATTTGCAATGCTGCAACCTAGAAGCTTTGAGCCTTTTGCCAGGTAATTTGAACACTTCATCAGTCTGGCATCCATCAGGCATGTCTGACCTTCCTGTGGAACTCTTGATGTAAGTCGATGGATGTTCTCTAGACTAGAGGCACAATAACAGATCATAATTAGGCTATCTTTAGAATAGAGTCACGGTGACAGAGATTAGAATTAGCCTCATCTAGTCTTCCATCTTACATAAGGTTATCTGGAAAGGAAGCTTTCTGTACTGTGAAAATTGCATTACGAGTGTTTTGCCTTTAATCTACCTGTTCAAAAATACATTAATAGAATATAAATTCAGAATGGATGAGCCATTCAAATTCCTACTCATGGTGTCTTCAATTTTAGACTATTTTATGCCCCATGGGTTGATTTTTATTAAAACTAGACATTTTCGTCAGATTTTTCTTTTAGTTATAGATCACATTAAAACTGGATACATTTTATGGTGCCTTCATCATTTACTTTTGCTATATCTTTTATGCATACATTTGATTGTTTTACCCTTGCCTAGAGCCAGATGTTTGTTTTTCACTATAAAAATCAATAACATAAATGTGATACTATATTTAAACTGATTAAAACATCAATAATAAATAAAAAAGTGAAATAAACGAACCATTCCAGTATTTATTGTGTGATAATGATTAATATTGATTTTTCAATTACAACTGTCTTTCTGATGTTTATTAAAAAAAAAAAAAAAAAGCATATTCTGGGGAGCATGATGTGTAAAAAAACAGACAAAATCTAAATGTCATTTGAACAATGAGCAGAAAATTATGCGTCATATTCAATTAAGCTGTAATTTTATCAGTTTCATGGAAAAAAAAGTGTGAAAATATTTTTATTGATGAGTATTTATGGTACATAAAAGACTGTAAAATTAGACTTAGCAAGCCAACGGAATGGAGTCTTCCATTTTATTTCAAAAATGTTAAAAATGTAATTTCCACCACTGTCATTTCCATCACAGGATGCTTTTAAACAAAATTTGAGGTGTGGTGGACATGACACTGTGATCAAAATATGCATCTCAAAATGAGATTTATTTGTCTGTCGATATGATGTGTATTTTAATGTTTGTCTTTTTTGTTAAAAGTTTCATAATTTGACTAATAAGTAATTTCACTTACGTATTTTTTACCTGACTTCACAGAGACTTACCTCACCCTAATACACCTAACTGTGACTCATGAGATATGAACTGAACATTGCATAAAACATAATAATCAAACAAAACAGCTGGGTGTCAGATTCAGATCCCTAGAACAGGAAGATGATACTTTTGGCACTTCCTGTTACTCCACCTTCAGCATTCACTTTTCAGATAGTAGAGATCCATCTGCCTGAAAAGATTATCCTGACTCACAAGTACCACACCCTCCATTTGTGCAGCCCTTTTGTGCTGTCAGGTTAGTTTAAAGAGGCTAATTGGTTTCAAGGTAGACAAAACAGCATTTTTGTTTATTTCTTGTCTAATCTCTTGAAAGTTCTACAGATGAATTTTACACTCTCTTGTTTCACATTTTAGTGCCTGTGGGTTTTAAATGGTACATTTATGTTATTTAAGAGTCAATACAGATGGGCTTCAAACAGTTGCCAAAGGTATTAGGCAAAAAAGAATGTATTTTCCACCATAAAGCAACTTTAAAATTAGACAGCCATAACCTTCTTTGCAAAGGAAATGGGGAAAGAGTCGGTGAGGGAAATTCATTCCACCCACACTCTTGGATGTTCTGGAATTTTAGTGCATCTCCATGGAAACTGGTGTAAAACACAACATTTGAATTATTTTTCTAGGTATGTGTTACTAAGGTCCTTGACCAAGAACATGTTACTAAGATCTTTGGAACATGTGTAAAGGCCAGTAATAACAATGTGCTTTCCATTTGCTGAGTCAGTGAGGGCATCACTGGAAAAACATTTCTGAACACTAGTGGAAACCATTTGCATGATGGCTATCAGCCATGAGAAGCCATGCATTTATTTCTTCTGCGGACAGAAAAGTAGATCATTTGAAGAATGCTGGGAACCAAAACAACATTGGAGCCCTTTGTCTGCCATTATGGACCAAAAAACACTGTTGCTGTGCCCAAAATTGCATAATAATAAATAATAATAATTTGTTACATTTATATAGCGCTTTTTCTGGGTACTCAAATCACTTTACATGGAAGGGGGGAATCTCCTCAACCACCACCAATGTGCAGCATCCACCTGGATGATGCGACGGCAGCCGTATTGCGGCAGAACGCTCACCGCACACCAGCTGATTGGTGGAGAGGAGACAGAGTAATGAAGCCAATCAGGATAGGGGGATAATTAGGAGGCCATGATGGACAGAGGCCAATGGGCAAATTTGGCCAGGATGCCGGGGTTACACCCCTACTCTTTTTCCGAAGGACATCCTGGGATTTTTAATGACCACAGAGAGTCAGAACCTCGGTTTAACGTCTCATCCGAAGGACGGATGCTGTATCCATGCTGTATAGTAGGCACTACATTTGGTTTGAAACTTACTTCACTTCATACATTACTTCATACTTTCTATATAGTATGAAAGTGTGTAGTATGAATAAAATTCTGTCAAATTACATCCACCATGTTGTCATTATCATGTGACCTATGACATCAGTTGTGTCGCTTCAATGCCATCCACAAATCCTCCCCCATGGCATCATGGGATAGTAAAGAGTCCATCGGATGCATCCACTTCACAAGCTAAACAGCGATGCCATAGAAATATACAGATCTACCTCAAAAACTGAAGTTTAAAGACTAAATTCTAAAGATGGCTGCGCGCTTATTTCATGTCTATATTGTATAGAAGTAGGCATATTTCTCAAAATGTCTTTTATGTTGCACAGAAGAAAGAAAGTGAGGGTAAATGAATGACAGAATTTAAATTTTTGGGTGAACTTTCTCTTTAAGTTTTGACTGACTTAATTCACCATAACAACCCCTGAACACCACCTTTATAGCAGAAACACTGCACTACATGTTCATCTAAAGAAACTACTGATGCCTTCAACCAGGCCTGTTCTAAAAAAGAAAGCTTTACAGTGTTAAATTGCAGATGTTTCTGGAATGGGCTCAGTCCCTGATGATTCTGCTGAATTTTGGGGAGCCTGGGAAGCCTGCTAATACTAGCAGAGAGCCAAGAATGACATTCCCTATGGAGCAATGTGTGATCCTAGTATGCACACTAACAGATGTTGAAGCTCTTAGTCCACCAATCTGACCTCTCACCTAGACAGAACTCCAGAAATCAAGAAGACGGTATGAGTGAGACAAGAAATGCTTCACATTATATAAAGGCACAGTGGTATCCAAATGATTTATAAGCCCTGCAACCTGCTGTTACACTTGGACAGTGATGTTTCTGGTGGTGTAAGGAGGTGACTGCTAACAGGCCATTAGTTGACCTTGAAGTGTACTGGAGCCCCCTGAAGAGAGGGACATTCCAGTGGGAGCATTCCTTGCGTCTGTACTCCCTCAGCTGAGAAAAGTCACACTGATCCGTCACAAGTAAACCCATCAGCCAGGTATCTCGCAAAGCATTTATGGAATGCCAGCTCACACCTACTGAGGGAGGCATGCAAGGCAAAATATTTATCCTGAAAACAGAAACCCACTGAAGAGCACACAGTCCTCTTCTCAGTGGACTTACTTAACACCGTTAGGTGGCTCACAGCTTTTAATGCGTGAAAGTAATCATTTTGCTCAGGGTGTAGGTAAAGATCATGATATTAATGAATAATACTAGGTAGTTTATCTTGAAACATGAATGTATTGAGTTGGCAGGCTGGAAAACCAAAAGGGCTGCTCTTACACAGTGAATCATTTGTCTGCATTCTTCAGAAAACTATTTAAAAAATGCAGCTGATGAGGAAAACTTGGGAGTCAAAGTTCTTAAGAGATTAATGTTGCTGACAGAGCAGGGAGGAAAGGTGAAACTCTACCAGGCACTTTTTATATAGGTTTGTACCTTATACAAAACCACTAGACAGCAATGAGGTTAAATGTCAAAAGTGAGACTTCCTCATAAGATTCCTGTCTATCAGAATATATATATATTTTTTTAAAAAGACCTAAGTAATATCTTGTCTCTTCTAGAGCAGGTTCCTCAAATCTGAGATCTCAATAATGCAGAGTTTCTCAACTCAACTCATGTGTTTCTCGAACGGAAGACTGCATCCTACCGAGACTGCGTCCTTCCTAGTCCAGTCCTTCTGAGGCTTGTAGGCTCGAGTCCTCCTCAGCAATTAAACACTAGAATGAGACGGTCTAGTACTGTAAGTGTGCATGGCTACGTCACACATGTTCCCACCCTCACGTTCACGGCACGAAAATAAACTTAATTTTGGAAAAATACTTTGTATTACAAATCTTTATATTAACTGGCTTTCTATGAATGTAATACAGTGAATGACAACCGTCTGCGGTTACATTATTGTCAGTATTGTCATTATTGTTTAATGCTAGTGATAAATGTACAGCAAAACAAAAGATAACATCTATGCTTTCATGTCCGAAAACATTATTTTTGTCTTACATTTCATAATAAACTCAGACAAGCTCAGTGCCGACTCTTTTTCCATCCGTTTATTTTTGTGAATTTAAATGTGTGCAAAGGATTGTGGGTGATTTAAGGCCAAGAGGATACATCCAATGCATCCATCAAAACGCAGAATGAAGGCTGTGAAACGAAGGCTGCCTTCCAAGGATCCTTCAAATTGAGATGGCGTTCAGCGACTTTTGATGACATGGCAGCTGAGATATGCAGCCTTCCGTTTGTGAAACACCCTTGCTCTCAAAGAAGTCCTGGAGAGTTTTGCATCAACCCAAATCAGACACACCTGGACAAGCTAATCAAGGTCTTTGGGATTACTAGAAAGTCACAAGCAGGTGAGTTTGATCAGGGTTGGAGCTAAACTCTGCAGCGTTTTAACTCTCCTTCTTACCTAATATGTCAGACATTTCTTTTTTCCCCATTTGGAATGGAATGCTTTAACATGTTTTACTCTACCAGGGGGTAAATTCCTCTTGGTGCCTCTGTAAAGTTTTGGATCAATTTGGCTAGCAAAGCATTCCAAACTGTTGAGACCTTTGTCTGGTTAGCGCTAATTTGCCTTAGGCATTTGTACGTTCTACCCTGCATACAAAAGCCACGTTTCCACCGAAATTACCCGGAACAATTTGTCCCAGGAACTTTTTTTTCCCAGACCATAGCTGTAGCATTCATAAACAGTACGCAAAAAGAACCAAGATGACCTACTACTTCCACCTAGATTCTGAAGTGCGCATCTAATGCCCAGTACACATTGAACAATTTTGGGCTGTCCCAGACAAAAGATGACCAATCGTGGCGATTTCTGTGGTCGTGGCTCCTAAACGGTACTACGTTCGTACAGTGAGAGAGGTTCAAAGATGGCCATTGTCATGGTTTTGTGACCAAAGACAGCCTGCAATAATTTTCTGACAGCGTCAGAAATTTAGCATGATTATCTCACAGTGTGTTTGCTGCTACGACCTACGTCTACTTACTAGCTAATAAAAATGCAACATGAAATGGCGTATGGAATTGATCAACGTGACTGACATGGCGCTAAAACTTAAAACTACTTACCTCAAGCTTCATTTGCAAAATTGGCATGCCAATTTGGCCTCTTTTCCCTAGCCAAGACTATGTCCATATTTTCCTCTTTCTCCTTTTTCTCAATGCACATAAAAAAAATCATAATTGCCAAAGTGTGATTCATCTTGCTCTATTTGTTTACCACTAGCCCATGCTGATGACGTTTTATTCTTCTATGCTAACTTGCATCGTAGCCTACCGTTCAATAGGTGTCATCATCGTACAGTCTACATACATGTCGTACAGTGTGATTTGTATGTATGATTTGTGATCTTATAGGTTGCCGAAATCGAACAGTCTGACTCTGTAGCAGGCATTAGACCACTGGAGAGGAGTTGTAAATGGCAGTGAAGTGACACAGCTGTAAGCCACATGAGAATATGGCATCTGTAGTACATCCACATTTAATTCATACTACAAACATTATACTATAGAGCAGTGTTTCCCAACCCAGTTCCTGCAGGCACACCAACAGTACACGTTTTCGAACTCAAAACAGGCCTGATTTAACTCATCAGCTCATTAGTAGAGAGCAAAAGCAAAGCCACTTGAAGGCAAGCCTGCAACCTTAGCCGAAAAAAGGCATAATGCCTGTTAACACTGTGGTACACAGGGCTGTTTGTTTTTGAATGGATATCAATAGAGGAGAGGCTTTACTTCACTTTTGTGAGGAAATAGCTTATCATTTAATGAATCAACCGGACATCAGCTAATCTTCAACATGTTTGCCCTTAAACATTTTGAATAATCTATTTTTATGCTGTATTATAAGAGAAGTCAGACAAATGTGTGACGTGTTTGATTCAGTTTACGGCACTTCTCATTAATTTCTATGGTATACGCAAACAGTGATTGACAATTGCACAACTTTTGAATAAAATTCAGTGACGTCAAGACTGTAATGTGATTGGTTATCAAGTCACACGTGATCCAAGTTAGCCATTGCGCTTTCTCCAAAGGTAGAGCCACAGACCCTCGTATCTACCAATAATAAGACCATGGCTGTGCTCAAAATCACATACTCTCGAGTAGGTTCTTATTTTGAATAAGTAATTACTTCACGACCGCTAAAAAGTGTGTTCTATATAGTATGAATGTAATCTGTACTACAGATTACATTCGCCATGTTGTCATTGTCATGTCACCAACCAGCGTTAGTTACGTTGCTTCACTGCCATTCATAAATACTCTCCCGTGGCCTAATGGGATAGTAAAGTGTCCATTGTATGCACACTAGTCATCCGAAGTAGAAGTAGGTCATCCGGGTACTTTTTGCCTACGCTTTTATGAGTACTGTGAATTCGGACATACTTCTTTTGTCAGATACAGTTTTTCGCCTACTATATAGTAGGGAAGTATGCGATTCCGGATGCAGCCCATGTCTGCTCCAAGGCCAGAAATATATGGGAGGCATCCAAAATGTGCACTGTTGGTGTGCCTCCAGGAACAGGGTTGGGAAACACTGCTATAGAGCATACATTTTTAATGGTCACGAAGTTTGTTCCGAGGATGTCTCAATTTGCAAAAAAAAAAAGTACTGGTTTCTTCCATATTTGTATTCTCTGCTTTTGGTATTTATAGTGATTTGGTCTGTAGTGCAAATCATCCGTGCGGTTGATTAGAGGAATTATCTTTTTGAGACTGAGTGCAGAGCTGGACTGTGGCCTCTCTTCATGAAGACTGCTTGCAAACAGTGAAGCAGGTGGCAGAATTGTTTTGCTGTTGTGAATAAGGCTCCCTTCTGCTCTGAAAGAAAGATGCCATTCATGCCAAAGCAGGGACGCAGATAAGAGCATTTGTGAAACATCTCAGGATGACACCACGCACACCTCCCCTAAACACATCTGCCTTCTCAGTTAAGACAAAAACCAACAGACACAGTCTTTGTAAAGATATATATTAAAGTTTTATTCAAATTACTGAAATGTTAATGACATACAAAACAATTCCCCATTCTTGACGTTCACAGCAACATCCAAATATGGGTCAACCAGTTTGAACTGCGTATCTACATTTCACGTCGCTAATGCTCATTTTTAATATATAACTTAATTGTAATGCAAATCTTTGGCCTGTTCACATTACTAAATAACAAAAAAGTAAAATAATATACAAAATATATTAAATTCTCTCATTTCAAAACAGCCCTTTCTGTAAACAGTCCAAGTAGTGAACAAAACAAGCATGACTCCCATTACAAAGCATTGGCCGGCAAGTACTTTGTATCGGAGGCAATAGGAAAATAAGCATTTCATAAAAGTGAGGAAAGGTTAAATGAACATTACCCACATAGATAAGACTGTTCGTTTTCGTTTGTTTTAACCGTTTATACCATTATCCCACCATAAACCAATGCAAGTGTAGTCTTGGTTGAGAACAAATGTTTCAGACAGGCAGTAATGTCTCTGTCTCAAATCAAGGCTAGTCCCAGTCACTACATTGGAGAGCCTTTAAGTTGCAACATCAAGCTAGCATTTAAATGCTTACAGTAGAACCAGCTACCGCAGCACTATGAAAATAAACAGATCCAAAAAGAGGATGGTAGTCTAAATGGCAACCGTTCTGAGCAAGGCCAAGGGTCAGACTGCAGATAGCCTTTTTTCCTCTGAGCAGGGGCATTCCACCACGGAGGAATGTGGGAAGATTAGCTCCAGCTTGTCTGCGAGGGAGTGGCAAGCGTGGTGGTTGCAGTTCTGGGTGCAAAATAATAATAATAATATGGCATCTGAAACATCAGACCCTGTCCCTCCTAAGTGTCACTAATAGAGTATGTACCCTTCCACTGTTCCCGAAAGGAGGCTTCCCATTCCGCTACTTAAATCAGGAAGTGAGAAGCGCCCGCTGTCAGTCAATTATAGTAAGAACGCCAACTGTAATGATAATTTAGTCAAAGGGAGTGCTAGTGAAGGTATTACCCAACTATTCCTGTAAAATTGTCTAATCCTAGGCCTCCCGGTTCAAACTGCATTTGGCCTCCTACAATCCAAACTATTCTTTTCTTGATATTTAAGGATGAAGCAGTTGCGATGGCACATCTACTATACATGGAGCATATAAAGTTAGAGATATATTCATCTGTGTTTTTTATCTAGGAATGTGGGATATAGTCTTACATGGGTTGGTATACTTAGCTGGTAAAAAAAAAAAAAGAAAGAACACTGCCCTTGGTTGTTCCTTAGAGGAAAGCAAACAACAACAACAACAACAACAACAAAAACAAAAGTTTCACAACAGTGGGATATTTCTTCCTATTTCTCCATTCTGACGACACTCTTCAAACACAGTCAGCAGCAATACTCATAAATACAAAAGAACATCAACATATACAATGTGTTTATAAGTCTTGTGGTAGCTTTTTGGAGCTTTGTAGAGTACTGTCCAAGTACCTCACATTCAGACCATACATCTCACAGTCCAGGTTGAGAGCAACCAGCTGAGATGAAAAACTTTCGTTTAACGTGTGGAGCTCAGCTCTACTTCACCAAGGATCAGTTTTAGGTTACTCCCACTATCCGTTCTTCTCACTTCCTGATACAAAAACTGACCGGCTTCAATGGAGAGTTCCTTCTCAAAGCAAGCACAGCTTCTCTTGACATGACTGGTTCTCAGACGGAGACCCGGGGAGAATATTCTGTGTGTAAGAGCAGAAGGCAGCATGAAGCTGAACACTGGTCATCTCAGATCTCAGATGAGGATCTCCACCATGTCGTTTTCAACTGTGCTGCTGATCTGAGTTTTGTTGAGAGAAGCGGAATCTGTAATGAAATACAAGATCTTCAGCTTTGTTGGCTAGTGCCTGAAGAGCAAACAAGTTTTGCAAAACTTTGACTGTTTTGTTTGAGTTCATTCCCCAACTGCTGCTTTGACATGGTGCTCAGGTTACTCTTTAACAGCTCTGGTTCAAAAGGGCAAGTATGCACCATCATTATAGAAGTTCTACCATTAAGTGTTGTCTTTGGCACCTGATACTACATATTAGATTAGAATCAACAAATGGTATCAAACTGCTCCAGAAACACCAAATAAAGAAGTGATGAGTGAAGATGGGTTTATACACATGAGTTTACACACCAGAGCTTGGAGCAAGGGAAGGCTGTGGAGCAGATATAGTAGCAGCGGGGTCTGCTTTAGGGTTGGTCTCGTCTGAAGGCCCTTCACACTGGGTGCTGCTGTCTTGACACTGAGTTTTGGCGAGCTGATGGGGCAACGGGGGCATTGACGCGGCTGCTGTCTGGTCATCTGAGAGGCTCTTCCCTGAAAATCGCAGACGGAAAAGGAAGCAGTTTAATTACCGGTTCCAACATATGCATGCCACCACGCAAACATTTGCCATCCTGTAAACTCCCTTTACTATTCTGGAGGATCTATTCTAGAGAAAAGGGAGACCGAAATGCATTCCATTTCACAAGATGCAAACTATTTCAGGAACACTGGGTAGTCGCTGCACTCATTTTATTTCGGATAGCACATTCTTCCTTGGCGACATTACATAGCCACTAAGTAAAGAAGCTGCCAGTTGTCCAGCTGAAAGTATGTGTCTTTTTCGGTTCAGATATGTCACAGGCACACAGTGTTGGCCTATGGCAGGGGTTTCCAATCCTGCTCATGGAGGCCCAACATCCAGTTTAGCTACAGCCCTAATTAAACACACTTGAACCAGCTAATCAAGGTCTTTAGGATTACTAGAAAGGTCCAGACAGTTAGGTTGAAGCTAAATTCTGAAGGCTATGGCTACTATGCTCACCTTTGGTTCGGGTGGTGCTAGGTGTGGCAACCGTGTTGATGGAAGGAACAGATCGAGCAGGTCGTAGGCCTTGCGGCTCAAGTCGCCCTTGCTCACGTCGTGACCGCTGCTGCATGACTTTTATAATAGCATCCTTCTCCAAAAGTTGAGCGTAAAGTGCTCGAATCCTGATAAAACACAAAAACTACTTTGAGCACATAGACACTAAACATTTAATTTTGCTAACAAATTTAGACTGAATTTCCAGTTGCAGATACATAATAGTGAACGTACCGGTTTTCCATCTCCTGATGCCTGTGGTTGGGGGATGGCAGGTCCTCATTGAAACTGCTATTGGGTGAATGGCGAGGTGAATGGTTGATGATTGTTGTATCTCTGGAAAGAGAATTACAGTTATACAAGAGTCAAAAATTAAGTCAAATTATTTCCTACTTCCAGTCCTTTGATGCTAAGCTTGTCTCTCGTTTTTGTTGACTCACCTCTGAGCTGCAGCAGTAGCGGCGGCATCCATGGCGAACTGACGCATCGTGCTCTCCTCAAGATACTTTTGCTCCCAGCGAGTGATGTCAGCCTCCAGGGCCAGAACCTGCTCCTCTCTCTCCCTCAGTTGCTGGTGTAGAGATGACACGTTAAGGTCCGAGTAGGACCCAGGGCTCGTTTGCTGAGCATGAGACTGCCACTGAAAGAGAAAAAGTTTTACTTTTCAATCCCAAGACGTTGATTCTCACACACTAGTTGGGTGAACAAAATATTGTCTTTTTTTTACCTGCTGTGCTCTCAGGCTCTTCAGTTCCTGCTCTAGCCTGGTCCTCAGTCGTAACTCCAGCGCCTCCCTCTTCTCACATGCTGCCTGCAATTGCGCCAGGGCACTCTGCATCCTCTCCACCTTTTCCACGTAAGCTCTTTTCCTGCGTAACTCTTCTTCCAGCTGCCTATTTCGTGTCTGAGCGGAGATCAGCGCTTGCTCCAAGGCTTCTCGCCGCCTCTTCCATTCTTCTCCTGAACCCCGTAGATGCTGCAGCTCTTTTTCCATACATTCCCGCTCTCGAAGGTGATCCTCATCTATGGACAGAAAAGACAGACATTGTGAGAACTATGTACCACTTCTACGAGTAAAGGTACAAGTAGTGCTATTCATTCATCATGCTTAGTTGTTACACAGGCCACAAAATGAATGACCATGCTGTAAGACTGGGGTGTGTCCAGAGCATTCCCTGGGCTGTAGTCTCATTCTAACCAATTCTCAGGGGATAAGCTTCCCACAAGAGTCTGGAACAAAAGAGGCAGGCTTGATTTACACACGTCTGTCTGGGTTTGCAGGGGAGTGGCCGAGTTTCCCCGTGTCCTTTGACCTACACTGCAGACTTGCTTTAGAATTCCCAGATTACAAAAGCGATTCACTATATTCCCATTTGGGATGCTGAATTCCTAAAACCCTCTAAGATGACTTGGCACACTGAAAAGGGACATACTAAAGCCCAGCTCACTTGTTTTTGGGTCACTCTGAATGCTTTGTGAGATAAAGAGATAATGAGAAAAATTAGACAGCAATTAGTCTTCCATTCCACTTCTACTCTGATTATACAACCCAAAACAAATGCCTTTGGATGGAATGCAGATTTCCTCTTATCCACTTATGCACACAGGCACGTCTTTGTACCAAATGGATCTCTGGAATGCCTCTGAGTCAGGCAGTAAACAAGTAAAGCAAATCCTCCACAAGGTCATAAAGCGTAATAACCTTCACATCTTTTTAAGCCTTCATAAATGCTGGATTTTGGCTTTGACATGCCTCCGTGGAACGGTGTTGGCTCAGAAGGAAACTTTAAACATCCAGAATTTTTGTTTGCACAAAACTGAGACTTTCCATTTCGGGGTAAACTAATTTTATTATGCAAATATGAAGGATCATTTTATACTTCTACCCTTGGGGACCATTCAAATCAAATGCTGAACAACAATCCCTATTAGGATTAGCAAAACAAATCCAGTTTACCCTAACACAGCTCTGAATTCTTTAGCGCTAATATGCCCAAAAATGGAGAGCCAGTGCATAGGGCATCAGAAGAGGGTGCTTAGGGCCTCAGAGACTGAAATAATGGTGGGGGCTCTTGGGAAGCATTCCAGGAGGATGGAATATCCCAAAATACCTGAAAATATTCCAGGAATCCAGGTCACATTTACTTACAGTGTTAATAATGGTTGTGTCAAATTCCAAAAGCAACTTTTTGAGATGAAGACTATAGCATGTACCTAACCAACTATTCACTGTCATTAAATTTGTTTAAAAAAAAAAAAGTCTTGCTATTCTTATCGACCATTTCATCTTAGCAAGCAATCAAAACAAACACTTTGTCAGGAATCACATCAATGATAAACATGCAGCGCTATGCAGTGCCTACAACATAAACATAAAAGCTTGCATGATTGACTGCACATTGGGAGAAGGATAATTTATAGAGAACCAAAGGGGAATTCTTACTTTGCTCAACCAGTTTGGCGAAGGCATGTCGACTCTTGTCTTCAACTTCCATAGCTGCTCTCTGTTTGTTGGCCGTTTCCAGGCGGTCTAATGTGGGAGTCATCAATTAGTATTTAATCGCATCATACCTAAACATGTAGCTCATATTTAAGACAATTAACTCAGCTATGTGAACCATCTTACCCCTGAGATCTCTGTTGAAGTCATGAAGTCGCTTGATCTCGCTCTCAAGCTTGTTTCTCATGGTTTTCTCAAGGGCTTCTCTCTTTGCAGATCCCTTCATAAGAGTCTCATAGGCCTCTGATATCCTCTGAATCTCCTGTTCGAGCTGAAAGAGAGGAGAAAGGCATTTTAATATCTGTTACTTTTTAACCCACAGGAACTCCTCAATTCCTAGTCCCCATTTATTTTCACTGTAAGGAAAAGAGCAGGTTGGACATTATGCCAAGTATCTTCTTTTGTGTTCAGTGGAAGGACGGAAATCATATGAGTTGAACAACATGACAGTATATGATACGAGTATATGATCATTTTCATTTTTGGGTGATTTTCACCTTTCTTTCTTATACCTACACATAAAAAGACAAGGATCAGAGAGCAAGAATGACAGATAGACAAAAAAAAAAAAAAAGAAGAGAGTTGGGAAAAAGGGAAGAATGTGCTTGGCTGAGCTCTTCGTGGTGCTTGCCCACTAGTGAATCACTCTCAAAGAGCTCTTCAGGGACTGGGAATTGAATCAACATTCCAGAAAGAACACTTATGAGTCCCAGGTGTCTGCACATTCATCTCCCTACAGGGCGGGATGCCAAAGGCAAATGCAGGGAACAAAGGAAATGTGTGTTTTGAAGGCATACCATTCACAGAGACAGAACACTATATGCACCTGTATGGTATTTGTGACGCAGAAAATGGCTTGTGAAAGAGCACATTTTTCAAAAAACAAAGAAAGGTTAATGAAGGTTTAACTTGTCATTACACAACATAAGATAAGAAAAATAACTGATTTCTATAAATTGCAGGTTTTATACTTCTTAATTACTTATATGAAATGTATGTGTTGGTAAATTTACAAGCAGGGCCCTGGGTGCCATGTGGGGTTCTGTTAAAGAGTGAAAGTGAAAGGGGCCATTCAGTCAGGGAATCCACAGCTGTGGGGTCTGGTTGTTGCTCTTAGCAGCCCAGTCTGTCAGCTGTGGGCTACGCAAAGCCCCTTCTTCATTTTCGGACACTGAGATGAGCCAAGACATCTGCCCCTATTGGCATCCCATTGGAATCCCAACAAAGAGGGCCACAGAACAACCCAGGGAGGCCTCCCCCCTTTAGAGTTCTCTGATTTACAATTTATCGCTCTGTATGAAGAATGCCTGATCTTTATGATCCACTGTTTTAGGATGGCATTCTTTTACTAAATACTGTTGTTCTGATTCCAAGCACTATCTATGTATGAATCTGAACTGAAATTCAATCTATGTTACGACACTGAACGCAATGCCCAATAAACCTTTACAAAACAAACACCAAGATAAGCTTGTTTTTCCCCCCTTGACACTCTGGTATTTCAGTGATGACATTATCACATTACAGAAAAATGTTTGGCATTGCAGGCATGGGTAAATTCAGTGTTGTTTCACATGCTAATTGAGTTACTGGGAGTTTTCATTCAGTCACTAGGAATGAGTCCTTTTCAAATTACATCGAAATCCTTGTGATCCTCTCCCTTGCTCACATTCCTACACTGCAAGAGGGCTAATCTCCTTAGAATGCAGCAGCTAGAAGACACCAGCACACAATGATTTCTTGTTCCACACTCTTTGTAGGTCATTTCTGAGATGGAAATCAAAGGCCACAGCTGGCTCCTTTGCATCTATGGCAAAATGTGGCGTCATACCAAGAATATCACAGTTCTAGGAGGTTTCTAAAAAGCCACAAGCAACAAAGAGTCCTCTCTTACCTTCTGTAGCCTTGCCGCCTTCTCGCTGTAGCTCTCCACTTCTCCCCTCAGTCTCTCATTCTCTTTAATAAGCTGCTCCATTTGGCAGTTTTTCACCGGGATGCTGTATCCTCCAACAATGACATCCTGGCCAGCAGGGGTCAACATGGGCAGGACGCTATGATGAGGTGCTTGCGACTGGGTTGGAAATAACCTGATAGAAATAATTATAAACCATTAGTATGCACTCACAATGTACCTATATGTAATATAAAGTGATAAAAGTAGCTGATTGTACCTGTGATGCTGTGAGTGGAAAGCAGGAGGGGGCTCTTTGTAATAGTGCCCATGTTCCTGTGAATGACTAAGCATATATCCAGGGGATCTGACCATGAAGGGGTACTCCGGGGGTGGACCACGTTGGTCTGGCTCATGAATCGATCGCTCGTTCACAACAGGACCAGAATAATTATTGGAGAGCTGGGGGTAGCTATGCGATGAGCTCATGGGAATATTGTCATGGGCACAGTTCCTCTCCAATGAGAGCTGCATGAGGCGTTCGCTGAGCGAGCGAGCATGCTCCCGCTTCACATCCCACATGCCCTCATCCTGCTCGGCTCCTCCAACCATTCCGGGGGTCTCCAGGCTGCAGTGCTGAAGCCCTACCTGACCTCTCTGGTAGGCCAGGTACTGTGAGTGTGCTTTCGCTTCCTCATAAGTTGGCAGCTCCTCTGTGTGGAGCTGATAGAGGTGGCAGACTGGACTCTCTGAATGCTGGTAGTCCCCCTGGTGCTCTTGGCCCTGAGGCTCCTGCCGGGTGGACAACTGGGGAGAAAGTGATTCCTCTTGCGTTAGGCTTTCCAGGGATGAACGAGGGCTTCCTGCACCTCCTCCACTGCTGCCTCCACGCAGTGCCTGCTGCTGGATGGCCAACAGAGTAGGATCAGTAGGGTTCCCATAACGGAGCTGCTCTTGAATCAGTCGGTGCAGCACCGTGCCTGACGAATCCTCTGCTGTTCTCATTTCAGTCTATGTTTTGCAGACAACAATCAATGATAGTGTGTTATGAGAGATTTTCTGGACTGTGAACCTGATGGGGGAAAAAAATATATAATTAAATAATGACTTTAAAATGCATATCCTTTCTATTGCTCATCTATATTGCAACACTCTACAACAGCAAACACAGAGTGGTGTCTCACTCCACATGCTTCTAGGCTGACTGCCTTTACCCATAGCAACACCACGTTTACCCAAAATACCACTGGCACCATCCTACAACACCCATCATGCACTGTTGTGTAGGATCCACTAACTTTCCAATGTTGCGAAAAATATTTCCTGCTATAAACAAATTCCTATCCAGTGTCTCACCTTTGTTTTTTCAACCATAACTGTAGCAATACATTTAAACATGCCAAAGGAAGCATGAAAACAAAATGATATTGTGAAAGTTAGAGCTAGTTCCTCATTCTTTTCTATTTAAGCCACAATGCTATATATTCCAGCCACCAAAATATTCAAATTAATGTGCGTCACAAGTAAAAACTGTTGGATTAACAAATAACGCCTACAAAGAAAACCCTATCGTACACATACAGTCTATTAAAAAACCGAAGCCATAAAACTCAGTTTAAAACAACAAGCTACTTTAAAACTCTTTAAAAACTCACCAAATCACAGTCGCATTACGAATAAAAAATACGGACGATGTTCTGTACTCGTATATTTGTTTAACGATATAATCCTTAAGGAAATTCGTTGAGTACGGCTTATATTTCCATGCGAGTTGCGTGCGCGTCTGGAGAGCTTCTCCAGCAGACTGAGCTCAGGAGGGGAGGGGCTCTGCTAATAAATGACCGAGCTCCGATTGTTCACGGCCTCTGGAATGCGCGGAATGCGAAGGCTGCAGTCCCTCGGGGATCAAAAGCAGTTCCGCTTGTCGCTCGCCCCGCCCCCTCTCGGGGAGCGCAGGGAGAACCGCTCGACCCAAGCGGAGCGCGCTGCTGAAGGGGGGGCGGCCAGTGCGCGCGACAAGCGGAACTGCATTCACCCTCAGCCCCGTGCGCATATGTCCTGCTTCTGGAAGGCGCTTTTGTTGTTAACGGTGAGAGGAATGCAGTAAAAGTCGCAGAGATCTGTAACCTTTGTTGTTCTGCTTTACTACACTTTCTTTTGAAGCTCCAGCGCGCTCATTAAGCCTACTTATAAATGCATGATTTTATGTATACAAGTCATGGGGAATTAGGCGTTTTAGATTTATTTTTGGGGATATGTTACTTTGACATAGAGATGATTTTCTACCTTACTGGTACTTGCTTCCTATATTGTTATATTTGCAGTCTCATTCAATATAGTTCATTAAAGGGATAACCTATATTATGTACTCGCCCTCATGTTGTTCCAAACCTGTATGACTTTCTTCTGTGGAACAAAATGTTAAGCAGAATTGTAGGGACTGACAGCCTCAGTCGCCATTCACCTGCATTGTATGGAAGGAAAAAAAGATGAAAGTGAATGGTGACTTTCATGGAGGCTTTCATTCTCCTGTTGTGTTCCATGGAAGAAAGAAAGTCATACAGGTTTGGAACTACATGAGGGTGAGTTTTTCTGTTGTTGGGTAAGGTAAACTATCACTTTAAGACACACAAGATGCTTTATAGGCCTATCAGATGTGTTGTGCTAATGTGTGTGTGCTAAGCAGGAGAAAGAATCAAAAAGACAAATGCACAAGTGAAATATAGACCATGAGCCATTTAGAGAATCGATTTGAAGGTCTTTTGTTTGCTCTGGGCTGGTGAATATTTAAGCCGTGGCCCGTGTCAGTTAATTGCTGAGTGTGTCTGTGTGGATGATGGGGAGGGGGTGTCTGTATGTGTGTTTGAGGCATGCTGCCAACCAGCTGTCCGTGGAGAGCAATCCTCTTCCACCCCTTAATCATGCCTCAGAAAGAGAGACTTATTGTTCTCTCAAGCAGACATTACAGGGGAGAGGTCTACCATCTGCTCGTATACCCTACACCTCCCTTACACACTTTACACAAACACTCTATTCACAAACACACACGCCTGACCCCGTCACACACAACGCAAACCCTCGTTTTATCACACACCTAACATATGACACATTTATTAATCATAGCTCCAATTTTGGTGTACAAACAGATATTTACAGGCAATGACAAAGTGGGATAAAGCAGACAGTCATAATGCTGTAGATGACAGATCTATTAATAAAGATATAGGTTTGTGTGCAATTGGCAATACAAAACTTTTGAAGAATTAATTGTATAAATCTATGACATACAGTTGTGTATTTATTATTGAAATATCAGTTTGTTATGAATTTGCAAATTTCAAGTGGGTTTTTGTTTAGAATTTTTTACTCTCTATTATTAAAATGGTTTTTGAAATAAAGCCTAATTTACTCTCATAATACACTAAACAATGGCATAGTTTATTATTTTTCATCTCTTTGATTTTATTTAAATAATGTTCAAAATGTATTTATTCAAACTCCGAATCAGCATTAATCTGTTTATTGTGAAAGCAATTAAATTTAATCAGTTAAAAAGTATGAACATGGTTTAAATATGGTGTGGAACAAGCAAGATTCAGTTAGTTAAAATGCATGAGATTGGTTTACATCTAATAAATGTAGGCCTAATTTATTGGTGATATATAGAAAACTATTGTGTATTTATATTACATTTGGTTCATTAGTACTATTTCATAAATCTCAATCTTGTTTCATTTTTGTATGACGGACAAAATTAAATGTATTACTTTATGTTAAAACGAAATGAAAGTACATATTTGAAAACACATAATATTGAATACACCACCTGCTCTGGAGAAGACGCATTGGAAAGTTAGAAAGTCCCTGGATTTTGTGAGTGGCAGCTGTGTGTAGAAATCAAGCCTGCACTTGTTGAGTAGACATTTGGACTCCAATCATAGCACAATCATAGTTATGTCAGTATTCAAACACATATACAAACTTTTTATTTAGAAAGGTACTAGTTAATTTGCATGGCAGTTACAAAAACAGCAGGTTATCTTTCCATTTGCCTATTCACCCATTCAGCTTATATGGCAGATATTGATCTCCTATGAATTCTTTTGTTGTAGGTGCAGCCATAAAAGGAGAATGCTTTGCTATTTTAAATCTTATATTTATAATAAGAAACAATACCTATTAAAGTGTGTCCATAGCTGACACTGTGGGCTTTTAATGTGAGCTATCAGTTTTAAACATAGCATTGCTTGTTCCATCATAAAGGTGAATGTGTAATATCTAGAGAGGCATTTTTTAAGAGAACAAGACTGAAGGTTATAAGGAGAGGGGGGAAGACTGTCTCGGCATTGATTCTCTTTGTCTTCCTAGAGAGGGAGGAAATGGCCGCATTCCACACATTAGCATGTGCATTGGGGCCAGTGTGGCGGCCAGTATGGGTGGGAAAAGAGGGTTGAGGAGGGGTTTTCTACTTAATTAGCCTTTTCTTTAAAAACAACATGTCTACATGCATGAGCTACTGCATGTACACAAGACAAAGTTAGCTCTTTGTGTGCCACAAAAATGTGTGTGCTTTTTTAGACTTTGAACAAATCAAGATCATATCAAGATTACATAACAGTTATGGGTTCTTCTTTTTTTCTTTTTTAAAAGATTGACCTAAAATTCAGAAACACAGTTTTTTTTTATTATTTGATTAGACATTTGCAGATAATGACAGACAGACAGATATATAAATTAGCTCATTTGTTTGAACTAATAATTTAAAATTATGTATTACAATGGTCCCAAAAACGGAACAAAACGGAACAGTCATGGCATGTATTTCTTCTATACAAACTTTATAACCTTTTTTTGTCTTACTGTACCCCACAGCCCCATATGTAAGTACCAGAATTTTGTTTCTTTTGTTCTCATAAACTATTAGACTCACCAAGAAGTTTCCTCTCAAACTGAAGCAGTCAGAGATCTGTTATTTTATAACTGAATTTTCCTTTTATATTGGTTTGACTATAGCTGAGACATTTATACAGCTCTGGAAAAAATTGAGAGACAACTGCAACATTAGCAGTTTCTCTGGATTTACTATTTATATCAATGTGTTTGAGTAAAATGAACATTTGTGTTTTATTCTACAAACTACAGACAGTTTTCAAATAAAAAATATTGTCATTTAGAGCATTTACTTGCAGAAAATGACAACTTGTCAAAATAAAACATTAATAATATGTTAATATAATTAATATAAATAAAACAAGTTTATATTAATTTTCAAACAACACAATACTAATTTTTTAAGTTCAGAAATCAATATTTTATAATCAATATGGAATAACTGATTTCAAACAAAGTCCCTTTCAGGCAAGTCATTTCACTCGGCAGCCATCTTTGAAACGCCTCTCAGCTATTTCAGTCATGCAAGTGCAGCTCCTATCTTTTTGAATGGGGAAACATTAAATTCTCCAAAACTGCTCACCAAGCTTATGATTAAATTTCATATTTGAAATCTCCAATGAAATTAGTCAACAACTACTGTCTCATAAATGTGGTTTCTTATGCTCAAATATCATTAAAAAAAGCGTGCGTCTCAGAACATTGACTGTTTCTATAGCAATTTAGAAGGCAGGACTTTTTCCGCCATAAATGACTGAATTACTCATTGTGTTCTAAACTGCCATCAGGCGGTGAAGCCACCGGAAGTGTTCGAGCGGCCATCTTACTATTCCCTACCGACAGAGGGCATCATTGACTTACAGCCAAAACATTGACCTAAAATCACCCGATTAGTCTCACAGGATTAGTTTTACGATATATGTATGTAAATGAATTGTTATCTGTAATGTTTATGGTCTTTTCGGAGAGGATAAGTTATATATTGAAATCGTTAATGTGGGTGTCTACTGCTTCCGACACAAATAACCGACCTAACACAAAAATATACTCTTTTATGTACGTAATTATGAAGGAAATATTAAACCTGAACATATATCTGTGTTTAGTTGCAGAAATTGATTCGAATAGCCTATACAATAAATATTAGTATAAGCCTCTGTTACTATATTGCACTATATTGTATTAAAATTCAAAGTTTACCATGCATCATCTTGGAAATAAAGCAGTCAGTGTTATTTGTCTGAATAAGTTATGTGTGTATTTTATTTCCTGACTGAGCAACATCTATTTCAGACTTTTAAAGACAGCGCAAATTCTATGGAGTTTAATCTAATTGCAGTTTCCATATGAGTAAAGTGTTATATATGCTATATGTTGTTGAATTAATTATTAATTTAACCATCGTTTAACTGCTTCGAAATAACAATACTAAACAAACAATACTACAACACAAGATAAATACATAAACACAACAGTACACTGCGATTTAAGGTTACAAGGCATAAATCTTTATTCCGATTTCAGAATGCACACTTTTTGTAATACATTTGTAAAACAAATGCTGAAGTGACTCATCCGCCCGCCGAGCTGATTTTCACTACTGTAATGAATATGAACATAACTTTTTAATAAGCATGGTTTATACAAATGTATATCACAGCACTGAAAAATCCACCTGTAGTTATTTTAGTGAAGTGAATTGAATTTCACAGGAAATGCTCTAATTTACTGTAAAATGTATAATAAGGACATGTAACTTCAGTTACATATTTATAGTATACATACATTATTTCTACTGTAATTTTACAGTAACAGCTGTAAAAAAATAAAACAGGCTAATTTTACAGTATGTATACAGCAGTGTGCTGTATTTTTACAGTACAATTGTAGTTAATAATTTACAGTACTTTTGTAAATTTACAGTCTTACTGGCAACCAAAATTGCCAGTAAGTTGCTGTAAATTTTACAGTAATTTTTTTACAGTGCAGGTGAAAATCCAGACTTTAAACAAATAACCATTTACATGCTTAGGACGTTTACGTTGTAAGAATGTACAGGGAGACTTAAGATATAAAAAACGGTGTCTCGTTAGGCAATGTTTTCTTAGTAAAATATATGATTTCCTATTAATTCAATAGAATATGTGAGTTTTTACTAGGGAATACCAATATGGCGTCGCGGTGGCTTCACTTTTTATGATGTCATGAGCAATCCAGTTCTCTATAAATCAGTGGGTGTTGCACTTTCTCCCATTCATAGTAATACAAGTGCATGTCTTTGCACATCTAAAGTCTTTGTTTCCAATCACAGCTTTCATGCGTCTTGGCATTCTTATACCAGTCAGTCACATTGCTGTTGGGCGACTTTATGCCACTCCTGGCACAAAAATTCAAGCAGCTCGGCTTTGTTTGATGACTTGTGTCCTTCCTCTTGATCACATTTCAGAGGTTTTCAATGGGGTTCAGGGTCTGGAGATTGTGATGGCCATGACAGGGTATTGATCTGGTGGTCCTGATTGGCCTGGCTGTGTGGATTGGAGCACTGTCCTGAACGAAAAACCAATCCTTTGAGTGTGGGAGCATTGTCAGAGCAGAAGGAAGCAAGTTTTCTTCCAGGATAACCTTGTACTTGGCTTGAGTCACGCATCCTACACAAAGACGGATGTGCCTGATTCTGATCTTCTCTGATGAGTCCAGTTTTCTTGGTCCACTAATAGTTAGAGACCTGGAGAGGCCTACAACCCTCAGTCTCTCACACCCACTGTGAAATTTGGTGGAGGATTGGGGATGATCTGGAAGTTCTTCAGTAAGGCTGGAACCAGGCAGATCTTTTAATCTTTTTTATTGGCACAATATTTCAATCCAAGTAGCCCCTTAAACCAGGATTTCAGACAAAACAGCAAGAGGTAGTAAGCACATTTTTGCTTACTATATCTATAACCCAACACATAGATTATCTGGGTCTTTCTAATGTCAAAGTGCAGCTGCTGGGGCAGTGATCTCTATCTCCCTCATCACCTCTGCCATATTTCAACCAGCCCTTTTGGCCTTTCATTTGCCTAACCAAATCCATCCTGGCCTGAGGGCCAGTAGTCCACTAATGACCCCTCGACCCCTTTCAAAAAATCCTTCCCTCATGCAAAGGACAGCTGCTCACATCTTAAAATTACTGTTGAAAATGTGTAGTTGTCCATGACTCAACTCAACTCAGCTCAGCCATTGCAATATCATCTATGACAGGTGAGGCCAGGCATACTGAGGGCCCTTGTCTCAGCCCTCAGGGCGTCATCTAAGCCTTCCCCTCGTTCACTGGAGTGTCAGAGCTTTCTTTCAGTTGATTCCGTTGAAATCAGGGAATTAATCTTTTTGGTATTTGATGACTAAATGTTCCACAACACCATGTGTATTTGAGTGGAATAGTGGTCAAGACCCAGGACGCTGTCACACGCTTGTGACGTCTGCTCTTTGACTGCTCATTTGAGCTCCAAATGTCTCACTGACAGTGGCCTTCAAAGGCAGGTTGCAATTTTCTTCTCTACTTTACAACACAATGAAAGCTTTGGCCAGCACATCAGAGTCCACACAAAGAACAAAGGGCTGTTCATGTGCCTAGAGCACTGGACTACAATACAAACCTGACATTTACACACACAAGAATCACAGTTCGATTTGAAATTTCACTGAACACGTCAGCAATTCCTTAATGTGTCGCATTATAAAATAATATTGAGGGATTACAATAATTTAAGGGCAGTTCATTTTAATAATGTATATAAATTGATAATGGAAACTGTAACACGCACATACATATTATTTTTACCCTTTTGCCTTTACTAGCTCATTTGAAATTGTGCTTTTTTTAATATCATTTATATATTTATAAAACTTTTGAATTAACTTTTCTCTATATATTTATAGTTTTCTTTCATTTTAGTTTAGTAATTGTATGTGCTTTTTTTTAATTTTCGCTAGTTTTTTGTTTTGTTTTTTAGCTTTAATTTCTTTTTTAGTTTTAGTAATCTTCAGTCATTTCTTAATTTATTTCAAACAGTTGCCATGGCAATATTTCTTTTAATATTTATTAAATTTTTTAATGTTTATATATATATTTTATATCTAATATTTCAATTTTATTTTATTTTATTTCAGCTTTAACCAACTAAATTTTTTTTTTTTTTTTTACAAATAGTTTTAGCTAGCAAAAACTGTGACAAATTATAAAATCTACTTGCAGGAACACTTTAAATAAAGTTCAGTTTGTTAGGTTTAATAACATTAGGTATCATGAAGTAACAATGAACATTTTTTAACAGCATTTATTAATTTAGATCAGTGTTTGTTTATAAATGTACTCTTGTTCATTATTAATTTATGGTCAGTTCATTATTTTTCAATTAAACAACTGTTGATACATGATAAAATGTATTAGTATGTGGAAATTAACATTAACCAAGATTAATAAATGCTGCAAAAGCAATGTTCATTGTTATATTATGTTAGTTGTTGCAACTAATGTTAACATAGAATCTTATTGATTCTATAATGAATACATAATAAATACAAAATACACCCCAGGACATTTCAATTTGCCTAAAGTATTTTTATTTAAGGAGAAAAAAAAAACATATACACCTACAATACATATGTAGAATATTCTTGTGAACACAATTTCTTGTGTACACATGAATACTCAAGCACATACACAACATACACATACACTGGTCACCGGGTATAACTTATATTACATTCATGAGTATTTAGATTTCGATCAAATTCTGCAGTTATGTTAAGGGTTGCACATCCGACAGAGTCCATGGGTTAAGTCAAAAATGGTTCAAGAGTTTTTTTCTGGCCTTCTACCACATATACACATGGCATGGGGAGAAATAAAAACAACTTAGGTAACCGATGTAATCTTTTCATCTCTTTTCAACAACTTCCCCCAATATGATGAAAGTCTAGTACACTGTAAACCCTAGTGCTCAATATAATTAATTGGTTTGAGTAGGACAAACTTAAATTAAACAAATGGGTTCAGTCAAATTAACTTTTATGAGTATTTAGCACTTTCTTTTTCTTTCAAGTTCACAGAACTGATATATTTTAAGTAAACTGAACTGTTTCATTGTTTTGAGTTTTATGAAATTATTTCTTTTAATTTAGACAAACTTAAGTTTAACTGAAACTGCTGGGATTTCTGTTTAATGTTCCATTGGCACTCGAAAGGGAGAGTAATTGCTCAAATTAAGTGTTATATAATGTTTTTGTGCAAGATTAATGTTAAGTGGGAGATTTAGTAGTGATTAATGTTTTGTTATGGTAATGTAGATGAGTTTCTGTTAATGTGGGTTTTTTGAGAGTTACCATCATATTGACAAGTGGTGCATGCTGCTTGGTTTGAGAGCAGGTAAATGACATGTTTTAAGCTGCTGTATTTATTCAGTAAGTGCTATACCATGCTATTGTTAACATGTTAGCAAATCAGCAAGTTGGCATTTTCTGAATTAGTTTGTTATAGCTAGCAAAACATTTCTGTATCTGTAATATTACTTTAAAAAAAATCTCATTCAATTTTTTTTGAGTTCTGACCACTTATTAGGAGCAGTTAACAAAACTTGATAGTTCTACTTGCTTAAAATTGTGAACATCATAACTCAAAAAATGCGATGTAACTTATAGGGGTGTAACGGTACACGTATTCGTACTGAACCGTTTCGGTACAGGGCTTCAGGTACGGTGCACGTGTGTACCGAACGGTACGAATGCAATCTTTAACAGTTAACAGTAGGCTTGTTTTATGCGCAGAACAGACTTAAATCCGAGTTCCCACACGAACATATTAAGTATTCTGTCCATTTTATCACGAAATTTAAACGATAAATGCCGTTTTGATGCTCTTTAATTTGATGTGACAGATCACTGTATATGCGAGTCAGTTCAAGCGGCAACGCGGCGCGCAAGTGAACGCGATCATCTTTTCCTAGTAAAAGAATAAACATGAATCAACATCTGATTCTGAAGGTATGTTGAGGATACATTACAACTTTCTGAAACGTATCATATGTCGTGTAATCGCTTAATCAGTGTTTCAATGGTGGAAAGACGTCAATAAAACAGCTTGTAAACAATGTCACACAACAGAAGTCATTCAGTGTCCACAGCTGTTAGTTCACTAGAGAAATGAACTTTTTCACTAAATATATATGCACTATATAAGCCTATATATTCATTATATTCTACTGAACCTGTTAGTGATGTCTTGATTATTTAATGTATGTTTAAATGTCATGAAAATGACAGCCACTGTGTATAAATGATTATATTTCAACAACGAATTGGAGTAAAAACATAATTTTATAATTATAGAATTCAGGCTAATGCAAAAACTACCTAATGTGAAGTTTACATGTTTGCATAAGATGTTATTTGAGTGTTGATTATTATATCTAAAAATAAATACTGAATTTAGGCTAATTTTGGCTCTGTTGTTATATTATAGTAATGTGCAAGTAATGGCTCTCTATTTAGTTTACACTTTACAGCATTAGCAGAGATACATTTTTTTTATCTTTAAGAAACTTTTAGTTATAATTGAATTCATTTAAGGACAGACACAATTTGTTCAGTAAACCACTGTTTAAAAAAAAAAGAAGCAATTTTATATTTAGTTTTCTCTTCCCTGCTGTACCGAACCCGTACTGAACCATGACTTCAAAACCAAGGTACCGTCAGTTGTGTGTACCGTTACACCCGTTAACTTATTACCTCAAATTTTTTGAGTTGGCCCAACTTATTTGGGTTTACAGTGTATTTTTCCAAACAAATTCCCTCCATGAATCTGAATTTGTTGCAGTCATCATGCATTTTACACATAGTTAGCCATTCTTCTTGTGTTACACTTATATTGGCTTCCTTTTCCCATTTTTGTTTTTTTTACATTAAACAGGAATGAATTCTTGATACAAGTTTCTTATTCAGCTTCTTTTTATAGCTACTTGTTAACTATTTTTAAACGGACAATTTGTAGCGCTTACTACAAAAAAAAAAAAAAAAAAGTTACAGTGGAACAATCTAGAAAAATGGTTAGAAAGAGCAATGTCAAAACCTGCCCTTGTGCCTAGCAGACAGTCAGACATTCCATGATATCACTGTTGCGGAAAACTATTCCAATTTTCTATGGACCCAATTCCCGTGTTTATGGCACTCAGAAGAAAAACAAAGCTTGTTTGTACCATAAACACAATCTCTTCAGCATGCACCAGATTCCACTTTACTGTTTTTGCTGATAATATTTAACCCTCATTGTGCGCTGTTTAGTAAACACAGGGCAATTTAAATTTTCTTTAACTTTTTATTGTATACTCTTAAAAAATATGATTTTTTTCAAAGAAGCATTGACTGTTCCATGAAGAACTTTTAACATCCATGGAACATTTTCATTGCACAAAAGGTTCTTTATAGTAGGAAATGTTTTTCATATTATTGAAATATTCTTCACACTAAGAATTTTTTTTCCGTTTAAGACCTGTTAACAGAAAAGTTCTTTGGGGAACACAAAAGGTATTGAAAAGGTATCGCATATCAATTAATCATGCTGTTATTATAATGTAAACATTTGTAGATATGTATAAATATTTTACTTTACAACTATATGACTATATATGTAAAGTGTATGATAAAATAAGATTCCTGGTTGATTTTACTGTTGTTTTATGTAAACAAAGCCTGAGGAATTCAGTAGCCACAGACTCCTCAGTAGCAGATGCACCTGTCACACGAACACCATATGGCACGTCTGAGAAGAGAGCATTAGAATCACTCTTCAAACCCCCTCAGCTTTCTTTCAAACACAAACAGGGAAACACTCTTGTTACTCCCTAAATTTCTTAACTTGTGCACAGACAGGAAAAAAACTTAATTTACTGATATAAACAGGCCACAGAAGCATCACACAAGGACATTATTAACCTTCATGTTCTGTTGAGACTGACTTACTTTTTATGTTTGGGGTCCTCAATGTGTGTAAAAATAATAAATGACTTCCTATTTTATTTTTCCCCCCTAATGAAGCCCATTTTACAGATATTAATGAAGCTTTGTCCTTGTGTTTTCACCAGCCAGAAAATCACGTGAAAATATATTGCACTTATACATGGATATTTAAAACTAGTTTGGTAATGCTAGGTTGGTAATGGTAATGCAATGTTACATATATGTTTCTAACTATTAAAATTGTGTCAAGAGCTGTTCATGCCTACAAGCAATCACCTATTCTAAGCCACTTCTGTTCCAAACTCCCTTAATGTGTTTACCAACAGTCCCCCCATGCGCTTAAAGGTTCCCCCCTTGACAGCACCTGTCCCCCTCAGAACAGCTTTATGAATAAGAGGTATTCTCTCACTTTCTCTCCGCATTCCACACGGCTATTATGACGACAGCAGGTGTAAAATAGTCTGGGCTGGATAGCGTTTCAGCTTCACATCAGGAGAGTCTTTCAGCCTTCATAAGGGGCAATTGTTCTTGAGGTCTTCAACAGTGTGAACCTAGCCTGCCCCATGTATTTATATACTGGACCTCATAGAACATCAATAAAAAAAAGCAGTTTATGACCCATTTTAAAAAGTTAAGGGCCATGCGTTATAGTTTTGGTGATACATTTTTTTTTTTCAGGATTCTTTGATGAATAGAGTTCAAAAGAACAGAATTTATTTAATCTTTTGTAACATTATCAATTTTTTACTGTCACTTTTGATCAATTTAATGTGTCTTTGCTGAATAAAAGTATTAATTTCTTTCACAGAAAAAAAAAAAACTTACTGACCCCAAACATTTAAATGGTAGTATATATATATATATATATATATATATATATATATATACAAACCCGATTCCAAAAAAGTTGGGACACTGTACAAATTGTGAATAAAAAAGGAATGCAATAATTTACAAATCTCATAAACTTATATTTTATTCACAATAGAATATAGATAACATCAAATGTTGAAAGTGAGACATTTTGAAATGTCATGCCAAATATTGGCTCATTTTGGATTTCATGAGAGCTACACATTCCAAAAAAGTTGGGACAGGTAGCAATAAGAGGCCGGAAAAGTTAAATGTACATATAAGGAACAGCTGGAGGACCAATTTGCAACTTATTAGGTCAATTGGCAACATGATTGGGTATAAAAAGAGCCTCTCAGAGTGGCAGTGTCTCTCAGAAGTCAAGATGGGCAGAGGATCACCAATTCCCCCAATGCTGCGGCGAAAAATAGTGGAGCAATATCAGAAAGGAGTTTCTCAGAGAAAAATTGCAAAGAGTTTGAAGTTATCATCATCTACAGTGCATAATGTCATCCAAAGATTCAGAGAATCTGGAACAATCTCTGTGCGTAAGGGTCAAGGCCGGAAAACCATACTGGATGCCCGTGATCTTCGGGACCTTAGACGGCACTGCATCACATACTACAGGAATGCTACTGAAATGGAAATCACAACATGGGCTCAGGAATACTTCCAGAAAACATTGTCAGTGAACACAATCCACCGTGCCGTTCGCCGTTGCCGGCTAAAACTCTATAGGTCAAAAAAGAAGCCATATCTAAACATGATCCACAAGCCCAGGCGTTTTCTTTGGGCCAAGGCTCATGTAAAATGGACTGTGGCAAAGTGGAAAACTGTTCTGTGGTCAGACAAATCAAAATTTGAAGTTCTTTTTGGAAAACTGGGACGCCATGTCATCTGGACTAAAGAGGACAAGGACAACCCAAGTTGTTATCAGCGCTCAGTTCAGAAGCCTGCATCTCTGATGGTATGGGGTTGCATGAGTGCGTGTGGCATGGGCAGCTTACACATCTGGAAAGGCACCATCAATGCTGAAAGGTATATCCAAGTTCTAGAACAACATATGCTCCCATCCAGACGTCGTCTCTTTCAGGGAAGACCTTGCATTTTCCAACATGACAATGCCAGACCTCAATTACAACATCATGGCTGCGTAGAAGAAGGATCCGGGGACTGAAATGGCCAGCCTGCAGTCCAGATCTTTCACCCATAGAAAACATTTGGAGCATCATAAAGAGGAAGATGCGACAAAGAAGACCTAAGACAGTTGAGCAACTAGAAGCCTGTATTAGACAAGAATGGGACAACATTCCTATTCCTAAACTTGAGCAACTTGTCTCCTCAGTCCCCAGACGTTTGCAGACTGTTATAAAAAGAAGAGGGGATGCCACACAGTGGTAAACATGGCCTTGTCCCAACTTTTTTGAGATGTGTTGATGCCATGAAATTTAAAATCAACTTATTTTTCCCTTAAAATGATACATTTTCTCAGTTTAAACATTTGATATGTCATCTATGTTGTATTCTGAATAAAATATTGAAATTTGAAACTTCCACATCATTGCATTCTGTTTTTATTCACAATTTGTACAGTGTCCCAACTTTTTTGGAATCGGGTTTGTATATATATATATATACACACACACATCCCTGCCATTACACGTGTGAAATTGTTTTGAAAACTACCGATGTTGAAGAACATATCATTACATAGTTGAAACATTTGCCAACAATGTGAAACATTTATGCGTATTACATATGCTTTATAAGTCTTGGTTGTGGCAAATTAAGTTTAAGTACTTGGAGTTACCACAGTTATAGCTGACAATTATGAATGAACGTACCATCGTTTGTCGCAGTCATTCTTACAGGCTATTCATCGTTCATCCTTTTCTATAAAGCGAAAAACGTATAAGAGACATTTGAAGTGTCATGTTTTAAAATGAAACGTGTTGTAATGTCTTACTGATGACAAAACAGATGACGTTGTTCACTGAAGCTTTTATTCAGGAATTTATACAGATTTAGCGAATGGCTTAGATCAAAACAATTACAAAAGCTGCGTTCTCTTCGTGCTTTCTTCCGTATCCGGGAATCCCCCGTATTAAACCAAAGCAAATGAAAGAACAGCAGATTACAACTATCAGAACTATTCACAGTTTGACTGCGGCGCTACAGTATAAATACTCAGTACATATCAAACGATCTGTAACAAAGCGTTATCACTTTATTTTACAGTCCTGTTCTCCATGTACATACAATGTACTTATTACAGTAATTACAATAACTGGGTAATAACTAGGAACTAACTCTGAACTTACACCTAAACTTAACCCCTGTAGTTACTTTATATTACCCAGTATTTTCTTAGATAATTACACTGTAAGAACACTGAAAGTACACATACTGTAAAATAAAGTGCAACCAAAAAAGCAATAGTGACAGATTCTAAAAACATTGTCGCTCACACTTGTGTGTTGCAACATTGCTGTCGACACTGCATCATCTTTTATTTTCAGTCTCTCTGAAAAGCCTGCTTCGAACAAAGAGACGTGTGAATCGATGGGCAGGGCTAAAGAGACGATGTAGAAGTAGGCGTTTTTCTTCTTCTGCAGATGTGGTCTTTCATCGCACAATGACATAAAAATGTGACAAAATCCGAAACGACTCGTTTTGCAGCTTCGTTTAAATTAAAACTCATTTTGGACTGACAAGGAAGTTTGGAGTTCTGAAATTTACAGGATATTTTTATAGTACAAGGACCTCTTATATGTCAAAAGATCAAGGAAAATTAGATTTCTCAATTCATGATCCCTTTAAAGGATTTGTTCACTTTAAAATGAAAATTACCCCATGATTTACTCACCCTCAAGCCATCCTAGGTGTATATGACATTCTTCTGAAGCTTCCACGCTTTATAATGGCAGTGACGGGGTCTATTGAGTTTGAAGCTCAAAAAAGCACATCCATCCATAATAAACGTACTCCACACAGCCCCAGGGGGTTAATAAAGGCCTTCTGAAGCGAATCGATGGGGTTTTGTAAGAAAAATATCCATATTTAAAACTTTATAAATTAAAATATCTAGCTTTCGCCAGACCGCCTTCCGTATTCAACTTATGAAAAAAGCGGAACTGGCACGGCGTATCATTAGAACATAGTGTAAGCGTTTTGAACTGCGAGAGGCATTACACTTCCTGCGTAAGTTGAATACGGAAGGTCTGGCGGAAGCTAGATATTTTAATTTATAAAGTTTTAAATATGGATATTTTTCTTAAAAAAGCCCATCGATTCGCTTCATTCGGCCTTTATTAACGGAGCCGTGTGGAGTACGTTTATGATGGATGGACTTGCTTTTTTGAGCTTTAAACTCAATGGACCCCGTCACTGCCATTATAAAGCGTGGAAGCGTCAGGATATTTATTAATATAACTCCGACTGTGTTCATCATAAAGAAGAAGGTCATATACACCTATAGGATGGCCTGAGGGTGAGTAAATCATGGGGTCATTTTCATTTTAAAGTGAACTAATCCTTTAAACACTGATGATAATAATAAATGTTCCTTCAGCACAAAATCAGCTAATTAAAATGAAGAATCACGTGACACTGAAAACTGGAGTAATGGCCGCTGAAAAATCAGATTTGCAATAATAAAGGAATAAATTCCATTTTAAATATAACATATTAAATTAATATATTAAAATAGAAAGCAGTTATTTAAACTGTAATACTATTTCACAATATTGCATTTTTGCTGTATTTTTGAATAAATAAATAAATGCAGCCTTGGTGAACAAGATTTAAAAAAAAAAAAAAAAAAAAAAAAAAAAAAGTCTTACTGACCTCAGACTCAATGGTGTATATATTACCATTTAATTAATCCCAGAGCTCATATATGACAATCATTTAGTAAACTCAACATTCATTGCTGATACAGCATTTAGCATTTTCTTCAATGTGATAACGATCTAAAAGGATCAGGTCTCATGTACACCAGGACACAAGGGTACAAGAGCAGATGGTCCGGAAACCTCCCCCACCAGCTCTGATAAAGATGTCTCTCTAGGCCATTTTGACTGGGGATCCATGGGTTGTCTCATCAACCATTGAAATTAGATGGATGCTTCTAAGCCTGAAGCCTAGTGACAAGACTCGCACACATACGGAGACACACATAGGCCAGGTGGCGAAGAGCAGGATTGAAGGGATAGGGCTGGGCCGTGTATCTCACTGTCCAGCTGCTGAGTGGAATCTCACAGTATTGTTGCAGCATGATTGTTGTGGCGCCTTCTACTTCTTTCTTTGTCTGCATATGGTGCCGGATGAAGTTCTTTCCATAATTTGGCTTCAAAGGCTGTTTCCTTATTTAAAAACGTATCTGTATTGACCTGTATAAACCTGTATGCATGTTTTCTATGGCTCCTTTTGATATCAAAATGCATATATTTGGAGTAAACAATGCTTAAAGGTCAGTTTATATCTATCTATTGAAAGATACATGGATAGATAGAGGTGACAGACCACCAGTTCATATCAGTCAAACCTGTTCTCAAAATTCACATGCCAGTCATGAATATTTAAGGGAGTCAGTATGGTTATAGATTAGAATGTGGCACTGTAACAGTAGTCCACGGAAGCTGATTTGAAGTTGAATCCATGTGCAGTTTATTTAAATAAACGTGAATAGATACAAATAAACAGAACCAGGCAGTGACTTCCATCCATCCATCCATCTGCACAAAGACTAACAAGATACACCTGTGAATAATCAAGACGATAAACCAAAGACAGAACTGATGAAAAAAGAACCAATGAGAACGTGACACATGAAACAAGGTAGCCAATCAGAACATGACACATGAACAGGGGACGCACATGACAGGATCACATAAGAGGAACAGGGAACCACATGACATGACTAGGAACTAAGACTGTAAGCATGAATTACAAAATCAAAGACATAAACAAAACCCAAAACCAATGTTACAGGCACTTTCTTTTTATTAGAAAGGTGGCTCTGTTGTGTGTGAACAGAACCATGTTTAGACCTCTAACAGAGAACTGAAAACCGCATTCAAATGATAATTTACATAGGAAATTGACAAGTTTGATATTTTGAGCAACAAAATATCGTATGGAGAAACAAAACATAGCATACAACTGACAATAACAAAATCTCATACACGGCTGCTTTGTAGTTTCAGGCAATGAACAGCTTGCAGTCATTTAAGGACAAATACATTCTGAGCTGCATCAGATAATAGTACAGCATAATGTGGGCATCTGTATGAGATCTACTACTCAAAAGATGCAACATGATAATGATCCAAAAATATAAGGCTATAAATCAACAACAGATTGTAGACATTAAAAATACACATGAAAACTTTAGAAATAGACTAAACCCCTCCAAATGAATCTGATCAGTTTAGTTAAGTTTATTGCCATCACCCTTACTTAATTTAATTGAAGGAAGTTTTTACACAATTTAATTCAGTTCATTCCAAATAAATCAGTGTAGATTCAACACAATTTAGTTGGATTAGGTCAAATTCATTTACTAGCATTTGTAACTTTTACATTTGTCAAACTAAATTCGCTTGCTTGTTGGTTCATCTTAATTTTTGTAAGTTAATTTACTGAGGTTCAATTAAGTTTCTTGTTTAAAGAGGCAGTTTCATTCATCATTATAAACAATGTATTTTTAGCACCCGTTACTTTAGGCTTCACTGTCACATGGCCCTTCAGAAATAATTCTTATTCTAATATGCTGATTTTATGCTCAAGAAACATTTCTTATTATTATCAACAATGAAAACAGTTCAAAAGAACATTTTGTAAAATATTTTGTAACATTATAAATATCTTTACTGTCACTTTAGATCAATTTAATCTGTCCTTGCTGAATAAAAGTATTAATTTATCTCTCTCAAAAGAAAAATTAAAATTGAAAGTGTTTAAGGAATGACTTTAACAATAAATTAAAAAGACATGAAAAAACATATGCAAGCAGAATGTGAGAGAATAGAATGGCTTTAAGTAGTTTTACTATTAAAAAATAGCTTGTATATATTATCTTCAACAGTATTTTTCTATAAACAGATGGTTCCAAAAGTCCGTGAATTCTGTAAATTGAAATCCTAATACAATACTTATTTGTAAAGACAACATTTTTGTTATGGCCTGTCAATAACCACAATAGCATTAGTTTGTTGAATTAGGCTAGGAGGGCAAGGGGAATGGACTTTGGATACCCCTGGCTGCCCCCAGCTCTGTCCTGCCTGTCTGTCTGCCTGTTTCTGGCACTCTGCTCCCATTGTCAGACACTTCCTGATGGGAGGTGCTTGGGGAGAGAGCGCTCAGTCAACTGCAAAGGAATGCGGGCAGAAATTACGGATGTTTCCTGGGATTTCAAAATGCAATTCCTGCTATTTTCCAGCCTGGCGTCTGGAGCGAGTGCTTCCGGCTATACACGCATTTAACACACAGCACACAGAGCCTCAACCCTGAAACCGTGTCGCTGGAAGTGAAGCAGACGCCTTTTAAAAAGAGGACATGGGGGGTGGGGAGGGCTCAAGGCAACAATGTATACGTGCCTGAAACCTCACATGGTGGAGGAGGAGGAAGAGGTATACAAAACTCTTCAAAAAAATCATCAAAAATATACAGTGCTGCAATATTTTATGCTCAAATTAAGTGTGATTCATAAACAACATTTCTAAACTAATGCAAGAAAAATATGGTGTGTCACCGTGAGTTGTGTAACTGTTTTGAATATTTGGATTGCAAAATCCTAGTCATCCAACTTCATTCCATAATGACACTGGCATGAATATGACAATACAGACATGACATACTTAACACCCATCCAAGTGTAACATGAGACGCACAGACCCCTTAAATAGCCCTCCTTTACTTCCTTCCATTATAATCACATTACAAAAGTTGAAGTACGAAAGCCGACTCACCTTTTAACATTAAAGAGTGTAATTACCATTTGACTGGGCAAGAGGAAATGGGGCTCCATACCCAGAGGCGGTGTTAAACTAGCCCAGCCAAAACCACATAAAGCCAAAAAGGGGAATAAGAGAAGGAGTGTAATGGCTCCATAAAGCAGCCATGGAAAGACTCAACCAGGCCTTCACTTCCACTCAGTTACCTGAGACCACAGCTCACTCCTACTGCCATTCAGAACAATGTGCTACCAAAGACACAAAGAGAGCGGGAGGAAGCGTGTGGGAAAGAAAGGACAGAAACGGAGAGAGTGACATGAGAAACATGAGTTGGAATCAGAAAGTCATGTTCATTCCAGCATGCTCAAAAGCTTTCATCCAGTCTATAGTAAAATATGCCCAAAAGTCCGAAGTCTAAAAGTCTGAGGCCACATTAAAGATCTGGGGTACATTAACCTGAAAATAAACATAAAGTTTTATCATTTTGAAATTTTATGATCTTCACTGGTTAAAATGAGGTTATGTGACCAATTATGTTACGTTACAGTCAAATATTACACATAGTTGTAAAATGTTTGCAATATATTATACTCTACTGTTCAAAAGTTTGGAGTCAGTAAGATTTTTTAATGTTCTTAAAGAAGTTTCTTATGCTGCTTCAAGGCTGCAGTAAAAACAGTAATATTTTAATATAACTGTTTTCTATTTTAATACATTTTAAAATGTAATTTATTCTGTGATGGCAAAGCTGTTTACTCCAACAGCATTACTCCAGTCTGATGCTGATTTAATGTTAAAGAAACATTTGTTTTTATTATCAATGTTGAAAATAGTTGTGTTGCTTAATATGTTTGTGGAAACCGTGATACTTTTTTCCCCAGGATTTTTTGAAAGTTCAAAAGAAACCATTTATTTGAAATGGATATTTTTTGTGACAATGTAAAAGTATTTACTGTTACTTTGGATTTACTGCATCTTTGCTGAATAAAATAATTTCTTAAAAAAAAAAAAAATCTTTGTAAGTATACAGGTGATTGACTAATTCTTGCCAACATGAAGATCTCTTTTTCTCCCACTGTCTGGACTACCTTCATCCAAACCTGAATTTCCACATTCTTGTCTTGGCAACTATCTGTTGCTCTTCATCTTTGACTAGCATGTAAACTGAGACGCGAGTGGAGCTGACATTGCTCTGGATTGTTTTTCTCAGTTAGAGTGTGTATGTAAGACTAAGAGAGACAAAAAGAGAGTAAAAGATAGAGGAAAAAGAAAGGAAACAGGAAAAAAAGAAAAGAGAAACTCTCAGATTATATCTCATTTTCCTAACACTATTTTTATAGTGACTATTTCTGTATTTCCCAACATTCCAGTGATGCATCACAGAGGCTAAACAGGGAAGTCTGGAGTTGTAGACAAGAACACTGCTTGTTTACTACCCTTTACTGGGTTCTGCTCCAGGGCACAGCAGCACGCAGTAAATTTGTCATGTGAGCATTTTTACATGATCAACATTCCTTTCATGTGAACTCATTGACATATACTCACACACTCACTCAAACAATAAACATATATCATATTGATCATATATTTTTCAGTAAAAAAAAGCTTCCATCAGTATCCCAAATTCATTCTTTTTATATGACTTAAGTAAATGTTTGTACAGATATACACACTACACAAATATAATGACAATGACATTTAAAAAATTATAAGGTGAAGTAAATAAAGAAGTGTGGGAAATTAAGGGGGAAAAAAGAAAGTGTCAAGGTAAAAAAAATAGTTATAAAATATATTTTAATTAATATACTATATAAATGTAAATAAAAATACAAATACATGTAAATAAAAATATATTTGACCACAAATACAAAATAAAACAATCTGTCAATAAAAAGACTGAACAGAACATAGGCAATCACATTCAATTAAAAATAAAAAGATATTGCTAGATGATAAAATTTGATTACTGTATTCTTTTGGTACTTTAGTTTGGCAGTCTTAAAAATCAATATATCTTCCTTAGCATGCTATGCATATACACCACTGAAACAATATAATGAAGGAAAATGAAGAGGAAAAACAACAGTGCCAAGGTTAAATTATAAATAAATATAAATAAATGTAATATAAAAACACATACATGTATATTTAACCACAAATATAAAATAATATAAAAAAAATAAAATAACACAAACAAACTAACATTGCTAGAGTAGGCAATCAAATTCATATAAAAATAAAAAGATATCGCTAGATGATAAATGATTTGGATTTTTAAGTTCGAGTATTGCACTGGTACTTTAGTTTGACAGTCTCTCTAAGCCACCTCTTTTTCTGAAGAGTCTTTGACCCGCATAGCCATAGGTTACAGCCTGAAAAAACATATAAAGCCAACTGAACAAACATCTTACTACTGACCACGGGAATGCTCTGACTGACCCACCTCACCACGCTGCCAGTGCAGCTAAAGATGACATACCAGAGAGACAGTGCAGATGGGCGGTCAGTGATGATCGGAATGAGGAAAACCTCAACACACACACACTGAACCTAAATGCCAGTAATGTAAGAGGACTCATGGTAGGGCAGGACCTGTTACATCCTCCCATTGTATGTGTCCATAAATGTGTGTGTGCTGATCAGTAAGGATGGGAGGGACATTTGACCTGCAGATAGCCCTCGTCAGACGTGCAATGGAGCGGTTAATGTCATGCACAGGCCCGGAGCTTTCTCAGGACATGGATGAAAGCAGACAAGATTAGACCATCCTCACACCTGCTCATCAGACACGAGGAAGTCTTCATTACTAAACTTATGCTCATTATCACTATTTTTGTGTTTTTTTTATCTTTAGTTTAGTTTTTCTTTATTAATTAGTTGTTCACAAATAGTTCACATTCCTTTGTTTAAATTTGTTAAATTGAGTAATTGCTACTTAGTTTATTCTTAGTTTGTACTGTTGCTTTATTTATATTTTATACACTACTGTTCAAAAGTTTGGGGTCAGTAATATATATTTTTCAAAGAAATAATCAATTTTTTCAGCAAGGATGCCTTAATCAAAAGTGACAGTAAAACATTAAAAAAAAATCTTCTTTTGAACTATTCTATTCATCAAAGAACGAAAAAAAGTATCATGGTTTCCACAAAATATTAAAGGATTAAATCACTTTAAAATTACCCCATGATTTACTCACCCTCATGCCATCCTAGGTGTATATGACTTTCTTCTTTCTGATGAACACAGTCGGTGTTATATTAATAAATATCCTGATGTTTCCAAGCTTTGTAATGGCAGTGAACGGGGCTCACGAGTTTGAAGCTTAAAAAAGTGCATCCATCCATCATAAACGTACTCCACACGGCTCCGGGGGGTTAATAAAGGCCTTCTGAAGCGAATCGATGGGTTTTTGTAAGAAAAATATTAAAACTTTATAAAATAAAATATCTAGCTTCCACCAGGCCGCCTTCTGTATTCAACTTACAAAGAAAATGTAACGCCTCTCGCAGTTCAAAACAAGCTTTTTTCGTAAGTTGAATACGGAAGGTGGTCTTGAATACGGAAGCTAAATATTTTATTTGATAAAGTTTTAATATTTTTCTTACAAAAACCCATCGATTCGCTTCAGAAGGCCTTTATTAACCCTCCGGAGCCGTGTGGAGTACGTTTATGATGGATGGATGCACTTTTTTGAGCTTCAAACTCGTGAGCCCTGTTCACTGCCATTATAAAGCTTGGAAACATCAGGATATTTATTAATATAACTGTGTTAATCAGAAAGAAGAAAGTCAAATACACCTAGGATGTCTTGAGGGTGAGTAAATCATGGGGTAATTTTCATTTTAAAGTGAAATAATCCTTGGTGAATATAGTTATTTCAGAAATATTAACAAATCTTATATGTTTGCTAATATTACTTGTTTATATGTACTATTGTTATTGGTACTTTACATTGCACAATGTCTCATTGTACGCAGCTGCTGCAAATGCTGTGGCAATACAAATGTACAGTTTTCGTCATTTCTGTAAAGCACACTAAAATCAAACAGTAATAAGAAGACAGAAAGACAGAGAGACAGAGAGAAAGAGAGAACAAAACATGTCAGGAATGAGGCAACTTTGGAGAAGGGCCTCAAATATGATGAAAAACACATCTCCGTCTCCTCAATGGAATGTGCTTCACCCCGCTGCTGTTTTACAATGAGCTCTCTGAATTTCAAAACTGTGAATGGTATATGGATATAAGTACCAAGATGGCATGAAAAACACTGCATATATTCAAATGACCCCATCTGTTGTTGCATTATAAAAGATCAAACAAGGTTGAATAAAAGACAATCTGATTGCCCATTAACTCAGTAGGAGTTCACAGGCTTTGCTCTATGCCTGTGAGCACACATTAACATTTTCACTCCTATTGTATGGCCTCCTGCTGTCATGCTGGATTCCACAAATGCCTCCATTTCTCCCTGTGGATCCACAGAGGCAGTGTGTTATCATTTCCTGCTTTTAGATGGATGAGATAAGACTGCGTGTAAGCCCCTGAATGGACACCCTCTCCTTCTGTCACCCCTGACCTCTT
>CM077180.1:22198663-22251163 GCA_039654105.1 Coreius guichenoti | reverse complement strand
CTGGGGCCATGCATTTTAAAATGAAGTGCTAGGGTATAAATGGTTAATAACGATACATTATAATAATCATGATCCATGATATGTAAAAAGCTCTTTAGAGACAGTGTGAAGTTAAAACCCTGATAGAGCACGGACAGAGTGGCAGAACGGGCATGTAATGGGAACACATCCACAATCTAAGATACTGACGCATTTGATAGGAACAAGACCTGAGTTAAATACTTAAATAAAAAGTGTTTTCATAAAGATAAAAGAGGTCTTATAAAGTGGCTTTATGTGTTAAATGGACACTGAAATCTAAACTATAACAGCCCTCATAAAGCAAATACTGCGGATAATATGAGAGAAGATCACACATCCTAAGATTATGGGAATCCATTAATTCTGGCTTTGTGATGTTTAAGTAAAAACAGGCCAAATTCCTGAATTACAGAGTTATTTACTTTGTTAAATAATAAGATGTTAAGTTTTACTTCATAGGTCACTTTATAAAGTAGATTTGGCAACACTTAGTTAATAATAAGAATGGTCAATACAAAGAGAAAGTCAAAGTGATTGTGTCCATGATAGGAGATCTGAGAATTCAGCTGATGTGAAGGAAGCACTGTTAGGTGGATGGCCAAATGGTACCTTGCCCAGAGTTTAAGAGCAGCCCAGGCCTGCCCTCGCTGGTGGGAGTAGAGAGAGGCTCCTGTGGTTTAAAAATAGGATGCAAATAAAAACTAAACGGGCCATGTTTCGATTGCTCTCAAAATGACAATGAGAATGAATTCTTTTGGTTAATACTAAAATGGTTGTTCTTTACTACAAAATTGTTTACCTTAGTAGCAAATGGAAAAAATGGAGTTTAGTTCAGTTTTGGGTGGTATTCAGGATAGTCAGCGTATTGACAGGAGAACAATCTATACTGGGTTTGAGAAAGCAAATGTAACGCATTTGAATCATTAAATGGGACTGCCAAAGAAATGCAAAGGACAGAAGAGCCTGAATCACACAGTGAAGTGAAGCGGAGTAATATGGCAGGATATTAAATGGGATTTCAAGAAAAGAAGAGGAAATGACATCAATATAAAGACACTGAGTTCTGTGAGCTCAAGATGAAATGCAGGCAATGTACTCATGGCACAGTGTTATTCACTCCAGACCTCAGAACAGAAACCCAAAGCATTTATGCGGTCTGGATGTCATACAAAAACACAACTGCACAGAGATGATGTTACCTATTAAGGCACTGTGTAATATTTATTATTAGGAGTGCCATTTATTTGAATGTATTAGGTGAGGCATTATTAGGCAATTAAAGATCAAGTTGAAACATCAAAGGAGACACCCAAAGGTAATAAGCACAGACAAAAGATTCAGGAACACGTCCAAGTGCCTCGAAAGCAAATCAAAGTGCTCCAAAAGCAAACCTGCAGTAGAAATCATTGAGAGAATATAGCCAGAAGTAGAGACACAAAGTAAAAATAAAATAAAAAGTACTTCACTACTTATAATACCTGAATCACCGAATCATGTTGCTGAGGCTATTTTATAAAAAACAGAAAAAGTTCACCAATGTTGTATAAAACAAATAGTTCTTAAACTTAAGTAAGAAATGTTCACTACATTCACAGAAATGTGCCAGAACTGCTCATACTGTTTATGATAATAACTTTTTACATTATCAGACCATAATTGTAATAGGGACAACTAACTATGACTCTGGTTTTATAGTTCCACATGCTCCTACGTGCATACATACTGTGCGTGAGGTTAGAATATAGAAGTTCTATATTACATTCACTTTCTTAGCAGTGGTATTGACAGCACATTTCAATACTCAAACACTTACATTCTTTGATGAAAGTAAAAATCAACACTACTGTCCAAAAGTTTGGGGTCAGTAAGTTGTTGTTTTTTTTTTGTAAAAAAGAAATTAATAATTTTATTCAGCAAGGATGCATCAAATCGATCAAAAGTGACAGTAAAAGACATTTGTTACAAAAGATTTTTATTTCAAATAACTATTAACTATCCATTCATCGAAGTATCCTGAAAAATGCATTATGCTTTCTACAAAAATATTTAGCAGCACTGTTTTCAACATTGATAATATTAAGAAATGCTTCTTGAGCACCAAATCAGTAATGGTTCCTGAAAATTCAGCTTTGGCGTCACAGTAATAAATTACATTTTAAAACGGAATAAAATGAAAAAAGAATTATATTTTAAATTGTAATAAAATGTTACTGTTTTTACGGTATCTTTGATCAAATAAATGCAGTCATGGTAAGCATAACACCGTGTCCTAACCAGATATGACGCAACGCCACGACATGCGATAGAAGGTATATTTTTCATGTTAATCAGAGTTTTTGTCCTAACCAGCCATGACAGCGATACACAACAATTCTATTTTAGAAACGGTTTCTATTTTTCTGCGATGTTATGACTGGAACAACAACATACAAAGTATCAATGATAATCTCAGGTACTGTTTATATGCTTTATTTAATGTTAAAAGCATCTAATATGAGTTTAAATGTCATTTTGCATGACCTTTATAGTCGTACAGAAAGCGACAATGGATAATTCACCTCAGATCTTGAAAATAAATGAAAGGAAACAAGAACGTTCAAACTGTGAACTCAATGTGAAGAAACAAGTCTATTCTAAAACAAAGATCGTTTCAGTTACTCAGTATGATTTTTAAATTGTGTTAAAATGGTGTAAGAGTCAAAAGTGCCGACCCACACGCTCTTCTGATTGGCTGTGATTTTTGATCGATTTTGTCATGTCTCTTAGTCGCACCGCGTCTGGTGTGGACAGATAAATTGCTTGTTGCTGGAATCTTACCGTCTGGTTAGGACACGATGTAGAATTCTTTCAAAAGCATTAAAAAAAAAAATCTTACTGACCCAAACTTTTGAACTCGTGCAAGCTCCTACATTTCTTTACATGCAGAACGTGGGTTAATGGCTACAACAGTCTACAACAAAAATCGAAAAAAATGTGGCATCATAGGCTTACACTGCAAAGCAACATGCACAGATCTGAACTTAAGACTCAACTGTTAAAAAAATATCAAGTCAAATTTTTTTTTTGAAAGTGAAATTTACAAATGGCTCGAATCGGATGCCAAAACAGTGCTTTTGACGTTTACACACATGCAACAAGGTCCAATCTGTGCCAGTGATTGTCAGTGTAAATGCAGCCATATAGTCCAATAAGATAAGAGATGCATACATGTCTGAAAGTTAAACAGCAGGGGGCAGAGTGGAGCGAACAAACACAAAAATAACTTCGGCTCAAATTTGCTCCTAAAAGCAATGGCTGTCAGCTCCACTGCTAATTAAATCACAGCCCTGAGTAGAGTGGCTCACTACTGGAATAGACTCCTGATGTAAAAGTACCTTTATACATGCATGTAAAGCTTATCTTAGTAATGTGTATTTTTTCCTTGTTCATATTCAATATTCATATTCAGCTTTCCTCTTCAGGCAATTCAGTTCAGTGGTTGAATGAATATTTTAACTTTTTAGGACCCCCCTTTAGGTCAAAATATTTAAAAGGGACAAGAACTTCAAAAAATAATAATCAAAAATATTGCAAATGAACATATGATAAGCTTATCATCAAGTTAAAACTAAACGTAACCTTTGTTTAGATTTCCATTTTATTTATTTATTATGTTTACATAATACTTCAGTAAAAGATTTGATGTTCACTTTGAGAAGTTGGAAAGTTCTTTACTCAGGGAGAACACGAGCCAGGCATATTGGACGTGTCATAACTTTCTGGCTTTAAAACTACTTGATAAAACTGATTTGTGCCATTATCTTATATGTAATGCTAACAGCTATTATCGCATTTCTTCACGTCGTGCAGCCCTAATATGGAAAAAAAATCAAACGCTTCAAATGCTCATAAATTTGTATAGTTTTATGAGCATAAAGTGGTACGGATATCAAAATTCTAGGTGATATATCCATTTAATTTTCCCCTTCAAAAGGTCACAGCGCAACTTGTAGCTTATAGCCATCCAGACTACCAAGATTAAATGTCAAGCTAAACACAGATAAAATGATTGAACTATATAATCTGAAAAATGTAAATGAAAGCACACGACCCTACAAGAACAGGGTCACATGCTTCAAGCACATCATTCAAAAACAATTAAAAAAAAAAACGAATGAATTAACACCAAAGAGAGAGAGCGAGAGAGAGAGAGAGAGAGAGAGAGAGAGAGGGAGGAAGTACATTGGAAAGGCACGTGAGAAAAAGTGGTAGACTGAAGCGCTAACAGGAAGTGCCAAAACTATAAGTACTGATTACATAAGGATGAGGTGGAGAATTAAGTGCTTGGTCATGTTCTGCATTTAAAACCACCAATACTGTTGCCATTTAATGGGGGTCATGCTACATTTTAAGATGGGTGGGGCCTGGCGGGGGCTCCCCAATGCTTAGAGCCCTGAGATTTTGGCATTCCAGCAAGAAGCTGTCTAAATCTGCCTCACTCACTAGTGGGTTGCTGAAGAAGAGGTTATGATCTGGAGGCAGACCTCCATCCGACCCCCAGTCGGAGTCGGAATCGGAGCTGCCGTCAGCCGAGCCCTCTGTGGCTGTGGGCGGATAGCTGAGCTGCTCCAGCTGCTCCACCAGATCATTAAACTGCATGGCCGAACTGTCTTCCGAACGCACCGAATACGCAGGGAAGTTAACCATCGAACTGGCCTCAGAGAGGTTCTCGGAACCAGGCAGACGCAAGGAGGATGAAGAGTCGGGTCCTCCAAAGCAGAGCGAGAGCGAGTCGCCGGCAGAACCTAGAGGATGGTTATCCAGGGAGCTACACTCGGAGCGGTTGTTAACCAGTGAACTGGTCTCGGATCGGCCGAAGGCACTCTCTGAGTATGCGTTAGCATTGCCATTAAGGTCCTCGAGACCGAGAGCGTATGTAGCAGGCTGCACAGGGATTCTATCGCCGTAATCGAATCTCTCAGGACCTTCTTCGTCAAACCCATAAGAGTAGGCTTCTGCACCACCAGCGTAAAATGAGATTTCAGCTGGATCATCATCTATATACTCCTCGCTAACATGCAGCTGCGTGCAGGCCATCGGGATCTGGTACGACATCTGTTGGACGCGCATTAACTCCGCCTCAAACGCTTCAGGTGTGAGGAAACCCTTTTTCGCCCCAAAGCTTACGCTACCCACCCCTATTCCCTCACTATCCTCATTGCCATTTTGGGAGGGCCGTGCACTAGAGGAACTACTCTCTACACACACAAACGAGGGGCCGCAGTCTCCTGCTGCCTGGATATAAGTGGCACCTGGGAAGGCGTAGGTGGATTGGGAGTTCTTGTTGGAGTCCTGGTGCGTTGGGCTGGGGGCTCTTGGAGGCTGCTGCATCTGTTGGAGATTCAGAGGCTGGTTCGGGGTCTCTGTCCGCATGGGTGAGCTGGGGGCATGCAGGGAGTGGAAGGAGGCGGTGACAGAGGAAGGACACACGGGAGCCCTTAGACTGTCATTAAAAGACAGATTCTGAAACGGATGGGTAAGGTAAAGAGAGTGGAGGAAAACAAAGTGAGTTGTTTTTGTTTTTCATATTGGTATCAGTTGTCGTAAGTTTGGTTGGTTGTGTCCCTGATCTTAGACACTACTGACCTGTTTGAGCACATCAGAAGCCAAAGACCGCGTCGACATGCGAATCTTACTGTTCCTCCTGTAGAAACAGCATAATCAGTGCAAAGACGAACAACATAGAGAGAGAAAACCACAACAAAAAGGACTTATGAGGAACAGTCCAATATACAGTTTAAAACTGGTTTCAGGTGAGACTTTGAAAGAAATATTTACCTCTGGTAAGGAGTTCTTCTCAACCCGCTGTCCCTCACATACTCAACAAGCTGTTTCTGCGTCCTCCCACTATTACATATACACAATGCGTTTTAACAAACCAAGTGAAACACATTCTACTACCTACAAGTAGAGGTAGGCAGTAAAAGAATTTATATTTCACAATATTCCTAAAAAATTGGTGATGTACACTACTGTTCAAAAGTTTGGGGTCGAGAAGACGTTATAATGTTTATGAAAAATATTATTTGAAAAATACCGTAAAAACAGTAATAATGTGAAATATAAATTTTTCTCAAAATGTAATTTATTCCTGTGATGTCAAAACTGAATTTTCAGGAACATTTCTTCTTATTAATGTTGAAAACAGTACTAATTAATTTTTTTTTTTTTTTTTTTTTTTTCAAAGTTCAAAAGAACAGAATTTATTTGAAACAGAAATCTTTAACATTATACATTTCTTTACGGTCACTTTAGATAAATGTAATTAATTCTTGCTGATTAAAAGTATTAATTTATCTTATAAAAATTCTAACTGACCCCAAAATCTTGGTACTGTACATCAAATGGAAGAATTATTAAAAACCTACAAAATAATAAAAAAAAAAGGTCCTACGCCAACTTCCAAACCCATCACATTTTTAACAGTCAACAAAACAGTGCAAAGAAACAACCTAATCAATAAACACACTATAAAAAAAAATTAAATAAATAAAAATCTAAAAATGTCACATTTTGGATATCCTTCCATGAAATAATAAAAACATTTTTGGTGACTTATGCAAGTACCGGCAGTACATGTTCAGTAAGTGATGCAGATGTTCAGTAATTCAGATTCAGTGAGTTCATTCAGTGAAGGTTTCTTCTAACTGATTTAACTAGTAAGTCTGCAAGTTTTTTTTGAACGATTCATTAAAATCGGCTCATATAAACTGGACTACACTGGTTGGGCTGTGCTTTTTTTTTTTTTTTTGGAAACTCACAAGGACATGTTTTCCAAGGACCAGCACTAAAGGCCTGTTCACACCAAGAAAACTTTAACGATAACTCTATTAGCGTGTACACCAGCACATAATATCGTTCCGTTTATTCCAAGCGTGCTGCATTTTTGTCCCCTGCCGCTTTAAATGCTTGAGCTCTTTAAAGCAGGATGGATTCTGATTGGCTGTCAATGTTTTTATCGTTCATCAGCTGAAAAAAAGTTCTGAAAGTGATTCCAACAATATCATTATAGTTGTGTAGTGGACTCTGATATTCTCTTATATTTGGAATGATTTTTAGAACTATATCTATTTCGTCATCATTATAGTAATCTCATTGGTCTGAACGGGACTTAAGAAGCAGTGCTGGAAATACTGGCATAATCACAATCAAAGCGATACTCAATTTCTTTTGGTATTTTATGCTAAAAAAAGTGTATCGCACACCCAGTAGCACATGTGAGCACCTGTATCTGAAGGAGGATCCTCTGCTGAAGAAGATGGCTTTGGATTTGGGCTGAGGCTGGTCTAACAGACGGAAAAATGAGTGATGTTCCACACAGTTCTTCCAGAATATCTTACACTGATCTCGACTGCCCATTAAAAATTCCAGCGTATCCTGATGAGGACCCTGTGGGATGAAACGTTGATCAGTCACTGAGAAAAGAATGATCTTAAGAATTTCCATCTCAGATGAAAGGCAACACGAGGAAACATGTGGTCTTAATTCTTAGCAACCCATGAAAGTGATCCCGACAGAATAACAAACGTCACTTGGAATACAATTAAAATGTTTACACGGGGTATAAGATGGCCCCATCCAACTAAACTCCAGAGCCTGAAAATATTACTTCTACATCTTATTATGTGTCAAGTCTCCGTTGATTCTGGATATCCCAGGAGTCCTCAGACTTATTTCACTGCTTTGTATTTCTCCAAAATTGTGTCTTCTAGTGGAGGTATGCATGTATTGGCATCTTCTCCCATATGAAATTGAATCCTTGTTGTCATATTAGACTTTATTCTGTCCCTTTTGCTTTGAGGTTGTGTCTCCATGTTTGCAAATGTACATAAATAATAATATTATATAACAATATATAATATAAATGTGATACCTACATGAACTTCTGGGTGCAGCTTAATTAGAAATCGTTTCCTCTTGAAGCTCAGCTTCCGAATCTTGGACCAGTTGAAGGTGTTAATTTTGGTATGGCCCTAAAACAAGAAAAAGAAAAAAGATAAATATTTACAATAAAATAAATATATAACAAATACATGCATATATATATATACACACCTGTGACTACATATCAGCTATATTCTATATAAATGTACTAAATAATAATTCACTAAAAATGCACCAATATTTAGACTAAAATAATGCACTAATAACACCTTTTTTGGAGCTATACGGAAGCAATTATATTTACTAAGACAATAAAATTGTACATGTACCTGAAAGACCTGCAGGCCCATGTGTGCTACAGCCAGGTTGATCTTGGTGCCTTCTCGGTCAGCAGCAGGATGAAAGCGTACCCCATACATCTCCAGTTTACGAGCAATCTCCAGGACCTGGAAATCGGATTCTGCTGGGGTCTGCCCCCTACAGGCAAGGAAGCAAAGACAAAAAATGTATAATACAGTAACATTGTGAAATATTATAATTTCAAATAACTGTTCTATTTTAATATACTTTAAAATGTAATTTATTCCTGTATGATGCAAAGCTGAATTATCAGCATCCATTACTCCAGTCTTTAGTGTGTCACTATCCTTCAGAAATCATTCTAATATGCTGATTTGGTGCTCAAGAAACATTTCTTATTATTATCAATGTTGAAAATAGTTGTGCTGCCTAATATTTTCTGGAAACCATGATACATTTTTTTTTTTTCAGGATTCTTTGATGGATAGAAAATTCAAAAGAACAGAAATTATATAAAATAGAATTTTCTGAAATGTTTTACTGCCACTTTTGACGCATCCTTGCTGAATAAAACAAAAATTATTATTATTATTATTTTTTTAAATCTTACTGACTCCAAAGGCAGTGTATATACCTCACTACTTTATACCTTATATAAAAATCACAAAACCCATACCCTCCCATTTCTAAGTAAAGTGTGGGGGATGGGCAAACATATTGCAGTAATGTTGTGTAGTGTTCTGACTAATCGTGGGCAAATGTTAGAGCAGTGCCAGATAATTTTTTTTGCTCATCCTTTAAGCTGTTCAATCTGCTTAAGCCCCTCCCCTTCCCTTGTGGCCGTATGGCTAATAAAGAGCCTTGAGCCACTGGATTACAATCACAGCCTCACATAGCCACTGACACGGTCGACCTGCAATACTTCTCTCACACCCAAAGCCTCAGATTAAACCCACCGGAACTGCATCATTACAAAGAGCCCCCCCAAAAAAACAGGGCTCATACGCCTGAGTGATGTACAAAAAAAAAAAAAACTAGATTTGAACATTTTCTGAAGAAAATCTAGGTGCTATGTGGTTGCGAGGTTGCTTACTAGCCCAAGTGAGAAAGGCCCATCCCCTTTTTTCTCAACTCCTAAGTAGGGGTGGGAATCACAGGATACCTCACGATACGATACGATACACGGCTCACGATACCGATATCATCACGATACAGCAATTCTGCGATAATCAATATATTGCTAGACAATCCTATAATGATACATCATGATATCTCTCTAACTACGAAAACAAAATCTATAGCAGGAAAATCTATTTAGAGCGCCTTATTTTATTAATTAAAATATCGATATTTGGCGCCAACGTATCGATTCTCATATCGCACGGAGAAGAACAACGACATATTGCCCTATCAATATTTTGTCCCACCCCTACTCCTAAGATATACTTACCCCTAGATATGACCTCAAATCTCTTACTTGATGTACATTTCTGGAATTCAAAAAAAAATTAAAAAAATATAATAATAATAATAATAATAATAATAAGTCTGATTGCTTACAAAAGTAATGCCACATAGTTAAGCATTTTTATGCCTGTGACACGAATAGTACAAAATGAGTTACACCTAACTTTTAATAGGGGTTTTACTTTAGCATGAGCAACAAATACATATCTAATTAAAGCTGCAAGCAGCGATGAAAGGGCCCTCGCACCCAGGAGCACCGTCACCCGGTGGCCTCAGGAAAACAGCGAATAGTGGGCGACATGCATTTAAGCCGGTAAATATAGGAGAAATATGGCAAAGTCACTTCAATGTGCCACACTACCTATGGCGCTTTGACTATAACCGAATATTGGCATGTAGATGTCTTCAGGCCAGGACTATTATCAAACATGTGAAGTTTGGGGGAGATCGGACACTGTATGCCTGAGTTACAACAACTTCCTGTTTTGTGGCGTAAATCGCATACATTAGCACTTAGCCAAGCTTTGCTTGATTTAATGTGTTTCTAGCATGTTTAGGACTTGATGGCATATTTAAATGTGTTTCTGGGAGGGAATTACAGTGTAAAGCATGCCATTTCCTGTTGCCAGCAGGTGGCGCTATGACTAACTAATATTGGCATGTAGATGTCTTCAGGCCAGGACTCTTATCAAACATATGAAGTTTGGGGCAGATCGGACATTGTATGCCTGACTTATAACAGCTTCCTGTGTCATGGCGAAACATCAGATTTTGTCAGGCCGCCACAGACACGCCCTTCAGCGAAAACTCAAGATCTTCACAATTTAACGTCGCAAAGGCCTTAAGATTAGACTGACCAAATATGATGTTGATCTGGTTAAATCACTATGAGGAGTTAATCACAGTGTAAAACATGCCATTTCCTGTTGCCAGTAGGTGGCGCTATGACTGTAACTGAATATTGCCGTGTAGATGTCTTCGGGCCAGGACTCTAATAATACATGTGAAGTTTGGGGCAGATCAGACATTGTATGACCGAGTTACAACAACTTCCTTTTTTATGGCGAAACATCGAACTTTGTCAGGCCGCCACGGACACGCCCTTCGGGGAAAACTCAAGATCTTCGCAATTTAACGTTGCAAAGGCCTTTAGATTAGACTGTGCAAATATGATGATGATCTGATTAAATCTCTAGGAGGAGTTCGTTAAAGTACAGCGTCTGGAAATGACAAAATTTGCAACAATTCTGCAAAGAAAATTCAAAATATCTCACTTCCTGTTGGTTTTCAGATTTCGTACCAGGAGACTTTTTTGTAGGTATTGGACTGTTACATGTGTCTCCCGAATTTCATACCTGTACGTGAAACGTAGCGGGAGGAGCACTTCGTTGAAATGTTGTAGGTGGCGCTATCGAGCCATTTTGCCACGCCTAATTCTGAAACCCATATCAGACGTAAATTTTCACCACTTTTGACGCGTGTGCAAAGTTTCATGAGTTTGAGCATGTTTAGCCCATCAAAAATGCGATTCATTTGGGAGAAGAATCATAATAGGCTGAGCAATTCCAATAGGGTCCTCACACCATCGGTGCTCGGGCCCTAATTATGAAGATGCTGCTCTAACATTTAAGTTTCTATCATCATTTCTGGCCTATATTATATTATGTCTAATAGTGTCTGTAAGCTCTTAAAACAATGTCTTTCCAAAGTTCAGGCAGAGACAGAATCTGCAGTCCACCTTTAACTGCCTCTAAATCTCTTAAACTGCCACACACAACAACACACTATCAGATCTCTTTTCACCAAATAAACTCAGCACCAAATGGAAACAGACTGTCATTCAAGATATCCAGGGGAGTATGTATAAAGTTCAGTTAGATGTTCCACTTGAAACAAATGGCTTCTCATTCCACGCAAATGCTTCCAACTAAACTAGGCATGTCAAAGATAAACTTACTTTTGTGCCATAAATTCGCTCAACTGATTCCCGGTGGTCAGCTCAGTGAATTTACAAATGCAAAGCTTGACAGTCTAAGATAAATTTAAGAGGAACAATGCGCAAGTCTACACCTTCAGGCCAAAACAATAAACGTCTTACGTGTGTCTGCGGTGGAGCTCCATGATCTTTTCTTGCACACGTTCCTGATATGGCAACAATTTATTCATCTTCAGAAACTCCCTGTCTGCCATGTCATCATAGTCACCGATCTCAGCTGTGTGGGGAGGGGAAGAGAAAAGTAATGGTTAAAATACATAAGAGTGTCCAATAAAAAAAATAAAATAAAAAAAAAGGATCTAGTTTTTTTTACAAGTTCTTAACTTTTTGCATTCATGTTGGTTTCATTTGGTTTTATACCAAACTTTTATACCATTTTCAAATGTTTAAATTTAATGACTCTAAAAATGTTATGTGGTGTAAAAAGTAATTCAAGAAAAATACAATTTCTAAATACGTTTTCAATGTAAAAAGTCAATTTTCACAAATATCATGAAATTATACACTACCGTTCAAAAGTTTGGCGTCTTTATGTTTTTTTTTTTAAGGAAATTAATACTTTTATTCAGCAAGGATGCATTAAATGAATCAAAAGTGACAGCAAAGACAAAAAATTCTATTTCAAATAAATGCCATTCTTTTGAACCTTTTATTCATCAAAGAATCCTGAAAAAATGTATCACTGTTTCCACAAAAATATTAAGCAGCACAACTGTTTTCAACATTGATAATAATAAGAAATGTTACTTGAGCACCAATCATGTGACAGTAGCTGCGTTTACATGGACCCTAATAATCCGATTGTAATCGGAATAAAAAGACATGTAAACATGTCAATCAAAATGAATTAGCCAAATCCGATTAAAATTTCATTCGAATTTTAAGGGGTGGTTTAAACCTTTTCTAATTCGATCGAGAGGACATGTAAACACTTGATCGGATCGAAAACTAAAACTGGAAAGTACTGCGCATGTGCAATGATGTAGAAATGGCGTAATGACGATTACATATGACGTGTGGAATGAGATGTTGAATGAAGTGTCATAAGCGACTGTCGTGTCATTCTAAAATTTTCCTTCCACTCATCGTCTGTGAAGTGAAGCAGGACAGTCCTTGTTTTGGACTCTCATCCACAGACGCCTAGTTTTGGGCGCGGGAATGGGCATTTTTACTGCTTGAGAAATATAAGCAGCACGGCACAACGGTTCATGTACTCGTCGTCTCCTAATTAGGACCCGAAATAAATAAATATTAAGGCCCAGATTTACTAAACGGCAAATTAGCATGAGAACGCAATTCCAAAAAAGCGCCGATGGGAGTGTAAAGTTCTGCGCGTGATCTACTGACGACGCGCAAATGAAAGAACACAGACGCAGCCGGATCATTTCCATAATGACCAACACAATCTACCAGTTAGCGTCTGGTTTAAGACGTGCTTTTTGGGGCGTTAAATAATGGCTCAAATACCAGTAAACTGACGAGCGCATCTGGAAAAGGAAACTCCTACAAATGCTAATAAGGTCAGCCGCAAAAATAACTCTGTCCACGCCTTTTCAGAGCTAATTTTTCACTGCGTATCTTTAGTAAATCCTGACAGTAGTTTAACGCCAAAAGAGGGTTTGCGTTGGCTCAAGCAGTTAGGAAATCTAGCCCTAAGTCTGCTCTTTAAAACAAAGAAAAGAAGAAATGTAGAAGAATGGTTAATATGCGCAAACATATTGTATATTGTATATGAAACTCTGTATATTCATGCAGTGTGTGCATGTCAAAAAAATCAATTCCGATTTGAAGCTTGTGACATAAAACGCTTATATCAACCCGATCACTATTTAGCGTTCATGTAATAACTATGTCCATGTAAACGTAGCTACTGAAGACTGGAATAATTAACACAGGATTAAATAACATATTAAAATGTATTAAAACTGAAAATTTTAATCTTAAACTGTAATATTTTCCAATATTATTGTATTTTTGATCAAATAAATGCAGCCTTGGTGAGCATAAGAGACTTTTCAAAAACATCTTACGAAGCCCAAACTTTGGAACGTAAATATTACATTTTTGAGGGGTTGTAGGCTACCATAAGACATTTTACTACCTGAAAATGACCAAGCAATGAATAAAAATGTCAAATTATTTGACATTTCAAAAGACTTATTGACCTTGCAGATTACTGACCCTAATCTCTATGACATCATTTCTGTTTTAAATTTTCCCCTGTATGTTTCTGAATGGTGTCATTTTTTACTTTATTTACCCATATTCATAAACATATTCAAGTCACTGAATGTACTCATTCCATTTGTAATGCATTTTTGAATAAATTAACAGATTTGGGAAAAAAATAATCATGTCAATGACTAACATTACAAAGCAGAGAAACAACAGAATTAGTGTAACAGAAAAGATTTAAAACACTATGGAGGACTTGGGTCACTGAACTAACTGATCTCAAATCACATACATTGCACCAAATGAGAGGCAAGCAGGGCGGCAGTGTTTTCCGTACAGTTCAGTCGACCATCTATTAGATCCCTCTTGATTTGCAGAGAAAACAAGTACCTGGAGAAAAAGCAGATAATTACAAGCATTGTTCACCTTGTCAGTATATAAAGCATGGATGGTGATTTCTAAACATCCTACCTAGTAAACTCCTCCTGAAGCTGACCAGGATCTGGAGGAAAGAACTTAACGGACAGCCGAAAGAGCGTATTCATCGGCCCTGTGGATAATAAGTACAAACACACAGGTTCAAAGACCTCAAGATCCTCTGATCTCTAAACACAACACAAAACAGAAAGTGTACTTACGTCTAACTTGTTTCATTATGAGCTTGGTGGGCTCCAGCCAAACCTGAAGAAATAAAACAGTCCAAAGTAATAAGACTGGCATTTCAGCTTTTAACCACCTTATAAACTATAAGCAATAAATAATACAAATAATCTCTCACTCTTTCAAACTACATCTGTTTTTGGTCTTTAAAGCAAGCACTAAAACTGAAGAACATCATTGTCACAGAGGCCACAGATGAGATCTTGACATGGTGACAACACCAAAACCATATTTCAGGGATTTTTGGAAAGTTATTATCGGCTCCTATTTAAATGCCCCGGGATATGCACTCTTTTAATTCAAACCTCTGTGCTTGCCTGTTTTGGGGTCTTGCATAGATGTGGATGATCGGTTTTAATTGTATGTGTCTGTAGAGTTTGTAGACACCCTGCTCCTCACAGCACATCTGGAGTTGATTGTGGCAAGAATGTACCTTTTCTCACTCCACCTCCAGCTCCTTCTACTCCGCTGACCTCTCAACTTTCGCGGAATCACCACAACAACCCCATACACACATTCCACACCTGATTCGACCCTCTCCAAATAAGCTAGCTTGGCAAACTCGAAAACAGATGGCCAACAGACACTCTCCAGTGTTTATATCAAAATTACTTATGAAAAGTTTTTTGACAGTTTTTTTTTTTTTTAATTGCGTCAATAATAAAGAAACCAAGACTAAAAAGATGATTTATGGTGATAATTAAACTGCTATGCTAGAGGGTAGGGGTGTAACGATTCACTCATTTTCTCGATGCATCGATTACAAATCCTGACGATGCCATGCATCGATCTTGAAACATGTATTTTTGAATCGTTGATTTAGGTCAATAATCGTTTTAAAATGCTAAGAATCGAATTAATCGCGATTCGATAGCGATTCAGTGCTTTAAAATAAACATTAGATTATCCTACATGTGTGAATTAATGGAGACGTTGCACCATCATCCGCGCCCTCACTGCTCTCCTTCACAGACACGCACTGCAGTCTTTACCACCTTTCACTGGACTGCGCTCGTGCTTTCATTGACATTTTTGAGCAGCCCACGTTTGAGCTCTCCTCAGAACGGCGGCGGCCACTGCTAATCACATGAGCAGATGACAGCTCTCTATCGAGACAGGAATAGTTCTGAGTCAAACTGCTCTAGCCATTGTCAACTGCCAAGTCACCGTGGTCACTACTGTTGAAATAAAACGCTTTCATTGCATGGAAACGTCACCGTTATTTTATATAAAATAAAATACTGAAGTTTTACGGAAATGGGTCATACATTACATGAGCAGTTGAAGTAAAACCCCGCTTATTCAAGGATGCACATTTATTGCATGGACGGAGCAAACACAATATAATTGTCTAAAATGCATACACACAGTTCTGATGAATGATAAATTAAATTTAACTTAACGTCATTTAACTGAATGTACGAAGGAAACTGCTGAAATAACTACAACGTTAACAACACTGAAATATGAGCGCACGGTTTATCTGTCAATCAGATGCGCATTAAAGTTGCGTTCGTTACTATAGCAACAGTAGACACCCGGCGCGGTTTCTTTCAGAATCATCATAAGGAAAATGTTCCGTATAAAGAGAACAAAGAGGGCTTTTCTTTATATTCCATGAAGAAAAGTTCGTTTAGGATTAGTTGGAAAAGTGCATGATATTCTAGTCTCTCCATGGAAGCATTGCATGTTTAAATGTACCTGGAACACTTTAATAAGGTTGTGTAGCCATTAACACTATCCTACACAATAGTTAGCATGAACTAATAGCCTACTTTTAGAGCCTTTTTAAATTTTGGCTTATGTAAATTTCTACAAATGGCAATTTTTATAGGCTATTAAAATAAAGTATGTAGTAATAATAAAATAATAAAAGTAATAACATGAACTAACATTAACAATGGACAAAAAAATTTGTTTGCCCACTCTCTGACCCCTGAAGGTCGCTGTGTAATTCACACCCTGACTAAGACACATTGGGGGAAGCATTTTAATAATCCTATGAACGCATATACAAAAATGCAGAATCGCATCAAATTTTAATGTGAATCGTCTTGAATCGAATCGTTCTGAATTTGCACAAATCGTTCTTGAATCGAAAACCTATGAATCGTGAATCGATTCGCTGCCTAACCAAAAGATTCAGCCCTACTAGAGGGTTTACACAGCATCAACAACAGTCCTTTTTCAACAGTCTCTGTATTTTTATTTTCTTCATAGCGAAAATTCTTCAATATATTTTAATAAACAGTTCTAAGCAATGAACCATTCCAAAAGAAACCAGAAAAAAAAAAAACACCAAACAGACACTTAAAGGATTAGTCTACCCAAAAATGAAAATTATATCATTTACTCACCCTCATATCATTCCAAACATTTCTTTATGCTGCTGAATACAAAAGATATTTTGAAGAATGTTGGTAACAAAAACGTTTCAGTTCCCTTTGACTTCCATTGTATTTTGTTGTTCATACAATGGAAGTCAATTGGAGCCAAACCTGTTTAGTTACCAACATTCTTCAAAATATCTTTTGTGTTCCACAGAAAAAAAGAAAGTTTAACAGGTTTGGAAGGGCATGAAGGTGAGTAAATGACAGAATATTTAATTTTTGGGTGGACTATCCCTTTAAGCTTATTCATTATTAAATGATAGCCTTTCACTGACTTATAAAATCACTCACAATTCCCTTGTAAAGCACACAACCACAAATAATTTGCCAGCAAATTATGAATATGTTCAGTATGTAACAAATTTCGTGGCTTGCAACAGAATTTAAAAAATAATTACTGTTTTCAAACTGGTTTCCTGAACACTCCTCTCATCTGTCATTGGTCAAACAAAAAGAGAGTTTCATCCCTAAAGGCCCCGATATACTCACAACGACGCTCTTTTTCGTTCTTCGCTTTGGGGTAAAAACGAAGTTCAAAATACGTGACCAGCGATATACATCCCGATGCTGCGTGCCCACATGCTGAGAGTGACATGAATATTTAAATATGAGCTGCACGCTTTCCTCCCAAAATAAGCACACAGCAAAAATGAGAAAACAGCAAGCATTTTTTAAAAGAAAGCATAAGAAAAGCATCTGATCATAGCAACGTGGATATTGTTGCACAAGCTCTGCAATTCAGCACTCTAGTAAAGTCACGTCACGGTTATTTATTAATAGAACTTTATACAATAGATTGTTTAAAATCAAGCAGCTTTACCGTATTAAACATGAAAAACAGTGTCACTTTATTTTCTACCATAAAGCGGCTCTCCAGTATGTTTATGTTTTTACTCGCGGACGTCTGACCTCGATGGATTGAACAGAAGAAATGAAACGCCAGAGGAGATTTCCACATGAAAAAAGAAGGCGGAGCCTCAGCACACACCTACCAATTACATGATTGCCATGGACCAATGTTAGTGTGAAGGTGTTTACCAGCCGGAGTGAACTTTTCTGGAAAGTTCGCTTTGGCAAGCTGTTTCGAATTCCCAAAACAAACTCCAAACGAACTTCGTTTTGGACTGATTTTGTTCGAAATGACATCACATCAGTTTGTTCTTTGATTTTTCTTGAAGTATATCGGGGCCTTAATTCACACCATTGGCTAAGCCAGTATTTCAATCAACCTACTGATGATTACTTATCATTTTCTCTCCTTATTAAGCAAGGGTAAGTATTTTAAGATGGAAAAATGACATACTTCAGCTTTAACGTTTTGTTTCTACCTCAGCCTGGATCACATAATCCTTTAAATATATCAAATTTTGTCTGGCACAGCACACAGAACTGTTTAATCAACTGTAAAGTCTTCCAGTGTGTAGTAATTCTTTATAAATGTATTCTTTTAATGACGCCCATTTGTAGGCATGTTATAAAATATAAAGCTTGTGTTCTTTAAGTTTGAGTGTCTTTATCAGGCAGGTTTAAAGGGAACAGCAAACCTCTGGGGCCCAGAGAAAGGCAGCACAAATAACATAATACAACTCCTCGTCTTTTAAGAGTTTAGCCGGGTTTTCAGAGGAGCGGGCCGTTCACAATCCCGTCTTTGTGTGAGCAGGGGGACTGTTTGTCAAGTGGCCACTTACCCAGTTCATCTGCAGGTTCTGGAACTCCAGACCAAAATAATCGTTCTCAATGAGATTGATCCGTCTGAACACCTCAGAGAAAAGAGTTTGCCCATCCGCTTTTGACTACAAGAAAAATAGGAAAAACAAGAAATTCAATTAATACTTTTATTTAATATATATATATATATATATATATATATATATATATAAAAAAGTACTGTGCAAATGTCTTAGGCATGTTAATATTTTCACAAAGAAGAAAATTGGTTTTAAGCCAGTTATTTATATCTTTTGCTGTAGTGTGTCAGTAGGAAATATCAGTTTACATTTCCAAACAGTCATTTTGCCATTAATTGTAATAATCCAGTGAGATTTTTGTATGCATAAGGAGTCTGACAACAGCCGGTGTGCTCCACACAGAGATCTGATCTCACCATCACAGAGTCCATCAGGGATTACATGAAGAAACAGAAAAAAATGAGACAGACTAAATCCAGAAGAACTGCGGCAATGTCTCCAAGACGTTTTAAAGCTACAGTACTGTGAAAAGTTTCAGGCACTTGTGTAAAAATGCTGTAAAGTGAGGATGCTTTCAAAAATAATCTCATAATTAGATTTTATTTATCAATTAACTTCTATTAACCAAATAAAATCAATATCTGGTGTGACCACCCTTTGTGTTTAAAACCGCTTCTGTCATAGGTACACTTGCACATCGTTTTTTTTAGGCAGCTTTGCAGGAAGGTTTCTTCAGGCGTCTTGGAGACATTGCCGCAGTTCTTCTCAGTTTTTTCTGTTTCTTCATGTAATCCCAGATGGACTCGATGATGGTGAGATCAGATCTCTGTGTGGAGCATACGACTGTTGTCAGACTCCTTACACATACAAAAATCTCACTGGATTATTACAATTAATGGCAAAAGGAATGTTTGGAAATGTAAACCTACTGACACACTACAGCAAAAGATATAAATAACTGGCTTAAAACAATTTTTTCTTTGTAAAATTATCTTATTTTTAAATTAATTATGTGCCTAACACTTTTGCACAGTATATGTCACAATAATGACAGATTTACGGATTAACAAATGATTACAATTATCGATTTAATCGAGTTCACCACTCAAAACACATTATTCACACTAGAATTGTTCAAACTTAGAATCATACATTAAAATGTATGATTTCCATTAAAGCCATGTTAATATATTTTGCACAAAAGTAGGATGATGAGAATAATATTTTAAATACTAAATTTTAGAAAATAAATAAATTCACCGTTATCCATTCACACTGACCCAATTATAATATTTTGTTAATATAACATTCATTATTATTGTTCTGAATAACAATATTATGCATTAATAACATTTCAGAAAGGAGACATAAAATGCACCAAAAAAACTTCCTACCTAAAACTCGGATGGCTAAAATCAAGCACTAATCACATCAAGTATAACTTCTTCCAAGTACAATGTTATAGTTCATTTCAAATAATTGTCTTAGAATCTTTTCTTTTTTTATGGGGTCGTGAGGGGTAAAATGTTTCTGTGGAAAAGCAGCTGTGTCTGCTATGAAGTCGCTGGATATTTGAGGCTAATGGGTGTCAGTGGGAAATATCTGTGGGCTATCTGAGTAATTCTCCACAGCATGCAGCCAGGCCTAAACCAGACACAAGGCCACAACACATTCAGTCTCTGAGATCAGCTGGACTGTCTGAAGTAAATGTATAGCTGTGAAAGGCTAGGAGAACATCCGAGGACATTTCAGAGCACACAGGCGGTTAAACCTACTTAAAGGGAAAAGGGTTTTCCCTGTAAACAGACTCAGGGGTTTGTCATTACAAAATGAAGGACTAATTACTATGTACCCAGAACACACTGCGCTTGGGTTTTGCCATTCGAGCCTGTGACTTTCTGGGAAAATTATACAGCAGACAGCTGTTTGTAATGTGAAATGTATTTTTAAAGACCATAAAAACAGCCTGAATTGGGCTGGCCAGATTGTTACCCCTGAGTTCTTTGGTACAGTCTAAACTTGACTGATTCTTTCTGCCTTTAATACGGTTTCTTAAGTAAAGAATGTACTCTCTGTGCCAAGCAGGACAGGTAAGCACCTTCCAAATGGCTTCCTCTAAGCTCGCCAAAACCAGCATCAACATGCACAACAGAGTCAGTGCAAAGAGGAGACGACAGACCACTCAAAGAGAAATTAATAAATCATAACGCTTGATATGAAAGCTGTGAATGGATTGGAAGTACCGCCTTTCATTAAAAAAAAAAAAAAAGAAACTTTTTTTGAATGAAACATTTTGTTAGAATGCACATATTAGCTTGACCGGCCTGAAAAAAAAAAAAAAAAGTTTTTAATAGCATTTATTTGATCTGAAGCAGCAAAATTAATAATACCATTGTTATTAGAATTTAATGAAATACATTAGGGCTGGGTATTATACAGATTTCCAGATTTGATTCAGATTTAGGATCAATTCTCAACTTCATTTGGGTATATTTCAGTTACAAAATGTCATTTATAATCTTACATGCATATGAAAGAATGCATATTGTCTATCTACCAATGCTATAAATTATACAGGGCAGTGTAAAAAATGGTTATTCTTCTTTTAAAACTTCTTTTAAAACATAAGGGTCATTCATTTTGGGAATCAGGCTACACTGGTTGTGCAGTATTTTCTTCACAGCTTTGGTAAAATATGATTTCTTCTACGGAATTGATATCGGGGGCGTTCAATGGAAGATTTTAATTTGAAAAAAAAAAAAAAAACAATATTTTTACCCAGCCCTAAAATATAATGAAATGCAATCAGCTGTGCCTTTTCCCATTGAAGTAGATGCATTAAGCAAGGATGCAACAAGTTTGCAACAGCATTTACAATGTTATAAAGATATCTGTTCCAACATTTTCTATTTAAACAATCCTGAAAAAAGACTGTTTCCACAAAATCTGTGAAAATAATAAGAAATGTATAAGAATGAAAGGATTCTTATACATCTGAAGGATCATGTGACATTTACATTTTAAAATATATTAAAATACAAAAAGAAGTTATAAAATGTTAATAATATTTCACTCTTCTGAATGGTAGCGTAAAGGCTTGTGCACACCGGGACGATTACCGATTATCACAAATAGAATATTATTGTTCGAGTTATTTACCTATGAATCAGAAAAAGTAGCTTACTTCTGCGTTGCCAAAAATAAACTACAAAAGAAAATAAGCAAAAACAGCTGCCAATTGATGGCCTTTGGTGTACAATCACTCACACTGCTATAAAACAATGAAACAGCACTGCTGGTCTGAACGCATCTTTGACGTTCCCACGTGTGAGGTGTGTCTTATGCTTGGGAGTGAATTCTACAGACTGTCAGTTCACATACTTCAGTAATAATTGGATTAAGTCTCTTTTCTGCAGCTTTCTCAAGCACCCTAAACTAAAAGCCCATTAGAAGTACAGCATAACAAAACTAAGCTATGGATCAACTCGGTGGTGTTGACTGCAACAAGGAAATACCACCCGTAGCATATTTTCCATGCGTCACAGTGCAGTGCCAGCTGAACCCTCTAAGCGCATAGACGCTATCCAGTAAGTAGGAGTTTCCCTGTTACAGTTGTAGTGTCAGTCGGGCGGGTTTATGGGTCAACAGTGGCTGGGATTACTGAGCAGCAGATGTTCACAGTCTGGGGAATCTTTCTCGTATTCACCAAGCCAACTTGTCAGACTACATTGGCAACTGCTGAATCCAAACTAACAATAATATGCTTTTTCATTTAATCTGTCTGTACAGAATCTATGTGATCATGCATTTAAGTGCTGACTGTGTTGGGGCATGTTGAGATCTCAGCAGGAGGCATCTCTTTCTCACACACTAAGCAGGTAGCAGCTTTTGCTATGTTTCCAGCCAAACCGTGACACCAAATATAAGAAACGTTGTAAATCATTAACTCTAAGTAAATGCATGTCAGTTACATGAATGAATTACAGCGTTTATTGTTGCATCGCTGCTGAATCTTCAGCACTACAGGCCCACAGCAAAAAAAAAAAAAAAAAAAAAAGTTGAATTAATACAATGTGACAAAATAAAATGACAGATAATACACAAATATACAGGACAAACAGTTCTTTCTGAACGACAAGCAAATAAATCTCACTGGTTCTTTTGATGAACTGTTCAATCAGTCAGAGTGGTCAATGAAGCAACATCTGGCTCGCAATAGCGACAATATTTTCATATTGTGACATACATCCAAATGTAACGGGTTATCAAAAAAGAAAAAAGAAAATGTAGGGCTGGGACTAGGGCTTGCATAGACTAGTCGGGTAGTCAGGTAGTCGACTACTTCAACCACTAGTCGGCACTGTCGGAAGCATCGACTACTCGGGCGCGCAATAACCATAGTATACAAAGTGAATTTTTTCCTTGGCCGGTGTCATGACACCCTTGGTTTGCTTTACGCAAACCACGAGCCATAACCACAACCAAGATGAATTTTGTCTTATTCTATTATAAACTATTTTGAACTGGTTGAATGAAGATATAAGTGATGCAAGAAAGGATCCATTATCATCCATTAGACATAATTGTTGCATACATTGATCTGTCAATTAACAAACACTTGTTGACAAAAAAAAAAAAATTCTGTCTTTTTTTTTAAAAACGGTAACAACCATGAGTACTCAAATAAATTGACAAGTAACCGACTAAGAGAAATCAGCAGTCGTGGTCATTGCACTCAAAAAAAAAAAAAGCAAGTTTGAAGTCAATTATGGAGGGGCGGGTTTATACGGACTAAATGATTGGAAAAGTCCGGCATACGTCACCAAAGAGAAGTCTGCTGTTTTCACCTAGCCATCTTTTATTAAAAACAAAAAATTTAAAATGAAACATGGATAAATCTTTCACAATAAGATGTATAACATGCATTAGGGTAGGGATAGGGTGATATATAGGGTGACATTTCTTTTTATGATGACTTTAAACTGTAAAATAACATTACTTTCACTGATATCCAACTTAAAATGAAGCAAGTTTTGTGTATTTAAAATTTGTGGAATGTTGATCATATGAATCAACTCAAATCACAAATCAAAAAGAAAAATGAAGCAGCCCCAGCCAAATGATTTTATGAATGTAACAGCCAACACATGACTGTATATATTAGATTACCTATTTAGTTCAATATTTAGCTCAATAAAGTAAGAGGTAAAGCTCTCAGGAAATTTGCTGCAGACGGCTACATTTTCCCGACTTTTCGTCACTGTGGTTAAGAGTGTACATGCCAAGAACAAAAAAGTAATTGTAGCTAACTCTACTCTCAAGTTCTTGACCATGCACTCGTTTAAGTGCAAAGATTAACACACTCCCTCACTCAATACACTCGCTGTTGCAGGCATCAACTAAACACTTCAGGAATCTGACCCTTAAAATAAACAGAGCCGGGCGATTTCATTCAAATAGTACACAAATTATACAATAAGGAATCAAATTTATGCATCAAACCAACTGGCTCCAGCAAGAGATGCGTGACCGCCACCTGTGGCTAGCATTTCAGGTGGACAGCTGGACATAAAGAGTTTGTCAGCACTTAAAATGGGGGTTAATAAGGATCAGAGTAGGGTTTAAATGTACCTGGTATTACTGACCAACTGCTCCAGTGTGCTGCAGACGGTTAAACAGCTCGCTAAAGCCTGCCTTATGAACCATACTCCCAGAGTGAAGTTCAACAGGAATAGTACACATTCAACATGCACAGCACAAAGCAACACATTATCTAGTTGTAGATGTAACGTGATTTAGTCAAATCTAATCAAATACCTCATGTGTAGACGAGTTCCTAGGAGTTGATAAGCTAAGCATTCTCCCTCTCTCTTTTTACCACAGTTTTTGCTAGGGCAGCACTATTGGCCCATCGCTAAACCCCTCCTTGATTTTCAGTAAAATGTTCTTGTAAGGGCCGGTTCACATAGAATGCGTTTTTCCATTCCACTGTGCTACTTTTCCATTGTTTTTCAATGTAAACAAGTGCTAGACTGATGTGTTTCGCTTGCGTTTTTGCAGCGTCTCGTGCATGACGCAGTGTTCTAAAAATGCGGCGCTCAATTTAAAATAAGTAAAAATAAGTTTTAAAAAACACAGTGTTTGGTTTTTTTTTTCCCTACTGCTTCACTGACCTACGTTTCATTCACAACACATTCACAAAAAATGCGTTTTGTGTGAATGGCCACTAACATTGTAAAACTGATTGGGCATTATTCTTACATGATAAATTGTGACCATTCAAAGCATCTTTCTGTCGTTTAAATTACACTATAACACAAGCACTACATAGTATACCTTTGTTTTTATGTGTTCAGATCACTCGCACATGCCCTGGTGACCACACGCAAGTTTGCATCGACACAACGCACATGGAATTGATTCTGAACCATCTCAATTGCATAATACCAGTTTAGAACTGCCATTGTTAAAATAAATCCAATATATTAAGTCTCTCTGAAAAAAGGCTCTGTAGTGAACTTGATCTGTGCTTGAGCAAATCCCCTGACTTGAGGTCAAAGCCGGCAACGGCCGCCAACAGGGCCAAACCAATGAAAAGCTTAATCTGTCACGCTTCAACACCCTTAAATTATATCAGAGTGAGAGATGGGAAAAATTGTCATCTGAGTTGGGGGTGGCGGGGACTAGAAGCAATCAAGAGACGCTGGCCTCTAGGATTTTCTTCATGGCCAGCTCTCTCAAAGCAGTCACTAATTTGTTCCACTAATTGCATCGTATGGTGGACTTAAGCCGGCCAAATGAGTGAGTATGTGCGAGGCTTCCTAGTGCTGACTGCACTAATATGGTAGATATCGTACATCTTGTGACCTACTATTTGAAAGCTGTTGTCATTGTTGCTATGCTGCACAAGATAACAAAGCAATTATAAATTTGTCATAATCAAAACAAACTGAGTATTTTGAGTTTATCGGCATAGCCCCCTTAGCGGATTAGCAGAAGCATTTAATCTAAGTAAATCCTTGTTTAATTTCAGTGTACATCTCAATCATTGTAATTAAAATGTATCCGCTTTCAAATAGGTTTCCATAATACCAAAAAGTAGTCAATAGAAATACCAGTAAAAATGTTATTCTGTTATAGTACTGCATTATGAGTGCACAAATACACATGCATGTGTTCGAAAATACAGTTGTACTGTACACATTTTTTCTGCCTTGTTTAATTAATTAAAATAAGCTAAAGTAACAAGGTCAACTTTCAAGTTGCCATAACTTAATTGTATTGTGTTCAATCCACCTAATATATTTAAAAATGAATTTTACTTAATTCTTTTGTGTTAAATTTTTTTTTTGTTTTTTTACATAACTAACAGGGCAGTGGATATCTAGTACCCAGCATGCATTGCAAGTGAAAGCATTAGGACAGTAAATTTATGGATTAAGTGCTATTTTGTGTTTTGTTTTTTTTCAGTAAAGGGAAAGACATGTTAGTGTTTAATGTTTAGTTATGTTGAACATTTAGTTTAGGAGGACAGACATAACAAAATTTAGTTTACACAAATGTAATAAACGTTAAGTTAACTAACATACTACAGTAAATTAATTTGCCCTAATATAACTCAATTTTGTTGCCCCAACTAAAGCTGCATTCACACTATCAGCGACAAAGCAACACAATCCCATTCATGTCAATGGAGAGCTGGCGATTTCCAGCGACACGAGCGACAGGGACCGTTGGCAACCGGATGGAGCATGTCCAACGACACGGCAAAGTTGAGATTTGTTCAACTTTATGCCAATGAAGAGTGACTTTCGACAACAAGGAGTGAAGTCAGTGGAGCACACGAGATCCGTTGCTCTTCAGTGCTGAGGCAAGATTAGGGAGAAGCTCATTTTAGCAGTCAGCAACTGTCCTATAATTTATGATATGTCTCCGTGTACATAGGGTGGTACTCCGAGCCCAGATAGACTGCAATTTGCCCTTTTACTGCAGATAAAAAGCCACGATGGCAAAGAGCACTCACTGTTTCTAGTTCATCTTTAATAATAGGCATTTTACGTACCAATTCCATTTATATTTAGACTTTTCCTTCCAAAATGTTTGTTTGTAACCGCAAGAAAACTGATTTGTGGTCTACAACATGTATATGTTTAGATAATGTCATTCACAAATGTTACTAGGCGACCAGTAGTGGGAACGCCTACCAGCGACCTCACCGCCAGCCACTGGCTACATTCAGCGACAAAATCGCTGCTAGTGTGAATGCATCTTTAACTGATTTAATTTGAATGAAAAAAAAAATGTAATTGTGTAAAAACTTTCAATTACATCAAGTAAAGGTAATGATTTAAATTTGTGTGTAGAAATACTGGTATTATTTAGAGATGAACAAATATAAAAATTCTGGCTGATACTGAAAAGTAAGGCTGGGCGATACATTGAATATTAACAATATTATTGCGATAATTTAGGAAATTTTTAGCAAAAGTAAAAAACTCCATTTTCCATCTTCTGGTAATCTTCTCACTGGTGATGTATGCCAATAATTTAGCCCACTTAAACCCCGCCTTTTTCGATAATCGAGAAAAGATCTTTGGTTACTTCTGTTTAATCATGACTTTAACTTTTATTGAGTGTTTGAAGATAGCAAAAGTAATCGAAATGTAAAGATAGGAAAATAAGCATGCACAATGAAATAGCCAATATTATATAACCAATATGGCACTGATATATAGTACATCTCTAGTATTCTTCTATTTTAGTTTAATATTTTTAGTATTGGACTTCTGGCATCCCTAATAATCACATGTATCTCAAATGATCAACCATCCTTCTCTCTAGTTATTGGTATCACACACTGAAAAATCATTCCAAACTACAAAAAATTAATTTAACATTATTATTGATGATTCTCAATTTAAAGTTATGACACAAACAAACTCACAACGAGAATCCCTAAAGAATAAAAATCATCTATAGGTCTTTGAAGTTTAAAGACTTAGGCTGGACTAAGGTTGTACTGCTTAATCTACTGCAATACTAGTCATGCCACACCAACACAATCCACCCAATACACAACTGCCTACTCCCACCGACCCCATTCCTCCCACTCACCCCTCTTTAGCCTGTCAACCAAACTATTTATGAGCTTGTTTGCTCATGCTGGACAAGTCCTGCTCCACTCCCTCCTCCAAAATCCCATCAGCCAGCCCCTCTGTCTCCACTGTTCCGCATTCCCAATGATCGAAGCAGCCCCTCACTGCACTGACCCCTCCACAAAGACTCATCTGTGTCTCACACAAACAAAACACATTCATATATATTCATTAAAAACACACACACAAATTTTCATCGCTCTGCAGGTCTCTCAAACACAAAGCAGGGAGTGAATGCCAATGCTTTTTTCCCCTCTGTTGTTATGAGTTGAATAAAAGGCCCAGTGTTCTTGAGCTTCCTGGTGCTGCGAGGTGTGGGCGGAGCCCCGAGCCTACTGACCAATCCCATTCAACCCTCTCTTTGCAGAGCCGCCCATTTACCTGGTGTCACTGCTGCTCCCTCAAATGTCAGTTGCAGTTGTTTTGAGTCTGAAAGCACATTCAAAAATGGCTCCAACATTAACAAAGGAAAGAATCTGGGTACAACGTCTACATAAACACAGAGGGAATGTCTACTTTGGGCCTCTGGACAGCCTTACACAACACACATTGTTTTATTAAAAAAGGAAAACGCACACATTATAAGGAAGGAATTTTGCCAATAAGGATTCAAGTTGGCATATGGAGCCAGCTCTTGAAAGGCATGTTTTACCTTTTTGTTGTGCCATTAAAGTCATTGACGAACAGGAAATGTCTTTTAATGTAATTGTTTCCAGGTCTGTGTAGGTTCAAAAAACGTTTCTGGCCACTGGACATTCTCAGCTTTTAAAGGATGGGCTGTTTTTTCAAGGCCTGAGCCAGTTCAAACATCCAATGCAGCAATTAGTGTCTATTTTTACTTGAACATCAATGAAGAGCAAGCCCAAGATTGAATTACAAGTGTGTAAAGTCAGGACAGATTCGTTTTATGACTTACATGAATCATGCAGTAATGTTTAATCACAAGTCCTTGCGAATATTCACAAAGTAAACGATAAAAGTGTAAATGAAAAAGAATGTGCACAATAAAGTAAAGGAAAATCCTTTAAAATCTAGTTTAAAATGTGCCATATTCTTCATGTTGGTTTCGAAAAACTTTTATACCAATTTTTTCCACAAAATTTTAAATTAATGATATGTTATCAATTCATGATTAATGATATGTTTTTAGAATATTCTAAAAACAAAAACTCAACTATCAATTAGAGCTGCACGATACTTGATAACTTGATAAACTGAGAATCAATTTTTTTTGTTTGTTTAAAATAGAGATCACGATTTTCCCATGATTCTGAAAAGACAACTAAACAAAATAACATTTATTAGGTTCTGACAAAATGTTAATTCCTGCAGTCTATTTAAAAATATTTAATTAATTAAAAAAAAAATTTATTTTATGATTCAATGACTCAAAGACTTCATTGTTTCATTACTGGATGAATCAGCAGTTTTTTTAACATTCACTTGTTGCCACCTACTGGTGTAACAATATAATTGGTACAATTTTTATATTTTTACGGATTTGATTGTTCCGCTGTGATCATATGTTACTTGTCAAAAGTTTAATGACATAGCTGAATCGTTGTCATTTAGGAATAAGATTGCGTGGGCGTTTAAATCGAGATTGCAATCCTTTAACGATTAATCGTGCAGCTCTACTATCAAGTTTTAAATTCATAATTATTATTCATTAATAAAAAAAGATGTCTTTCCACCTTGAATACATGTTTGTACACATTTTAATCAATTTTTTTTTAAAGGACAAAAAATGTTTATGGTTACACCACATTACATTTTGCAACCTGAACTAACCATTCCATGGTCAAATTAGGAGAAATTAACGGATTTTTTGGGGTTTTGACCATGACAGTTATGAGGGTCTTCACGGGTCCTCTCTATGGTGTCAGTTCCTGTTTTATGTTTATTTCACACTATTTTCAAAAGCCGCTTCACTGTTTTTTCTAAGAAATAATTATTAAATCATACTAAACAAAAATGTTTTTTTTTTTTTTGAAAAACTCTCTGATATCAGGACAGTGTTACAGTTGACCTAATGCCCACCCAAAAATATAAATTAATTTTAATTAAATTAAAAACATGTTAATTCATTCAAGAGGTTTATTCAAAGCGGTGTATGCATGAATTACATTTGTAATGTTTTAATGTTTGGATAAAATAATAAATAACAGATCTGGAGAAAAGAAAAAAAAAAATAGAATGTCATTGACCCAAAAGTCATTATTGCAATTATAAATGTAACATTTTGATGCATCATGACCAAAACTCACAGCCCGGCGATAAATTTGTAGAGCTGGACAAAAAGTATTTGTCCAGACAAAGAGGACATTATTACATGGTTGAGGTGTATTTATATCTGTTGCATAGTGTCATTGAGCAGATAAAGGGGACACTCTCTCTCTCTCTCTCTCTCTCTCTCGCTCACTCAGCAAGCAGCTGTGAACAGACCCTCATTGGAGAGTATTTGGCAAGGGTCCTGGTCCTGGCACAGAGTCAGCTCAGTAAGAGAACTTGTGTGACATGCTACCACACACACACAACCTCTTTTGACTCTACTCAGGACTGAAAGCAGGGGATCTCCTAAAATGCAGCTTGCTCTGGCCCTGGGTTGTGCGAGAGGTCTCTGCAGTCTCCGTTTAATGTTGTCTATTTCTGCTGTTCCCCCCGCAGAGCCCCAGCTCTCCAGTAGATTCCTCAGAAGGTCACAGTAGGGCTAGAATGGCGTGCAGCGTGCACTGGTCAAATTCCATGCAAATGCGCATGTTCTCTCTTTGTTTCGAGCGCTGAGAAAACATATGGCGAACTATATTATAAAAACCGATGTTCACACGAGCCCACACCATCACAGCTGCCGTAGTCATTGTTATGACTACAAATTTAGGTCAGTTTTGTATACACTCGGATGGCAATGTATTGAATAGATTTGACTCCTGTAGAAACAGGGTTTTTATAGTTAACTAAAACCACTTGTTACTTAACTTTTTTATTTTAACTGAAGTAATTTATATATATATTTCAGCTAGTTGCCAAAGCAACATTTCTTATTTTCAATTGGTTTAACTTCATGTACTAAAATAACTAAAACTAAAATTATTAAACTATAGACATTTAAAAAAATATATATAATAAAAATGACAAAAATAAACAACACAAAAATCTTTTAACTAAAATTTAAATGACAACTAATCTAAATGATAATAAAATAACACAGTGTAGAACAAATATTCTCTCTCTCTCTTATATATATTATATATATTAATTAAGGCAACAGGCCTGTCTGTGACTTTGACTGACAGCTTGGGGGATTATTTGGGAGAGCGAGCAGAGGCCTGTCGTCCCATGGGTGTGGATGGAACAGGAAGTTTGGGCTGTTGTAGCGGCTTCCTCATCACTTCCTATTGGCCTAGTGAACCCACAGAGAGCCAGACGTCTGACAGTCAGAGTGTCTCGAGCCTGTTTATACTGGAAATGTCAAGGCAACAAATCATCTCAGAATATGCACCGACACAGACCACTCAGCTCTAAGCTTGAAAATGGACTTCATGCTACAGTAGGCAAACAATAACCAGAGATTCTGAGATGTGGAGCCAGTGGACACTTTACTATCCCTTTATGCAATGGGAGCTGAAGTGCCACGAAATTCGAAATGTAAAAAACTAAAAGAACAGAATGTTAGCGGCTATTTTTAAGTGAAAGCACTATAGGTACCAAGAAAGTTGTTCCTTGTGGTTATTGTACTTTAACAACAGCCAAGTAAATTATTTTTGTGGCTGTTTTAAATATGCCATAGATCAAAGAACACATAGGTCAAACGATAATGCCAAAATGGCAGATGAAGTGTGTCCTGGAATGTAATTTACAGCCCATATCTAAAGAAGTTCTTCTTCACATACTCTACCAATGTAAATTCGGACATAGCTTATCTATCCTACTTTATTTTCAACAGAAATTCATCATATAAAAATTTACTAAGATCATTTTAATACTAATCTTACAATCTGTATTTGATTGTTATAGTCACAGGTATGTTTAAATTAAACGTAAAAAGCGATTAAGAGCTGTATATTTCCAGTAAAAACACTGTAGTTCAGACAAATAGGGAAAATAAAAGTGTTTGAGTCAGGTGTAGTTCAGCAATGTGTCAAAAATAGAAATAAGGTGCTGTGACAACTGTTTATGCATCACCACATGCCATAACAGACACTTCTACTGTAGCATGCAATTGACGATGGGAGCAATTTTGTTCTTTTTGTCCTTTCACAGGATCCTTCACAAGATCAAAAACCCCAATAGGAGAGAGAGAGAGCGAGAGCAGTGTCAGCACTGGTGAGAAAATACAGTGCAATTTAGACAATATAGACAATTTTCACTGATCAAATATTAATCAGTCTTGAATGCGTTTAATTTACGCCTGGCAAATAGGCCCAAATATCCACAAATTGGCTACAGATCCCAAAAAGAAAGCTAAAAGGTAACATCCACAGAATCAGGCTAAGGGGTAAAAGTCCATAAATACATTTTCCCTGATTTCAAAGTTGGAGAAAATTATAACTCGGGCAGACGCTGTGGAGGAGAGAACAAACCCATATCCATAAATACATGCTGAGGCTGGGATTGCTGCAGGCCTTCAGCATTTAGATGGCAACACAAATTACAAGTTGGCGATGCAGAGGATGCGGCTCACAGACGAGGAGAGCAGGTCAGTGGGTTTCCGAATGAACTGGAAATGAGGTTAGAGTCAGAACAAACAGACTGGTGCCCAATATGCACACACATTCATTCCCTCATGACAAATCATTAAAGACTGTGTGGACCTGCCAGTTCCTAAAAATCAAACAGCTGTGAGTTTTATGCCACTTTACATTTAATTTAAAGGCAGGGTAGGCGATTTGTTCCAGAAACATTTTTTTGTTATGTTGGTTGAAAGTCATATGCTGAAGGCGTAGCAATATAAAATATTCGTCCAATCATTGCATTTGTTCCGGATGCAAAGGTACGATGTCCTGCCTACCTGTCAACGTATGTATTTTCATATCTCCGCACATCATCCCACATCATCAGCGCGTTTTACGCTATGCTAGAGTTAGACAGACGTCAGTCACCAAGCACCGCAAACAAAACAGCAGCCACCTTGAACCTCCTGAACCAAAACAACGATTTTATGCTGCATTCATGCCATAGCTACTGCAATTCGGTAGAGATGGAAACCTGTCACGCTTTACTTGAAGCGGTTTGTGACACAAATTTATGCTTTTCAATGGCAACACTATCAGCGGCGAAATGAATCTGCAGCAGTCAGGTGGTACAAGTAAGAGCTCTTTAAGTTGTTTGTTCAATATTATTGTAATGTTATGTGCTTTGAGACATGAGGTAGTTTAACGCTGTCTCTCATGACGCTTTTGTTTGCTCCCTAATGTGTGTGTTCATGTGTTTTGGAGGAGGTGTGACTTTAGAGACGCTCAGAAGGGAGGGTAGGATCTTGTACTTTCAAAGCTAGCTTGTTGTTGCTATCCTTTCCGAAAATGACCCGACCTTTAAGGATGGATAAGAATGGACTAAGGCTGCATTTACACTTGGCATTAAAGGGGTGGTTGATTATGATTTCACTTTTTAAACTTTAGTTAGTGTGTAATGTTGCTGTTTGAGCATAAACAATATCTGCAAAGTTATGCCGCTCAAAGTTCAAAGCAAAGGGAGATATTATCTTTTAAAGAAATTGCTTTTTAAGGACTACAACAAACAGCTGGTAGGGACTACACAAGCTTCCTCCCGGGTTAGTGACATCACTAACCCTGAAATTTACACAAACCCCACCCCCAGGAACACACAACAAAGGGGGTGAGATTATCAGAATGACAGAATATGCTAATCAATGACTTGAAGATAGTTAACTCCACATCAGCTACATAAATTCATTAACTAACCATTCAGGAACATCTTGTTGCATTCTACATGTTGTCACTTCTTCTTGAGTCTCTCCATCATTGTCCAACTCATGGCATTTTTCATGTGCTGAAATGTTTTGGTTATAATATCCATAAATAGTGCGTTATATTGCACAATTGTATCATTACACCATGATCATACTTTCATAGTTGTCTGGTTAATTGTTTGCCTAGTTGTTTTGTTTGTTTGATTCCACTGCACAAATATAGTACGTTTGCTATTATGTTTGCAATAGCTACCCAACGTTTATTTAAAAATAAGCGCACTGTAGCAAGCACACTGTGTTTGGTTTTGTCTATTTGCGGCTATGCTGGAGAATGTAAACGACCGTCTCTCCGGAGACCTCTGGTAGTCTTGCTTTTGCGTGCCGGTTGTGGTGGGTGAAGGTCCAAATCAATGCAGTTTCAAAGGGCTTCGAAGGGGTTTAAAGGCTCTGCACAATCCCAGCTGAGGTTAAAAAGTATATAAATGTTTATTTTTTTTTAGAAAATGACCGATGGTTTCGCTAGAAAAGACCCTATTCCTCAGATGGGATCGTGCAGAGCCTCTAAAGCCCTTTGAAACTGCATTGATTTGGACCTTCAACCTGTTGGTTGCAATTGAAAACCATTATGTGGAGAAAAATCCTGGAATGTTTTCCTCCAAAAACGTAATTTCTTTCCGACTGAAGAAAGACAGACATGAACATCTTGGATGAGATGGGGGTGAGTAAATTATCAGGAAATTTTCATTTTGAAGTGAACTAATCCTTTAATCTCCCATTTCTGTCAACATAGTCATTGCACGTTATAACCTTAAACCCGGATGGATGATGTGACTTGTTTAACATGATCAACCCCTGTTATTTTTGTATGATCAACTCTGGTATTGCTTCATTTAAACTTAATTTGATCTAAGACTGGAGATTGCTTCGGAAAGTAAAGAAATTGAGTGAAAGCAATGGGCAATTGTTTAATTTGTATTGTCTTTACTCTTAATCTGTTGGTAAAGCCTACCCTCGTTTAGTTTAGCGTGTGTTCTGAATTGACTTCTTTCACGTCTTCTTGCATTTGAATTCTTTAAACTCATTTGAATGCAAATGATACACATGCACATGCAAATGATAAACTATGATAGTTAAGCTTTGCAATGAATCCACGGATCACATGTATTCAGAACCTTGAGGCCTGGTCCGTACGGATCACGATCAGCTACGATCCCTACTTACTTGACCTCGCACATCTTGCGATGTGACTATCTTGGATGTGTAAATCATGATGTCGATGCTGAAGTGATATATTGTGCAGCCCTAGAACAAACCTGGGGCTTCAAAATTGTACATTTGGAAAAGTAAATCAAAAACAGTCTCATTACAACCGTCACCAGACAATGCATACTTTTGTTTATGTTTAGACTAACATGAACAGTAGTTCAGCACATCTGTCTTTATTTCTTTGGTCTTGTAGTTTAATCCTGAGGGTCAATTTGGGATATTTTCCCACAGCTCTCACACTCGTTTACCTGGGTGTGCTCACGAGAACACAGTCCCATCTTGGAAACAGATGTGGCAACATGACATCAGACCCACAATGCAGTGAGCACACAAGTGCACGTGCGCACACACACACACACACACACACACACACACACACACACACACACACACACACACACACACACACACACACACACACACACACACACACACACACACACACACACACACACACACACACTCCTGCTGAGAATAAACAAAACCCTTTCATGAGCAACACCAGACTGCGTTACCGCCGGTTTAGTGCATCATGGAACAGATCACAAAGCCATGTTGCCTTATGAATCATTAAACACAATCTGCCTAATAAAACATCCACATCATCTGACAACAGATCAATCAATACCACAATTCATACGCACTTGGCAGTGCTAAATAAAGAGTAATGGAAAACAAGTCCCAATGCAGTCCTGGGGAACACTAGAAAGAGTAATAAATCTTTGAACCAGAGCTGACCCCATTGTTCTTCCATTATCTAGACATAATATGACCAGTCATTTACCTCCAGCAGGGTCTCTCTGCTTCGGTACAGCATGTTTGATGGCACCAACGCATTCCACAGTCCTGTAGCCTAATAAAGCTGGATAATGACCATTTTCCACTCTCCCGTGTTTGATCTTTGTAACAGGGGAATTCAAAGCATACTGTTATCTGATCTAATTATGGGAAGTTCTCATCCTCCACTAAAACACTTAGACTGTCTTATAACACCACATATAACATCATTTAGATAATCTTCCATGTCAGCCCAGCAAAATATGAAGTAGAGGTTAAGATCAATTCAGGTGTTGCTACAGTAAAGCCAGTGAAATGTTTCCAAGTCCTTGAGCAGCTGGCAATAGTAAAAGTGTTTTAAAAGCCACACTGCTAAACTCAGCAGTGCACAAACAAGATCTTATATCTTGCCCCGTCCATGTAATTTTGCACTCAAATGCTGGTTATATTGTAGGAAATTCAAGCAATGCATTTCCACTAAAAACCTTTGCTTTTTTCAGATCATTTCACCCATTGTGATAAATAAACACCATCAAGAGAGAAAGTGCATTTGTCAGATGTGTAACTACACCCAGGCTAGCATTTAGAAAGTGACTTCAGGCCTTGGGTGTAAAACAGACTTAAAGACTTAAAGACAGGATTTAAGAGCTAAAGCCATGTGGCAGCTGTCACCCACCACAACCGGCACGCAAAAGCAAGACTACCAGAGGTCTCCGGAGAGACGGTCGTTTACATTCTCCAGCATAGCCGCAAATAGACAAAACCAAACACAGCGTGCTTGCTACAGTGCGCTTATTTTTAAATAAACGTTGGGTAGCTATTGCAAACATAATAGCAAACGTACTATATTTGTGCAGTGGAATCAAACAAACAAAACAACTAGGCAAACAATTAACCAGACAACTATGAAAGTATGATCATGGTGTAATGATACAATTGTGCAATATAACGCATTATTTATGGATATTATAACCAAAACATTTCAGCACATGAAAAATGCCATGTGGAAATGTAAAAATTTTTGACTGATTCAAAAGTGTGGGGTTAGTAAGCTCTTTCTTTTTTTAATTATTACTATTCAGCCAAGATTCATCAAATTGACCAAAAGTGACAAATAAATGCTATTCTACTGAAATATATTATAAAATCCTGAAAATATGCATCATGGCTTCCATAAAAATAAAATTAAGCACTGTTTTTAATATTAACAATGTTAAGAAATGTTTGAGCACAAATCAGCAAATTTGAATGATTTCTGAAGGATCATGTGACACTGAAAACTGGAGTAATGGCTTTTTGAATGGTCAAATTAAAAGCGCATTAAACAACATTTTATATATTGGTTGAAAAAAAAATTTTTATATTACAAATATATAAATTCAGGAAGACTCACCCAGGCCGATATGGAAATGAACAGACACAGAAAAATGAAGAAATTGATGGGAAGTAACTCACCTCAAGCTCATAGAACTCCTGAGCATCATCCAGGCCCTGGACGCGGATCTGAAGGCCCTTGTTGTGGCCTTTCCCTCCTGCTCCCATAGCCGAACTGAGGCTCTGCCCGGGCTCCAGGGTGCTGATGCCAGTGTTGTACTGAGCACCGAGCCGTGTCCCTGCAGGGGTCTGCAAGGAGCGGTAGGTGCCCTCGATCTCACCCATAGCTGCTCCCAATGCAGCCGACCCCCTCTCTCACGCACATACACACACCCCTGCCTGGAGACAACAGAACAATCAAAGAAACGACACAATGAAATTAAATCTCACGCCAGTCATACAGGAATTGATATCATGGCAAGATATAAAAGAACTACTCCAGGATTCAAATACGATACTGTTATGAAAACAGATGAAAATGGATCTACAAAGATAGAGTCCACCAATGAGCAAGAAAGAAAGAAAGAAACTCGAGTAAACTCGATATAAAAAACAAACAAGTATAACTATCTAAATGTGTTAAACAAGCGCACTATTCTGTTATTATGTAAAGTCTCAATGTAGCGTCAGATCTTTTCTTCTGTATTGTGGCGTACATCCGAGTGAAATGGATTATTGAAAAAGAAAAAATATATGGCAGGGACTTAGTTCTATCCATCAGTTGTTGATTGGATTGCAGCAGATCTGAATGCAAGCTTGAGGTTGATTTTAAAAAAGCAGCAGGGTTTAATAAGATTAAATGTTTGGAGAAGTCCAGCAGATGTTAAGGCATTTTGATTAAAAATTATGAGCTTAAAAAAAAAAGAAACATATACATGGAGGAATAGTTCAAAATAAGATTGAAAAGATGCACTTAGAAAACAGAAGAATTTCCATTTAAAGCCACAATATGTAATTTTTCGCAGCTAGAGGTCGCTTATTCAAAACAATGGCATAGCCTGATGATGCCTGTATTTCGCAGAGCTTTTATTATGCCGCAGGCGACCGCTTCTGCTTTTTCCAGTCATGCATACGCAGCACTGTTTTATCATATTAGATACATTATTTAAGTGTGTTGAAAGTTATGTTATAATGCTTCTCTGTGCATTTGCTCAGCGGCTACGAGACACTTGTTGCACACTGCAGTAAGCTAGATCGATATTAGGCATAGTAAAACATGGTACTCGCGGTAAATCATGAAAACGAGATTTAAACAAAAAGACGAACTGTGTTGACTCATATAACAATGATTAGTTTTGTCAATGAATGCATCCCAACAGTTGCTCACCTGTCTAATAAAACACATAATATATTAAAGTGTCTTTGGTGTTTCCATGGTTTCTACAAAAATCGAGGTTAACGCGGGTATGATGTCATTGATAGGCAACGCACGGACACAGTTCGTGTCCTGGTTAAAATAGCTGATTTCTCTGGATTTAAACATTCTTGGAAACATTTTGGATAATGGAAGCACAAAAGTCAAAAGTCAAAACATTGTTCTAGTGGATTTTGGATATTTTAATCCAAAAATCTTACATACTGTGCCTTTAATGCCAACTTTAAATGATAGGCATGAGCCAATCAGAGTTGATGCATTTATTGTCAGCCTAGATTGACAAATTGTCAAGTTTCAAGTCAAACATTCCTGACTGCTCTACACATTCAAAATATCTCACAACACACAATTCATTGTGACACAGCTCCCTTTCTTTCACATGGCACTTCATACAGTTCCTGTCACAACTAGACAGCACAACAGCAGTGACATGAAAACAAGACACAAGCTCACATGAGCCCTTACAAAACTTACTTGCATGAGGTCTGATTAACAATGGAATCATTACAGTATCACTGTAACACGACCAACTAAAATATCCTAAATAAACAAGCTCCACTCTTTTGATCTCTAGCAACAGGAACAACTGGGAATCACATTCACTTGGCATTAAATCCAACATCATTCTGCTTGTTTCTGGCTCTTTAATGCAACAGGTTGTTTTAAATAATTTGACTGGAATGCCTTCAAAGCACAGGCTCACTTACAAGCTGTGATCCAAATCGACCTATTTCCCCTCATAGGAATGAAGTGAACATATTTGAGACTGAATACTTTATCCAAAAGTTTGAGCAATTCATACCGCTGTTAACCAATGATCAGCGACCATTTATCGTTTTGTTTTATCAATGAAAAGAATTCTCATTGCAGGCTGCACTTGATAATGCAAAAATGTTTAAAAACTTTGAAATGAAAAGTCGAAATAAATTATAGAGTTGTGTAATGTAATGTAATGAGATAAAGCTGCATGCACCCAATACACCCAAGATAAAAATCTCTGCAATATCTTCAACTCTCACGACAAACTCATTTTACTTCTCGTTTGAGAGTATTTCACAAACACCGACAAAAATATCCTCAACTGTAGAGAAAAATAAAAGCACACATTTTGCTGTTTTGTCATTACAGAGATGAAACAAAGACTGAGAAAGTTTAGTCAAACCACACAAACATGCGAAGAGATCATAAAACGCTACCGTATGCTTCACTAAGACACGTTTAAATAAGCTGTTGCCAATATTACTGGTTCGCATTTGCTTTAAATCTCTATTTTGTGATAAATCGACATCATACCTTTTACTTTTCGCCTGGTATTTCTTCAACTCTATATGAGTTACACGTCCGACCGTCGTTGTAGGCGAGCTGCGGCCAAAGCTGCGTTCTGATTGGACGACTTCAGAGAGATCTTGCCTTCTATTGGTTCAGTTTCGTACTGAAATCGTCGGCAGCTATTGGCTGCGAGGTGTACCTGGAGATTCATTTGATTGGTTTCGAAATGCCATGTCGTTTGTTGATGATATACTAAAATAAGTATGGAAACATTTACATGGAACAGTTTTCAATAGGCTAAATAAGAAAAGTCAAACTACTGATTTGTGTTCAGTTGTTGTATAAATAATGTCTAATTTAGTTACAGCAACGAAAAAAAACCTTAGTTGTGTCTGCACACTATATCCTATTTCCAAGAATTGCAGGAATGCCAAATAATGCCATACTGGCTGATCACATGCAAAATAAACAAGCTTCAAGCTTTGTATGTAAGGTGACAATCAAAACAGTGAGCATAAGCAAATCATTGAGGAGTCATTCAATATAGAGGGATATAGATTATCGTTACAAAATTTATTTCAACAGAATGAAAGGGAACAGAACAGAATAGGCTAAGCATGACCTACACAGTACATTACATAAAAAAAGAAACAAAAACAGTAACCCCACAATTTGCTGACAGTAGTGACAATATTATTTGTCGTTAACCGTAGAAAGTAGCTTCAGTATTTCTAAAAACACATATAAGGAACACATTTATATTAATTCAAGTCAGTAAGTGAAAAAATGCAGTCAAACTCTCTAAATATAAACTGTCTAAGCAGTCTCTCATTTAAAGCATGTTGTGGTTCGTTGTTCAAGGCCTCCACTGCGTTGTTTCAGCAGGCGTGTGGCTGTCTGTAGGACATGATACCGCTGACGAAGGTGACGTCTCTGCACATGTTCATTGGTGATCTCTACCACACATGCAGCAGAGAACCAACCCCGCTGTCCATCCTGTACCCTACGGCCCTCTAGGAACCCTAAAAAAACAGCAGAGTAGAGAATGAGCATGCAAGTTCTCAAAACTTTCATTAATTTTAGACTCATTTAATTTGGAATAGCAGGGTTGTGTTGCAACAGTACCATCGGTAGTCTTCTGTATAATGTTGATCATATCTCCTAGCTGCAGACTAAGCTCCCCTCGTTGTTGTCCACTGTACACTTCAATACAACGTACCTGAGGACAGTCTAAGACACAGTGCCTTTTTGATTACAATTTGAACATTATTTATTTATTCACAAATGTTTTAAAATTCTAAAGAACATATCTGTACTGCAGTTAATTGTCTGCTCTGATTAAGAACAGATGTTTTCCATTTTATGGAGAAACAATATTGAAGCCATTGACACTTTTGCCCCCTAGTGGCCAATGTGTAGCTGCACACGTTTTAGGAATATGAGTAGTTCGTTCAAAAATGAAAACATTTTTTTCTGTGAACAGAACACAGTGTATAAAGCTATTATAATATAGCCTTCTGTATATTATTATATTTTATTTATAGAGCTGCCAATGTTAAAATATTTTACTGTCACTGAATCTCTGAAATAACATCTTAATTTGAAATAACACCTATAATAAGTAAAAAATATATATATAAAAATACAGAGAAGATAAGTATTATAATACCTTATTATAATATATCACACATGGGAATAGCTTATAGACTTCTGTGGGTTATATCATTAAATATTTAATAAAATATAAAATTAAAAAAATAAAATATTTCCCATTACATTGTTCAATTACAGCGAAATCATCAAAAACATTCAAATGATTCAAAAAAATCAAAGATAGTGTCAATATGTCATTTAATAGCATTATAAGAATTTGGTTCTGTTGAACTCACTCAAACAAGCACACTTGGACTAGTATTGCATTCAGTGATGCATTCTTACCCCACTCTTCATACACTGTGTCCTGTCCATCTCTCCGCCCACCCAGAAGATCCACCCATAAGTCCTTCTCAGCTCTAAGAAAACAAACAAAGACATATCTTTGTTATTATATTAAGAGGAACATCATATTTTATACTATTAAATGTTTTGATCTAGTTATGAATGCCATCTTGTATGCTTTAAAGACAGTTTGACACTGTCAAACTGACAGTTCACTGTTTAACTATTGTGGTGGTATGTGGACAGTCATTTTGGGTACTGACTCTGAATTTGCTTGCAGCAGAAGTTGAGAGGTGGTGCTCCGGTGATTATGCAAAAGGGCCAGCCGAAATATCCGGTTCAGCTCACATCCCTCCAGCTCCTCTTCCAGGTCTTTCCCCTCGGTCACCTCTATCAGAGAGCGGTGCACGTAGTCCTGAACTACAAACCGGTCCAACCTGAACAGGCAAAGAGAGTTAGTTGCATATATATATATATATATACACTGATCAGGCATAACATTATGACCTAATATTATGTTGGTCCCCCTTTTGCTGCCAAAACAGCCCTGACCCGTCGAGGCATGGACTCCACTAGTTATGATATTACTTAATCAATAGAACCACTGATTGTTTGTTTCTTCATATATGTTTTCTAAAGTTTGCATTTGGTCTCTGAGGAGTGATTGAGGGTCTGGCCCATGCCAGGAGTGCAGTAACAGTGCTTGCTCACTTAGCCCGGCTTCCAGAGATGAAATATGGATTATTCTTTCATTTTATATTATATTTTATTCATTTTATATTATTTTCTTTCACTGAAACACTAAAGAATTATGGTGAATATGGTCTTTACCTCTTACTGAGAGAAAGCACATGTTATCAGTATGTTTTGGGAAACTTTCTGGTCAGAACTGGAGCTCAACCAACTCCAACCTTGGAGAAACTGTGTATCTGTATGTGCGCCAGTATTCTGTGTTACAGATCAGTATTGGAGGTGGATTACGGGCATCCTAAGAGATGGGTGTTTTCTGGGCAAGCTGACGCCTGCTCCAAATCTGGAAGGTCACTACGTGCCTAATTCCGGGGTGAAGACGTCAACAAGTGATCTATGGACACGTGAATCTGATTAACTGGCAATGTGTGGAAAATTACTATGACTGTCTATTTTCTCTTAGCCAATCAGAATCATTCAACTTGCAGTAATGACATGGCTAGACCTTGAAAACAGTATAACTGTTGAGAAATTGTATGTACAGAAAAAAAGGTAGAGAGGGAGCGCGGCCTACGAACTCCTTGTGAGACTTGAAGCTGGCTTCTGCTGATGAAACGGCAAACTATTCTTCAGTAAATTTCTCTTTAATTAATTGCACTCCTGACTCTTGGTCTTCATTCTTCACACCTGGTCTTAGGTCATAAACTGTTACTCCCCTAACACAATATATTTATCCAAATTTTAGAGGTTTCTTAATTTATCAATGTCTGTCAATATTGGATATTTATTGTGCACACACATCCCCTATCACTTTCATGGACTTTTAGTTTAGTTTACTTTTAGTTTCCTTTGTCCCAGTTTCCCGCTCCTTGTTTGTTGTCATGGACACTAATATTATTTGTCATTCGTTTCAGCTGTGTTCACCCCATTTGCATCAGTATATTTGTCACTGTTTCAGTTGTCAGGTGTTCAGTCTACATTACGTTAGCAATTATTTGATTACCTGTCTTTGGATGTATCTTTGAAGCTTTTTAAAGCATATTGACCTTCATCATCTTTTTCGTGTTCCTGTCCCTGACCTTTGCTAAAATCTCAATAAATATCCATTTTCATACTGCGCATTATTTGGGTGATGTTTAAATTGATCTATTGTCAGGGAACACCAGACTCAGAGACAGAAATTAGGTTAAACCCAGACAGGGTATTTATTGACAGTGATGAATTAAACAGAAAGCAGGTGAGTGATGGCGCAGTCAGAATAATGATGATGAGATGAATGTGAACTCTTTTCCTTTACCAGGGTGACAGCAGAGCAATGATGACTGGAGCATGATAGTAGAGACAGCACACACCTCTTCACAGGATTATGGTGAGCAGACAGGTACAGTACAAAGAGTAGTTTACAGGAGATTCACAAGGAGATCGCTGAAGAATCACTAGGAAATCCAATAGTGTTATCTGTAGTTGAGACCAGACCAAGAGTGACTGTGAGGTGTGCGCTCTTATCCTGGAGCAGATTGGAATGCTGATGAGAATCAGGTGAGGGTGATGGCTGAGTGAGTGCAGGTGAGGGATGGTAGTTTCTGACTGGGCAGATGGAGCGCATATGTGACTAATATGTGGACTTCATCCACTTCGAGCTACTCAGCCACAGTGCATATTCTACATATTCCAGAGTACAGGTGGCAGTTCCCACTGGTAGCTGTTTGAAGAGATGATCATCCAACCACTCTTCAGAGTGTCATTGCTCCAGGATACCAGGTGGAACAGCTCGAGGAACTCCTCCACATAGTCTTCTAGAGGGAGGCCATCTTGTGAGAGGGATAGGAGCAGGTCAGCAGGGTGGACGAAAGAATACACTGTTGGGGTCTGGTTTTCTGTTCAAAAAGTGTATTTATTGAAAGTGATGAATTAAACCAAAAGCAGGTGAGTCAGAATAACGATGACCAGATGAATATGAACTAATGGAGAGAGCACACACCTCTTCATGGGATTATGGAGAGTAGACAGGTACCTATAATATTCCAAAGAGTAGTTTACAGGAGATTGCTGGAGTATCACAGGGACAGAGCTGGAGATTTACAAGGAGACCCAATAGGTAAGTCGAGCAGATAAATAGTCTGTTATCTGTAGTTGAGACCAGACCATGACTGACTGTAATGCGGAGTTCACACTGCACAATTTTCAAAGTAGTCAGATCACTGTTCTTTTCACACTGAATGACTATATTGGGTTGCATTCAGTTGCTGCTGTTGTGCACATTGCACGATGAATTTGCGACGGGGTTTTACATTGCATGACTTTACAATAGGAAGAATCGGTGACAACTCTGTCTGGTCTGCAAACTACATTTCACAACCAAACACACGTGAGAAGTGACAAGAAAATAACGCGAGATCATGCAGTTCTCGTGTAAAACTGGAATTGTTTTAAAAAATGATAGCCCACAAGAAGCTTGCGATCCAAATTGCCTGTGCGCTGATTTGCAGCGAAAAAGATTATGGAGGAGGAAATGGTTGGGAGACACAGGGAGCAAGGATTTTGTTCTGCAAAGAGAGTTGGAGGTAAATAATTTTGCAATGTGCTGCTGTTGCGGCTGGTCAAGCAAATGTTTGTGCTGTTTCTGTTTATATTTTGTAAATATATCTATTAAAATACTGATATTCTGGTCTATAACTCCTCCCCGAGCTTCCCGCTGCCCTGTATCTTGCTCTATCATTGGCTGTAGGTCATTGCTGATGTAATTTTCAGTCAGAACACATTTTACACAGCAGGATTTTGAATCGCAGACAGGTCCAGATATTTAGCATGCCAAATATCTCACGGGCGTCGGCAACTCATCTGCAATTCTCTCAGGTCGCATCTTTGATAACTCATACTGTGTGATTGTCACTCACGTGGCATTTGTCAGCGATTTCGCAAAACCTGTCGCCGGGGCTAGAATCGTGCCGTGTGTGTTCTTATCCTGTTGCAGATTTGAGTGCTGATGGGAAAAAGGTGCAGTGACTGCCAAGTGAGTGCAGGTGAGGGACAGGAGGGATGCTGGGAAATGTAGTTTCTGATTAGATGACTGGGCAGATGGAGAGCATACGTGACATCCGTAGCATTTAAAACAATTAATTTATTCGTTTGGATAAAACCGTACTATTGGGCATTTATTGGTTATTGAAAATGATATTCAGTATTGAGACACATTTTAATATCAGTGCATCCCTAGAAACCAGAAAAAAAATTCTCACTAAGTAAACTCAGTTTGACTAATTGATTTGGCTCTCTTACCCTTTCCTGGTGGCCACCAGCAGCAGATCATTAAAGAGGAACAGAAATACATGACACAGTTTTCTCTGGCCAAACATGTTTTCCTTCGAAGAGATTTGAACCAGATCTCCCTGTTTTACAAGCCAGCGGGAGGAAGACACAATAGCCAGGGCCTGAGAGAGCGAGAGAGACCCGACAAACAGAGAAGACATTAAGGAATAGGATATAGTGAATTATTACACTATACAAAATGTGAAGGTGATATGGTGACAACCACCTGCAACTACCTTGCATGCGAACTCAATCTTGTTAGCAATCTGCACTATTTCTTCCATCTGTTTCATTCTGCCCACCTGCCAGTTGCAAGCCTCTAGTAGCTGTAGGTGAAGACAACACAAATCATACAATATAGTACAGCAAACTTGTGTTTATACAATAGCACTCATTGACAATACGCTGAGCTGCTTGGCATTCATACTCTGGAGATCTCCGTCAGAGCTCTCAGGGCTGTGGCCTCACAATCTGATCCCGGAACGGCCGCCTTCTGGATATTCTGCATCAAAATGTTTGACATATTGAATGATGTAACATTTGATAAATGATGTAACATTAAAAAACAATTGAAAATTCTCATGCCAATTATGCTAATGCTCTTCATCACTCACCTGCATTAGAATTTTAAGCCGTGTGATTCTCTGAAATGGCAGTGAAAGGAAAGATTTGAGGGGTAGTCGGTTGCATCGAGGGTCTTCCTGTAGTTTATGCAAGATGTCCACAATCTGAGGACTCTCTTTACTGAAAAATTATGTTAGTAAACAGCAGATACATTCATATTATCCTTGTCTCTAAAGAATATCTCTATAGAATACAGTGCCAGGTTTATGCTAATATCCATGATAAATAAACATCAAGCACTACTCTTTTACCCAAGGTTGTGCAATGTCTGCTCCTGATAGGGCATATTACGGATGTAATTCATATAAGCTCCAAAGGGTCCAAGAGCATATTGGTGAATAACATCACAGATTACATCGCAGAACACACTTGAAGCCAGCTTCAACAGCATTGCATCCATGAAGCTAAGAAAAGAGTTTGAATAAATAAATTCTTAGAAGGAAAAAGGTTAAATGATTTAATTTATGTACATTTTAGAAATATACACTACCACTTAAAAGCTTGGGGTCTGTAAGATTTTTCAAAATGTTTTTGAAAAGTCTTTTATGCTCACTAAGGCTGCATTTATTTGATTCAGTAAAACAGTAATATTGTGAAATATTACAATTTAAAATAACTTCTATTTTTTTTTATACTTTTGTGGAAACTGTGATACATTTTTTTTCAGGAGTATTTAATAAATACAAAGTTCCGGGAAAAAAATGTAAAACAATGTAAAAGTCTACCATCCCATTTGCCCAGTTTTTTAATGCATTGTTGCGGAAAAATAGTATTAATTTCTTCTTTTTTTAATCTTACAGGACCCAAACTTTGTTTGAACGATAATAAATAATTTCATTATATGCAGGTCAAACATTATTTCCTGAACATGACAATGAACACGGGAAAGAATCAGATCTGAAGGTTTTCTCCTCTAAAGTTTATTCAATGCACATTCTTGTTCAACAGACTATACACACTAGCCCTGGTTCTTACCTTTGACTGATCTCTTTAATCTTTGCAATGCTAGAAAACAATGACTTCCTGTCTCTTGGTGCCAGAGCATCTTTTAGCACTGAAGATTCCTGAAAATGTTCCACAGCCACTGTCAAGCTCTGAAGATAGGTCTGCTCGGATGTGACAACCTCATACAGATGCTGGTGAAGGGGTGCGAAGATGGCCAAGAGAAAAGAATGTTGGGAGAACATCAGAGAACATAGAGTAGAGGTCATAAAAAAGAGGTCATGTAAATGAAAAACAGGCTTTACCATAGCCTTTATAAACTTTAGGGTACCTCTTGAAGCTTTAGCTGTTCTTTACTGAGCCGGTTCAGAATTCCACTGTCTCTTACAATGTTTCGATCCTGCCATAAGTTCTCTAGTGACTTTTTCTTAGTATCAACACACATGCAATTGGAGTCTCTCTTAGAGGGGCTGTCTATCAGTTTGTCCACCAAACCAGGAAGAGGCAGCATTGTCGGTGTTCTCTGAGAAGTTTCAAGCAATCGCTCAGAGAGATTCTCCCCATCTGTTTTTTGGTATTTTATCACAGAAGGAACATCTGCTGGACTCTCTCCATTGGAAACGCCTGAGATGGATATATCTTCGTGTAGTCTATCTACCTTTGACTTTTTGGTGCTAAAATGTCTCTCTTTCATTGCTCCTGAGAATATTTTGTGTAGCTCGGAAACCAAACTTTCCCTGACAATGATGCTGACCGATCCAACTTCATTGTTGTGCTCAAGGGTTACTTTGTTTTTATCCTGGATCCTGAGAGCAGGAATTGATTTTAACAGAGGGTATGGAAGAAGTCTGTCACTTGGACAAACGTCAGAACCTGGAGAGAACAGGAGAGTCACTGCAAGGTTAGAATCAAATATTAAATAGTACAAACCCGATTCCAAAAAAGTTGGGACACTGTACAAATTGTGAATAAAAACAGATTGCAATGACGTGGAAGTTTCAAATTTCAATATTTTATTCAGAATACAACATAGATGACAGATCAAATGTTTAAACAGAGAAAATGTATCATTTTAAGGGAAAAATAAGTTGATTTTAAATTTTTTATGGCATCAACACATCTCAAAAAAGTTGGGACAAGGCCATGTTTACCACTGTGTGGCATCTCCTCTTCTTTTTATAACAGTCTGCAAACGTCTAGGGACTGCGGAGACAAGTTGCTCAAGTTTAGGAATAGGAATGTTGTCCCATTCTTGTCTAATACAGGCTTCTAGTTGCTCAACTGTCTTAGGTCTTCTTTGTTGCATCTTCCTCTTTATGATGTGCCAAATGTTTTCTATGGGTGAAAGATCTGGACTGCAGGCTGGCCATTTCAGTACCCGGATCCTTCTACGCAGCCATGATGTTGTAATTGATGCAGTATGTGGTCTGGCATTGTCATGTTGGAAAATGCAAGGTCTTCCCTGAAAGAGACGATGCCTGGATGGAAGCATATGTTGTTCTAGAACTTGGATATACCTTTCAGCATTGATGGTGCCTTTCCAGATGTGTAAGCTGCCCATGCCACACGCACTCATGCAACCCCATACCATCAGAGATGCAGGCTTCTGAACTGAGCGCTGATAACAACTTGGGTTGTCCTTGTCCTCTTTAGTCCGGATGACATGGCGTCCCAGTTTTCCAAAAAGAACTTAAAATTTTGATTCGTCTGACCACAGAACAGTTTTCCACTTTGCCACAGTCCATTTTAAATGAGCCTTGGCCCAGAGAAAACGCCTGCGCTTCTGGATCATGTTTAGATATGGCTTCTTTTTTGACCTATAGAGTTTTAGCCGGCAACGGCGAATGGCACGGTGGATTGTGTTCACCGACAATGTTTTCTGGAAGTATTCCTGAGCCCATGTTGTGATTTCCATTACAGTAGCATTCCTGTATGTGATGCAGTGCCGTCTAAGGGCCCGAAGATCACGGGCATCCAGTATGGTTTTCCGGCCTTGACCCTTACGCACAGAGATTGTTCCAGATTCTCTGAATCTTTGGATGATATTATGCACTGTAGATGATGATAACTTCAAACTCTTTGCAATTTTTCTCTGAGAAACTCCTTTCTGATATTGCTCCACTATTTTTCGCCGCACCATTGGGGGAATTGGTGATCCTCTGCCCATCTTGACTTCTGAGAGACACTGCCACTCTGAGAGGCTCTTTTTATACCCAATCATGTTGCCAGTTGACCTAATAAGTTGCAAATTGGTCCTCCAGCTGTTCCTTATATGTACATTTAACTTTTCCGGCCTGTTATTGCTACCCGTCCCAACTTTTTTGGAATGTGTAGCTCTCATGAAATCCAAAATGAGCCAATATTTGGCATGACATTTCAAAATGTCTCACTTTCAACATTTGACATATCTATATTCTATTGTGAATAAAATATAAGTTTGAGATTTGTAAATTATTGCATTCCTTTTTTATTCACAATTTGTACAGTGTCCCAACTTTTTTTGAATTGGGTTTGTACTACACAGTGACAATAATGGTGGATTTCAAGTACCTGATTGTCTGTGGTGCAGCACTGGTGAGCTGAAGCATTCAGATTGGACTGGTGTTGTGGGTATATCCATATAAATACCCTCATCAATATAATTTTTAGATGCTTTTCAACAAAAAACAAATAACACAAGACCCTCCAGTCAGATTGCTGACAAACTGATTCTCATACAGTAAGAAACTTGAAAGTGCATATGCATATACTGGTTTGGATTCCAAGAGTGATTTATGTGTAACAATAATGATAGACATTTCAATAGTAACTTTTTTTTTCAAACTCTTACATTTATGCATTTGGCAGACATTTCAAGTGAATTGCATTTTTAAGTTATACACTTTTCTCAGTTCATGCATTTTCCAGGAATTGAACCCATGACCTTGACATTGCTAGCTCCATGCTCTACTGTTTGGATTTTTAATATTATTGAAAAATTATTTTAATAATATGAAATTCTTTTAATGTTTCTCTGTAATGTCTAAGTTTAGTTTATGGAATTTTAGTTTGCCTATTCCTGTTTTGCCCCATGTCTAGTTTGTTCCCTTGGTTACTGATTATGTTCACCTGCCTCTTGTTTAGCCTTCAATTATTTAAGCCTTGTGTTTGGTTCTGTAGTGCTGGGTGAAACTTTAACCCCTTTCACAAAGAGCGTTGATCCCAGAAAATTACCGTAGAATTGCTAGATTGCCTTCTGTGTGAACGCAAACACGTCCTGGGATGGGGACCTAGTAACATTGCTGGGATCAGTCCCAGAACGCGGCCTGTGTGAACAAAAGGCAGGACCAATGCCGTAAGGGGTTTGTCGTAGTGATGATGCTGAAGCCTTCGCCAGCTTAGTGGAATGGTACGCGATGCGCTAGTTGAATTTATGATTGAATCAGAAAAAAAAAAAGAGTGTGGTTTCTCGAGAGAAATCGCAGATCATAAGCAAACTTAAGATGCTGCAGAGACATTACACGTCACGTCTTTATGTCAAAAGGAATACAAAACCTAACACAGGAAACAATAGATAAAGCAAACAGGAACTAAACCATGAAGTGAGAAAACAGGAACAATAGGAACAAAACTATACTTCAAAATAAGAGTCCTTGAACACCAGACAGGGGAAAGTGAGCCAATCGTACTTAGGCTTTCGGAGGGAAAATTTTACGATCCTTTGTCTTCTAGAAGGGCATTTGCATATGTAATTTGATTGGGTGCTAAAGAGAAGAACCTTCAAGATTCTTATAATACTAATGTGGCACAGAGTTAGCAAAATGTAACGTAAATTAACAAATGGGGAACGACATTTGGAGTTCGTAGAGACCAAACATGCCAGACACATGATTTTCGTTAACCATAGTATGCAATTCTGAAACATAACTCCAACAGAGATTGAATTAATACATAGACCAAACCCTATAAAAGAAAAATCATGAGATGGATATATGTTTATATATTTCTCAAGTGGTTATATATAGGCTATATGGGTTTAAGATGGTTTATTTGTCCTTTTCAAGAAGAATTAAGTGAGAGTCACAACTCTCTGCAAATTCCTTCTGGTCATAAACCTTATCAGTCTCTATATGTCCTGTAACCAGAGGCCCGGTGTTAGCTGCACTAGGGATGTTAGTTGCAGTTTTGGGGGATGGTTCACATTGGGGGATGGAGAGTGAGTTTGCTGGATTATTCATTAAATATAATGAATAAATTAATTGTGTCTGATTTGTCTCAGTCGTTACATAAGTTCAGCAGTTTATTAACAGTACAGAGAGAACAGGTGAGATCCGATGTAGCAAACAGTTAGCAATAGTAAGATTGCGTGAGAGTGAATAACTAATACTGTCCCTTTGTATTTGCAGGCTGGGTGATCGTGGATGTTTCGTGGAGAATGGTAAGGAAGCACACACCTTGTGGAGCTGGTAAGTACACAGGAAACGTAGATCCAACAATGAGGAAGAACTTGAAATAGTCTTACTTCAGGAGAAATGGAGAAGGGAATAAGACGCAGAGCACTGGAGAATCCGTGGGAGAAACACCAGGAGATCAGGTATGAGTCTGTATCTCTGTTCGAGACCAGACAAATGCTGTGTTTGAAATCGCCCCCTATACCCTCATTCACTATTCCCTACATTACTCCACTAATAAAGTCCACTTAAAGGAGTCATTGAAAACAAGTGAGTCAGCTCGGACACTTGGTGCATGGAAAGGGCTGCCGCTTTTGCATAGGTTGTGCTTGATGTTTAATAATTATTTGAAACTTAGCAAACTGGCAGCTCCAGTAGTAATGAAAAGATTTATCTTGAACTCTGTCATGGAAACAGCATGTATAAACTGTAATTAATTTAATAATCAATTAAAAAAGATTTATACCTTTATGATATTACGCGGGACCAGCGTGGTTTGGTAAATGGATGGATGATTGATTCTTCTGGCAAGACACAGGAATTCATTCAGCGCGCGACTCTCACAGTGCATTATGGGTATTCTCTAGCCGTTGAACTTACATCAGTTGTACACTCGTTATTGCGGTGCATTGTGGGATTGAATGAGTGCATTCAATAACGCCCACTATGGTTTCGGACAGTACAAATGGCTGTCCCCTCAAATAGTGCCCTATTTAAGGGTATAGGCGATTTCGGACACAGCCAAAGACTGGGAATGATGTATGTGCTTAAATATGCCAGTGATTGGTGCATGATTGTGAAC
>CM077180.1:22048663-22193663 GCA_039654105.1 Coreius guichenoti | reverse complement strand
CTCCCAAACAACATGAGGTGATGTAGGGGTTGTTTGAAATATTATTATTATTATTATTATTATTATTATTTATTATTTTTTTTTTTTAGGCTTTCTGACCCCAAAACTCAACTAATCTCTGCAATTCTCCATCTGTGATCCTTGGAGAGTCTTTGGCCACCCAAACTTTCCTCCTCGCCGTGCATTAAGACACACGTCCTCTTTCAGGCAGATTCGTAACATCTTTAGTTAATTGGAACTTCTTAATTATTGCCCTGATGGTGGAAATGGGAATTTTCAATGCTTTAGCTATTTTCCTACAGCCACTCTATTTTGTGAAGCTCAACAATCTTTTGCTGCACATCAGAACTATTTTCTTTGGCTTAACTCATTGTGATGAATGATTAAGGGAATTTGGCCTTTGTGCTTCCTCATATTTATACTCCTGTGGAACAAGACATCATAGCTGGACAATTTCATGTTCCTAGTCACCCTGGTGTGCTAAAAATGTAAATATTAATGGGAATATACTTCAGAGATTTTACTCTGGGGGTTCAGAGATAAAAATTCTAGGAGTGCCAATAATTGTGGCCAACGTGTTTTGGAGAAAAGCATTTTTTTTCATAATGTGATTTACCCCCCACTTTCAATTCTTTTACTTCAATGAAAGGTTAGATTTTTGTGATTTTCACCAAGTGCAACATGTTCCTTGATCAACATTCCAATCAACCAATCAGATTGGGGGACAAGCTTACAGTTTGTCAAGTTTAGGCTTACAGGGTTAGGTGACTCTACATCAGTGTTATTCACCTTTAATTTCCATCTGATTTTAGGGATAAGTTATGGTTAGGGTTAGGTTTACGGGTAGGTATAGGGTTATGACTAAATTTTTGGACAGAAATGTTGTTCCAGGTTAACAAAATATGTTGATCCAGGAACATGTCTTACTTGGCAAAATCATGGTTAACGTGTCTGTAGCCTGCATGGAGGGTCATAAGAGTGAGAGGTAAAATATGTGCTAATATACATCTAGTATAAGTTCTCATATATTTAAACATTATGTGTGCACTAATAATATTCTTTAACTACTCAATGGCTACATTTTCTGAAAACCCACAACCCAGCTCACACACGCACACAAACCCACCAACAATTTCCTTTTTGTGGGAACAGCTGGATCATGCAGTAAAAAGAGCCGTTTCCGGGATTTCCCACCTTGGTAAGTCCGATCACGCGTGTCTCCGCTTGCTGTCAACTCAGCTAAATCATCTAAGACATTCCTACTAAATTATGTCAAGCAGGTAATAATGTATCCTTAGGCTTTCTACTAAGTCACCTTTGTAATGGAATTTGGAAATTTCCCACTTTCCATAAATCTACGAATGACTGAAAAAGTAGGAAAAACAGTACAAACATGTCTAGTAGTAACTGTTTTCATGGAAAGGCAAGATGAGCTTGTGGGGTAAGTTAAGCCACCACCTGAATCAAGAACACTGCAAATTTTTTTACCTTTTTTTTATTAAGAGAGCCTGCTAACGGTCAGTGTCAAGGTAGCAGGACACCTGGCACACATTTTATTGCCTTTTCTCCCTATCACATATTTTAGTAATCATCATAAATTAGGTCCATTCGAAAGCTTAAACACTCTAAATTAATCCTGTTAAAACCGTTTCGAAATTCTCAATTTTTGTGATATCAACTTCAAATTTGGAACACAGCTTGATTAGCCATATGGCTTTGATTTTCTAGCAATTTTAGAGTCCAAATTATATATATTTTAATAAAACAAATGTTTAGTTTAGTTAATTTGCTTGGTAAACTTTTATAACTTGTTTAAGTAGTCTTCTTTAAAAAAGAGACCTACGTATCTGTATTCCAAAGCATTCATTTATTCTTAAGATGACAACTGAGGTACAAGCACCTTCTGGTGAGCACTTTAGTCCAGTTTCTCTTATTATGAAATGAGACTGAGAAAACAATGCAGTCAGTGTGCCCAAAGCCCATAGCAATCCAAGTCAAAACTCTTTTTCAACCTTAACCGTTTAAAGACACAACAGATGGAAGATAAGAGAGATGCATCTTGAATATGTGAACATGGGGAATGAAGGGCCAGATTATATAAACCTACACAAATACATGTTTCATTTTTATAAACAATACATATACATCCCATTTACAGTACAGACTTTTACTGTTAAAAATGTCTGAGACACATTTGTATGACAAGGAAGTTCAGACACAGTGAAAATGAACAGTAGCACTACTGTTCAGATAGTTTCAGTTTGTTTCTTACTTGCACTTGCAATAAGGTAATATATAACAATAATATACTAAACTTATTTGCTGAAATTGAAGCTTATTTACATGCGTTTTGTGTACATATCTGGGGCTTTATTTTTTTGTGCTTTTACTGTGTATATACATAATTTAAAAAAAAAAATTGAAAGAAAGAAAGAAAGAAAGAAAGAAAAGCCTGGATTGTATTCCACGCAACTTTTTTCGTCAGAGCAAATCAAAACAACGCACATCACAGGACAAGTAAGCAAACAACTTCCACTCACCTCAGTTTTGTATTCCCTGCTTTTAATTCTGGAATATTGTCCACCTCTTGACAATTAGCAAATTATATCCTCAGCCCACACTAACTGGTTCTACCCAAGAGTAGGGCTGCCAAGTGAATCCATCACACAACTCTCTCCCTATAATTGAGTTTAGTCTCAACTTCAAATGTACAGAGAGGGGAGGGAAAAAAGAGGATTGGTCCTGACATGCCAGTGTAAAGTCAATCAGTTAAGAAGATCGGCATCCACATGCATCCTTAGTGTAATTTATACATAAATTATTGGAGCCAGGGGCGTCACTAGGCCAAATTTAGGAGGGCTTTAGCCCCCTTAAATTTCCACCTAGCCCCCCTAAAAATGTGCGATTAACTCCGTAATCTGTACACTAATTCGTAATCGCCTCAGTTCCCTTTTAAACTCATATGAAACCGGCGGCAGGCTTCGGCTCATCCCCGTATTTTAGTCAGCGTTATTCAGCGTGTTCTTCAATCCGCAGCAGCGCCAGCATCAGCGTCAAAAGCAGAGGACGTGTGTGCATTAATTGATAGATTGTTATGATATCTGCATCTGTGTAGTTCTTTGTCATAAATGCAGTTTAAATAATATAATGCGGGAGCAATTCAAGACGGTTTTCCATCCACAGTAAAAATCTTTATTCATTTATTTATTTATTAAAATTCCTTTCATCTAAATGCATGAGACTTTGTGCTATACTACTTCAGTACAATACAATTACTAAAATGTGTTACAATATTAATTTTATAATAAATCAAAAGCAAAACACGCGAACAGAAATATAAAAGGGAGTGGAAATGGCAAATGAGCGAATGAGTGGTCCTCTGCTGCCATCTACTGGTTATAGTGGTACTTTCATGTCATTTTCATGTTAAAAGTGTGCTTGTTTTCCAGCAGGTGACAGAAATCCCCCACTAAACCATGGCAAATAGTTCATGTTATCTCCATGAAAATGATAAACGTAGATCTTTTTTAAAGTCAATTTTACTGCAAAAATATCATTTAAAAACATGTTTAAAACATTACACGTTGAGAAAAATATTTTACCCACATAATGCCAATTTAGACAATTACAGTAATATAAAGTTTGTCTATACTCAATGAATATTAGCTAGTTATTTAAAATTAGAAATTAATTCAATATTCATTATTGACTTGATAGGTAGTATAGAAAGTTACTGTATTGTTCATGCCTACCCTCGTAAACAAACAATATTTTTTATTTTATTTTAAATCATAACCTCACTGGGGGCTGAGCCCCCCTAATATTGAAATCCTAGAATCGCCCCTGATTGGAGCAAAATTCAGATTTTGTTATTTAATACAAAATAAAACAGAGCAGTATCACATAAGGATATTACACACATTATGTTCTTCTAAAACTGTATGACATCAACCCATACTCGCTTAGACTGCAGAGAAGTTTGCTGATGGCATTTGTGATGAAGCTTTGAAATTACTTATTTATGATTCTACCAGTGCAAACAAACCCAGAAGTCATTAAAACATACAGAATAGCAGAGAAAAGTGCACAACAGTATTTTGTCTCACTATGTAGCACTACAATTTTTGCTTAATTGCTGTAACCATGAGAGCAGATAATAAAATTACACACGACACCAACAAAAACAGGATGAACTACTTCAATACACAAAAGTTGCCCAACTTGTTTTGATATATTAAGTTGACTCAAATGTATTTATGCAGCACTTTTCACATTTCACAATTCAAATTCAGCATTGTTTGAATTAGTAGTTTTACATAAAAATGTTGCAGCAATAATATCTTTAATTTCTTAAGGTCCTCATGTAGTAGTTTAATTAAAGAAATGTGCCTTAATATTATTTTTTGTGCAAACCCCAATAAGCAAGCAAAGACGATTGTGGCAAGGACTGTGTATTTTTTTTACACAATGCCCTATAGCAAAATATTTAGGCCTATGCCTTTTGCTATGCGTATACACCATTCACATGTTTTATCTTTAAAGTCAACATTGTATGTCAATGGATAAAAATTAAGCAGTTAATTCAGGAAAAGAATTTACAGCAGTAGCTAGTTTTCTTTATCATCGGTTCAGTGAGAAGGATCTGTCCCCATCTTGTGGACAACGTTGTGGATAACGTTGCACTACTGCAACTTGAACTTCTTCACATTGTAAATCTGCAACAAAATATTGACTTTAAATAACTCAAAAATCATATGGCCGAAAACATGACTACAATCTCATATGAATACCACAAATACAACAAGATCAGGGCCTGTATGTATAAAACTTCTCAGAAATGCTCTTAAGCTTTGAATAGTCTAAGCTTTGACTTGTGTCAAAAAATTCATAGTAAAAATTATGGTTTAAGAGTAAGAGACTTTATAAAGAAGCTAAAAGAAACATTCAGCAAAGTGTAAGACTGATTCTTAAGTGCTGACTGAGGTGGCACTTAAAGGTAGGGTAGGCAATTTTCAGAGTGGCTAGAATAGCAAGCTAGCTTTGAAAGCATTTCGCCGTTGATAGTGTTGCCATTTGAAATGCATAAATTCGAGTAACAAACCGCTCCGAGTATAATGTCACAGGTTTCCATCTCTTCCAAATGAGGAGGAACTGTAGGAGGAACTGTAAAAACTGGCTGCTGTTTGGTTACGGTGCTCGGTGACTGACGTCTGTCTAACTCTAGCATTTTTTTTTTCCTCGGTTGGTTTATTAATTTATATCTGAGTTTTGATTTATGTTTGTGGTCTTCCTGTTTTATGATAACTCTTAACTATGTTGCTCTTATTTTTTGTTTCATTTGTTTTTATGCCAGGTCTTCTCGTCCAACATCAGTGCCTGACCTCACAAATGCACTTCTAGAAGAATGGTCAAAAATTCCCATAAACACACTCCTAAACCTTGTGGAAAGCCTTCCCAGAAGAGTTGAAGCTGTTATAGCTGCAAAGGGTGGGCCAACTCCATATTAAACCCTACGGATTAAGAAGGGGATGTCATTAAAGTTCATGTGCATGTAAAGGCAGGTGTCCCAAAACTTTTGGCAATATAGTGTATGTGTTTATACTGCATGAGTAAATATATCTGCAATATATTATACACATGCAGTACCATAGCTGATCACATATATCTATATATTATGAAGTGTATTACTGAATATAAAATTACATACAGTGGGGAGAACAAGTATTTGATACACTGCCGATTTTGCAGGTTTGCCCACTTACAAAGCATGTAGAAGTCTGTAATTTTTATCATAGGTACACTTCAACTGTGAGAGACGGAATCTAAAACAAAAATCCAGAAAATCACATTATATGATTTTTAAGTAATTAATTTGCATTTTATTGCATGACATAAGTATTTGATACATCAGAAAAGCAAAACTTAATATTTGGTACAGAAACCTTTGTTTGCAATTACAGAGATCATACGTTTCCTGTAGTTCTTGACCAGGTTTGCACACACTGCAGCAGGGATTTTGGCCCACTCCTCCATATAGACCTTCTCCAGATCCTTCAGGTTTCGGGGCTGTCGCTGTGCAATACGGACTTTCAGCTCCCTCCAAAGATTTTCTATTGGATTCAGGTCTGGAGAATGGCTAGGCCACTCCAGGACCCTGAGATGCTTCTTAAGGAGCCACTCCATAGTTGCCCTGGGTCGTTGTCATGCTGGAAGACCCAGCCACGACCCATCTTCAATGCTCTTACTGATACATGGCCCCATCCATCCTCCCCTCAATACAGTGCAGACGTCCTGTCTGCTTTGCAGAAAAGCATCCCCAAAGAATGATGTTTCCACCTCCATGCTTCATGGTTGGGATGGTGTTCTTGGGGTTGTACTCATCTTTCTTCTTCCTCCAAACATGGCGAGTGGAGTTTAGACCAAAAAGCTCTGTTTTTGTCTCATCAGACCACATGACCTTCTCCCATTCCTCCTCTGGATCATCCAGATGGTCATTTGCAAACTTCAGACGGGCCTGGACATGCGCTGGCTTGAGCAGGGGGACATTGCGTGCGCTGCAGGATTTGAATCCATGACGGCGTAGTGTGTTACTAATGGTTTTCTTTGAGACTGTGGTCCCAGCTCTCTTCAGGTCATTGACCAGGTTCTGCCGTGTAGTTCTGGGCTGATCCCTCACCTTCCTCATGATCACTGATGCCCCACGAGGTGAGATCTTGCATGGTGCCCCAGACCGAGGGAGATTGACCGTCATCTTGAACTTCTTCCATTTTCTAATAATTGCACCAACAGTTGTTGCCTTCTCACCAAGCTGCTTGCCTATTGTCCTGTAGCCCATCCCAGCCTTGTGCAGGTCTACAACTTTATCCCTGATGTCCTTACACAGCTCTCTGGTCTTGGCCATTGTGGAGAGGTTGGAGTCTGTTTGATTGAGTGTGTGGACAGGTGTCTTTTATACAGGTAACGAGTTCAAACAGGTGCAGTTAATACAGGTAATGAGTGGAGAACAGGAGGGCTTCTTAAAGAAAAACTAACAGGTCTGTGAGAGCCGAAATTTTTACTGGTTGGTAGGTGATCAAATACTTATGTCATGCAATAAAATGCAAATTAATTATTTAAAAATCATACAATGTGATTTTCTGGATTTTTGTTTTAGATTCCGTCACTCACAGTTGAAGAGTACCTATGATAAAAATTACAGACCTCTACATGCTTTGTAAGTAGGAAAACCTGCAAAATCGGCAGTGTATCAAATACTTGTTCTCCCCACTGTACATTATAATATATTAGTATATATATTTTTCAATATATGAAAAGCGGCAATTCCTTATGTATTATTCAATATATTGTAATATATTAACACAATGTATCATTCTGTATATTTTCAAAAATACCGTTATATCATTTAATATATTTATCATTCATATATCGGGAAATATATTTTCTTTCCGTAAGGGCAGCCTGTGTTTTCTTTTATTTAACTCGCATGCAGTTTTGTTGGTTTTAGAGGATAAGGGTGTCTGATTTGGCTAGCTTCTATCAAGTGATAAATATCTGCACCAAAAAATAAGTTTTGACTAGGCGCACAACCTTTGATGTCAATAACAAATATATGGGAAGTACACACTTTTAAAAGTTGATAAACCTATTTTTTTTATATCTAGCGTAACTTGGCATTGTTATTTGTTAGCATTTAGCTTTGTTTTTTTCCTTCCTGTCTATCAGAACAAACCTGTGACCAACTGACAATCACTGATCCTGAACTCAGGTTAAATTGAGAGAATACATAACAGAAGACCAGTGGAGATAAAAAAAACCCAATAACACAACAAATAGCCAACACATGCCACACTTAAATTCTTTTTATCTTAGCAGTGTCCGATATCATGATTGCATTAAGGGAAGATCTCAGTCTAAATACAAAAAGATCTCCAATATAAGTTGATGTAATTAGCCTTAAGACAATTTGTTGTCTTGGCCATGCAAGGGAAGCTCACTAAGGTCCTCTATGGCTTAACTTACTCATGGGTGCAGGGGTGTGTAAGAAAATACATTTTAAAAACAAACAAAAAATATTATATTATCTATAATATATGATTTTAGGTAATTAAGCATTACCCATGCTTATATGTTACCACTGTTTATGCTTTATACATGCTGTGTGTGTGTGTGTGTGTGTGTGTGTGTGTGTGTGTCTGTACATGTTTTTCTATCCCAGTGGGGACTTCAGCCTGATTGCACACTGACTCATGGGGGCTCGTGTCACCACGGGGACCTAAATTGAGGTTCCCATGAGGAAACAAATCATACAGAATGAGTTTGTTTGAAAATGTAAAATGCAAGTTTTGTGTGATGGGTATTTAGGGGTAGGGTTAGTGTAGGGGGATACAATATATAGTTTGTACAGTATAAAAACCATTACGTCTATGGAGAGTCCCCACAAAAATAGTAAACCAGACATGTGTATGTGTGTGTGTGTGTGTGTGTGTGTTGATAAGCTATAGAAAACTACATGCTACTAGTGATGTTTATTTCGTAAACGAATCAGTTTTTTAAGGAACCTTTTAAGTGAATGAATCATTATTCACTGATTCACTGACTATTTTTCACGGCCTGAAGCAAGAAAGTGTAAAAATGACTGATGTCTCCACACGAATAACATTACTCTTAATTTGGTCTATTTTTATGTTTATTTTCTAGCTCGATAACTGGGGTAACGATGTAACCTGCAGAAACGGTCAGTAAACAAAAATGCATGAATCTTTTAGTAAATGGTTTGAGTTCCTAAAATTAGCCTACAAAATTCCTACCAATATACTGAAATTACTTTGTAGATTAAGTATTTTAGTAGGCCATATTAGTATGTTTTAATAAAATACAGTATGAGTTTATCTGACTTCGGTCGGTGTTTGTTAACGAATGATTCAATGACTGATTCATATAGTCTACAAAAATGCACTCACTTATCGCCACCTACTGCTGATGAACAAAGTGATGAATCTTTTGATGAAAGAATTCAAAAGACTTGAGTTACTATAATGAATAAAAATCACAATTCATTTCAGTTGCGTAGCAGATTTTTGCGTAGAAGAGTATTTTTGATATTTGTGTACATACGTTTTAATAAAAAAACAGTACGAGTTGTTTTGCCTTCGGTCCGTGTTTATTAAAGGGTTAGTTCACCCAAAAATTTAAATTGTCATTAATTACTCACCCTCATGTCGTTCCAAACCCGTAAGACCTTCGTTCATCTTCACAACACAAATGAAGATATTTTGATGAAATCCGAGAGCTGACCCCTCCATAGACACCAATGTAATTAACACTTTCAAGGCCAAGAAAGGTAAGAAAGACATCGTTAAAATAGTCCATGTGACTCCAGTGGTTCAACCTTAATTTTATAAAGCGACGAGAATACTTTTTATGCGCAAAAAAAAAAAAAAAGACTTTCAACAATTTCTTCTCGTCTGTGCCAGTCTCCTATGCAGTTTACATACAGTGCAGATGGTGTTCACGTGAGCACCACGACGCATCCGTGTGATACTGGCAGAAGCTAGCCAATGGTGAGCCACCATTCTGCCGTAGAACCATGTAGAACCTTTTACAGTCTATGGCGTAGAACTCAGAAGATGCACTATATGTACAATGTAAACAGCAATTAATGACAATTTTAATTTTTGGGTGAACTAACCCTTTAACAAATGATTAATTTCAATTATTGATTCATAATGCATACAATACTGACTTATAGCCACCTATTGCTGATGTAACCTGCAGAAATAACGAACGAGTGAACGAATCTTTCTGATGAGAAGATTCACAAGATTCTTACTGAGATGAATCCACTTGCCACAAATCCCCACCACTGCTTTCGTCTCCAGAGAGAAATGCATGAGCTGTACAGTGACGTAAAGGAATGTGATTGGAGGAGACTGGAGCTATATAACGCACAGGCTGCTGCTCCTCCCTTTCGCCAGTGGAGTTTCACTACAAGCTTCTGCACCACACAGGGCAGACGGGAACACAAACACAAAGTAAGTCACTCTTCATTTCGTAAATCAGTCTGCATATGTTATACACCCGAACGTCTGCATTGCTTCTTCTTCACTTCTGATACACGTACATCGTTAGGAGAACGTTCTGCCGTAAAATTGTGCTCTGGCTTGACTCCATGTCAATTTCTCCCCACTGTTTCACCCTTTGCTCTAATGCCTACGTGGACTTTGTGTGGATAGCCACAAATGCCGATATTGACTAAACATTCACACTCGGCCATCAGCAAGGGTCGTGTTTTTCAGTGTATACTTGTTAGGCGTTGTCATTCCCGGAGTATTAGGTTATAATGGATCGATAAGAGTAAAGTTTTCCTAATCCAGTGTGTTAGCGCTTGCGCTAGCTGGTGTACGTGTCACTATCGCGCACGCGCAGCTCAAAGTTTACTGGAGTTGGTGTCTAGCCAGGACAAGTTTTTCATCTCCGCAAACCACAAAAACTGGCGTGTCTTACAACGACAGACATTACCAATTCCATTAAATATGTGCCCATCAACATCTCCCGGGTTTTAAATATTTCTAGGTGTGAATTGTTGAGAAATTAAGTGTTAAATTAAAAATCCGTCTTTCCTACTCCGTTAGCCGTTAGCATGGCGTGTCATGAGTTGACGTAGCGCGCATGTATACAGCGGTGTGAGGATTTTACATACAAAAGTCTGTTTTTGTGATACACACAAAACATTGTTTTTATTAAACATACGTTAAATTATTATTCCAATCCCCCTTTTTGTGTCATTCTGAGAGAAAATGTAAATCCGCCATATTTAAATTTGACATACGCAGGAATGGCCACGTTAGCAAGACGCGAGAGGGCCATTTCAACACTTAAAGACGCGCATTTATTTTTTGTTTAGTTAAAGTATTTATACACATGTATTGGAGAGTGTGTGTGTGTGTATATATATTTCCATGTATCTTTAATTATGGTTATGATTTTAATATTTTGAAACTCAAGTAGGTGACGGAACAGGATTGATCAGTCTTTTAGTTCCTATTTCCAATAGTCTTTAATGAGTCACATTTGCATGCATTTAAATAAATATGCAAGTTCAAATGAAACGCAAACAAATCATGCCACGTGTAACTAAGTTCTGGCAAAGTAAAGTGGTTTTGCATCATCAGTGACAGTCTGAAATTTATTTTTTTTTCTTCTCCCCCCCTTTTCCTTTGATCTGTTTTGTCTTAGGCAAAAGCTGGCAGGCTGACACGAACGGGCAGCTTTACAGGACGGATTATCTGGTAACTGACCATTTAGCTGGTAAGATTATTCACCACCGCCTTTTGTTTCTTCTAGAAAAATTTGCTGACAGGCCTAATGTTTGCTTTGAACTGCAAGATCCTTGTTTGTCCTGTCTTTGTAGCCATGGATCACAAGTTGTTCGCCGTGATCATTAAGATCAAATCACATCTTATGAGTGGTCATGTGATTTAAATGTCATTTGAGCATCTGAAGGATTTTTATTGTTCGGTTTGTGGAGCAACTGCCGTGGAGTGCTTTTGATCTGCCTTGAGGAGCTGTATGAATGTGTTTAGCCTCTGGGTCCAAGTCTTTAGGAGGCCTGTAGAGGAAGAGGCCCTGGTAGGGGCATGCAGAGAAGCACATTAAAACAGCCTTGTACTGTGTAGAGAGGATTGGAGTTTGCATTTGGGGGGGTTGAGGGGCCAGATTGTCAGAGTGAACTGGAAGGAATGTTGTATGACTTAATACAAGAGTGATTAGCCAATTATCCCAAGGGTTACTCCATCTATAGATGATAGTCTTCCATTTTACTGTATAATTTCTGCACACCATTTGCGCTACCTACTCTTGCGAGCCTTTGACATTGGAGTTTCTGCAGCGAATATAAGTGGTCTTTCATGACTCAAGGCTGCATGGCTGTAACAGTAGCCTCAGCTTTTATGTTGTTGTCTTTTTAGTTTCCTAACAGTCCTGTGCGGGGAGTAGGAGAGCAGTCTGCCAAGTAGACATTTCACTGAGGTGTGGCGTGCATGTTTTCAATTAAATGTGAGCGTACTTTGTGGAACTTTTATTTACGAAGTAGAAAAAGGGGTTGTTTTGTTTGTTTTTTATTTATTTATTTATTTTTTTTGCTTGCTGCTCTGCATACTAGGGATACAACAAATAAAGGTTAGTGGGGAAATCCTCTTAGCTTTAGAGCTCGTTCATCTAACTCCATGGCTTAGAATTAGCCCTTGTCCAAGGTAACAGATGGGAAACTTTGACCTTCCACAAAATGGATCAGTCCTTAAACAGTGTTTTAAATTTGCTCCTACAGACAGTTCACTCATTTTGCTCCGAACAAACCTCATTTTGTGAAGTCATGAAGTTATTTTCCAAAATATAGGTTTTTCCCCTTTGTAAAGTTGCATTAATTTATTTTTTTGGTTGTATTGTGTGTGTATATGTGAGTGAATTTGACCAGCGACGTACTGTTAGTGAACATCCAACGCCGCCCATTAGGCTTGTAACGGTATACTGGTATGACGATATATCATCGGTATGATTATCATATTGTGCACATTTTCTTATCACTGTATTGGGGAAAAAAAATATATAAATCAGACGGAGAATCTCCCCTGTGCAAAAGCAACTTCTTTCCACTTGACTTACACTCAACTTGCTCCACCCACACACGTACAGTGGAGAAAATGTCAGAGACAGAGGCTGTTATCTCTAATCTCTATCCCTGTCGAAAAAAGTTAAAAGATAAAGACTGCTATATATAATGTCCTTGTTCTGCGTCTCTCTCCATTTCGTGTACTACATGCTTAAGTACGTGTGACGTGAACATGAGCATCTCCAGAGCTGCTCTGAGAGAACTCTTTAAAGAGCATTTCATCATGTTATTTGAGAACACTTTCAAATACACTCTGAACCTCAAAGGTCTTCTCTACAGCCCATCAAAATAAAAGTTCGGTTTAACTTGAAATTATAACAGAAGTATATTATTATTATTATTATTGTTGTTATTATTGTACAATAGAATTTTACTTCTCATAATAATAAAATATATTTGAACATTTGTTCAACCATTTGTTTTCATTTAACGGTCATTTTAACTGATAATAATAATTGACTATTTAATAGTGAAACTGTGATATTTGTATGTTATCAGACGGTTATCATACTGTGAAAATCTCATACCGTTACAACCCTACATCCCCCACACTCCTTAGAGCAATGTTTAGATAAATATGTAAATATGTGCTGTGCTTTCCTCTCAATAACAAAATTAAAACAAAATTGAGCAAGCATTTAAAAAAAAAGCATCTGATCATTGCACAAGCTCTGCAAATCGGCACTCTAAAGTCACGTCACATTTATATGTAGCACTTTATACAATAGATTGCTTAAAGGTGCACTGTACATTTTAGTGGCATCTAGTGGTGAGGTTGCGAATTGCAACCGGTCACTGCTCACCCCTCCCTTTCGAAGCACATAGAGAAGCTACGGTGGCCGACACAGGACAAAAATGTTGTTGTCGGAGACAATAGAGAGTAGCTAGCGCTCTATAGAGCAGTCTGTCCATTTAGGGCTACTGTAGAAACAAGATGGCGCAAAATGGTGACTTCACTGTAAGGGGACCCGCGGTGTATGTAGATAGAAATGGCTCATTCTAAGGTAATAAAAACATAACGGTTCATTATGTAAGGTCTGTATACACCACTGAAAACAGTTATGTATATTATGTTGCATTTCTGTTAATAGATCCTCATAAATACTACACACTGCACCTTTAAAATTAGGGTTGGAACTAACCATTATTTTTTTCCAAACGATTAATCTATCAATTTATATTTTTCTGGTTAATCAATTGTTTATTTTCTGAATAGTTGGTTAATTTACCAATAAATAATAAACAACTAATCTATGTATGAACTTTTACCTAATGATATTAATCACAAAAGATAAGATTTATGCATTGTAGGCCTAATTAGGAATGGTGTTTACTATGGCTACGTCTGTGGTAAAACTGTGAAGTTTTACCACGATTGACATTGCATAATTAAATGTGTTCAATGGAGGCGAGTTCATCCATTAGATATTTGAAATAACTAATAGCGTTAAATGCTTTGTAACCAGTTGCAGAGAGTGTATGAGCTGCGTGTCTCACAGCCTCGCACCCACAGCAGCTCGTATAAAACAGAATGCTGTATGAACTAGGGCTGAAACGATTCCTCGTAACTCGAATACTCAAATTATTTGCCTCGAAGCTTCGTTTAGTCCATTTAACTACACAAGGTCATGTTGCAGAAAAATGTGCCAAGACATTTTATGTGTAAGGAGTAGTCGGTCGGGTGAGTAAAGTAATAAAAAAAAAAAAAACATTGAAAAGAGTGGATGAGAGAGAAATCATTAATGTGTTGATTTTAGTAAAGACGTGGAACTCCCAGTTCACGGTAAAACGCAATGAATGTGTGTCATTCTCTTACTTTCGTTTTCAGCTCATTTCAAGATCAAAGACAGCAATGCAAAAGAGAGAGCAGCGTCAGCACTGGTAATATAATTTAGTCTCGCTATTTTTAAATGAAGACAACTGTGTTGAGCTTCAGGATGCGACGCTGAGCACATCTCTCGCTTTTGCTCATGTTCCAGAAATTATTCCTCTGTGTGCTATAGCATAGGTTGTCGACCCCTGGTTTAGGTTATTTAAGAAATGTAATTTCGCCAAAGATTTTTTTTTTTTAAAGCAACCTACTTCAGTGTAATATGTTATGATACTGCGAGTGCGAATTTGAATAATTGTAATGTGACGATCGGGTGCTGATATCTAAATCAGAGAAAGTCATGTGCAGGTGGATGGTTTGTTTTTAACAGCGGATTCGGGTGACGTTAGAGCTGATCCGCGCATATCTAGTATGGACTCTTGTTCTTGTTCCAAGTTACCTTCCTGTCCACTAATTTTTGCCACAAAGCCTTCCATGAAGACAGTAAAGGCTTATGTCATGCCTGAGCTGTAGTTAGGTGGAAACTTGAAAGTTAAGTTGCACAACATAAATGCAATGTTCAGGTATTATTCTTGTTTTTATTAATATTTTGCTTTATAGGTTGTAGGTTTAGTTTTAGGTTGTACTATGTTTACTTTTTTTAAAAAGTAATTTGAAATAGATTTTTATATATATTTTTTTTGTTTTGTTTAATTTATATATTTGCATTCTGAATGTAATTTAATGCACTTCAATGGGTTTAGTTTTTACCGATATTAATGTGCAATTTCAGCAAAAAAATGGCTGATAATTTTTCTAAAAAGGAAACAAATTAGTTCATTTTTAAGGGACCTGTCTTATTTTCTCTTGTATATTTAGTATTGCTCTTTAATAAAGAAAAGGTGGTACTTATCCGATTACTCGTTGGAATAATCAGCAGAATACTCGATTACTAAAACAATCGATAGCTGCAGCCCTAGTATGAACGTAGCCATATTAAGCACAAAATATGAGAATGACAACAGATGTATTCTAGTGCTGTGTAAAACTTCACTGTAATTATCTAAATACTTGCGCTGCCATCTCGTCTTTGAGGTGATCGAGCCCCAGGATGTTTTCTTTAGATGCTCCTGCATAGAAGTTGTGCTGCTGTGGTTTGCCATTTCAGTTTTACAGAGCGTGCAGAGCACAATTTTATTTATAATTCCCACACCTTAGATCGTAATCGTCACATAAACAGTGACGAATCGACTAATTTACGTAATAGATTACGTTGATGTGCCATTTCAGCCCTACTTAAAATCAAGCATCTTTACCGTATTAAACATGAAAAACTATCAGTGTCTCGTTTCATCAGAAGAACAATTTCATTTTCTACTGTTAAGCAGCTCTCCAGTGTGTTCATGTTTTCACTTGTGTACGTCTAACCTCAATGGACTGAACAGGAGAAATTAACCGAAAACGAGTTCCACCTGAAAGAAGCGCACACCTACCCATTACATTATCATCACGGACCAATGGTAGTACGAAGGTGTTTACCGCCGTAGCAAACTTTTCCGGAACGCTGTTTCTAACTTCGTTTTGGCCTGATTTTGATGTCACATCAGTTCATTCTTCGATTTTTGCTTGAGGTATATAAGGGCCTTAAGTAAGGGGCAGGGTTTAAGTGGAGTAAATGATTGGAGAAGTCCCGCATATGTCACCAGGGAGAAGTCTGCCATTTTACTGGAAGTTCGAGTTATGAAATTAATGAAATATTATAAGGGTAATTTTTTTTTAAATGAAACCTACATGGATGAATCGTTCACAATAAGATCAATAACATGCACCTACAAAATTAGATGTGAACTTGCAGAACATGCAGACTTTAATCTGTTATCGTGAAATGGTTTAAGCTCCACCCATGTTGACATGGTTCATATCTTAACCGTTTTATCTTGGTCGTAACTTTGGCTAGGCACTGTTTCTTTTACGTAGTAATCACCTGAGCTCTTCCTCTCTTAGTGGCACACTCGGACTCTGTGTAAACGTGGGATTTCGACCATGAGCTCAGTCGCTGTACTTACGCAAGAAAGCTTTAATGAGCATCGCAGTGGCCTTCTGCCAGAGCAGGTCAAAGGTAAGTGGTGGTTTTGGCCATTTTTACTATTTTGACTGATCCGTAACCTTTTTTTTGGCAGAGTGAATGTTTAATGTTGCACCTCTCTTCCTGTTAGCTGCTGTGGCGGGCTCTAGCGGTGCTGAAGATGAGGATAGCCTCCCCACCTACAAGGATGCCTTTCCCCCTCTGCCTGAAAAGCCTTTGCCAGAGGGGGTACAGGAGACTGGAAATGCCTGGACTTCTAAACTCAAACCGCTCAAGTCCTCAATAATTACCCAGGTATGGCGATCGGCTAGTTAGTCACTATCTTATCTGGGCAATGTTTATTCATTGGTTTGACTGTTTTCTGCTTTAATAAATACAGGTTTTCCATGTGCCTCTGGAAGAGCGCAAGTACAAGGACATAAACCAGTTTGGAGAAGGAGACCAGGCTAAAGTGTGTCTTGACATCATGCACAAGACTGGAGCCCACCTGGAACTCTCCATGGCTAAGGACCAAGGCCTCTCCATAATGGTCTCTGGGAAACATGACGCTGTCATGAAAGCCCGCAAAGAGATTGTGTCCCGACTGCAGACTCAGGTAATATAAAATTATTATTATTATTATTATTATTGTTGTTGTTGTTGTTGTTGTTATTGTTTTAAATCTTTCAACAGTTTTATGCTTACAACATAACAAATTTTTTTGGCAGCTTGTAGAATGGCACAAGATATTGGTGTTATATTGGTTATAAGCCATTATTATTATTATTTTTTTTTTTTTTTTTAAATCTATTTAATTGCACGCTAATTTGCTCTATTTTTAAATTTAAGTTACTCTTACAATCATATAATGATGGCTAAGCTAGTGCAAGTCTCAAAATGAATATCCATTTCACTTGTAGTGTTTGCTGAAAAATAACCAAAAACTAAACAGTGGTTTTATCAGTTTTTGTCCTTTTCTTCATTGCCTGAGTGTGCAGGCTTTTTTTTAATCATTTCACTTGTAGTGTTTAAACAGTTGCTTTTTAGTTTTTAACCCTCTGGACCCTAAGGATATTTTGTGGCCCTGAAGAAGTTTGACATGCTCTGACGTTGTGTTTTTTTCAGCTGCTTTAAAGCATATTAATGGCTAAAGTCTGATTAGACTGTATTCAGCACAAACAGGGCTACAGTAATATGTGAGCAACATGTACATAAAAGTTTGTAGTTTTGAGAATGTTTATGCGTAGTTTGAGAACTAAAATGTTAAATCACTGAAATAAGGCCATATAACACACTTTAAACATTTGTTCACAAGGCTTTTCAGAACTGGATGTTGTTGCCTAGAGTTTTTTCTTCAAAACAATGTGAAAACCATTTTGATCACTCATTCATACAAAACAGTATAGTCATTTAACTTTTGTAAGACACTTATTGTCAGAATGGCTGTATGCGGGGAGGGTGTGGATCATCATGAATAATGCTGTGGTTCACACCTGAGCCGTCAACGACTCCTTCCCTGAATAGCAATGAGGAATGTGACAGAGGGAACTATAGAGAATGCATGTGAGACTTAATGATTGAATGTATTGTTTGTAGCTTATTCACGTTTAATTTAAAAGTAATCGGACTATACATTTTCTTTACATAAAGACTTTAGACCTACAGTACCGTTCAAAAGTTTTAGATCTGTATGTTTTTAAAAAGTCTCTTCTGCGCACCAAGGCTGGATTTATCTGATCCAAAATAGTAAAAACAGTAATATTGTGAAATATTTTAAGAATTTAAAATAAATGTTTTCTATGTGAATACACGGTAAAGTGTAATGTATTCCTGTGATGTCAAAGCTGAATTTACACATAGAGCAGTGGTAAAAAAATACAGTACAAAAGAGACATTCAGGGCAAAAGTGCAAACAGGGACAGTGCAAGATGAACGAAAACTAGTTTCTATTTGAGTGCGCTTGTCGCGCGTCTACTTTTAAAACAACAAACTTGAGCGCGCAAAAGACGCAACAGATGTGAACGGCCCCTTAGTCAGTGGTTACATCAGCGTAGCAGTCAATAAACGGGACAGTCATGTACAGGACGTTTAGGCCTAATAAACGGGACGTCCCAGCTAATACGGGACAGTTGGCAACCCTACTTTTATATCATGCTGAGTTTAATATTATAGAGCATAAAAATATCCTCATGTCGTACGTGAATCTTTATTTAGCATTGAAAGGTTGCCTACCTATTTCATATTTCAACGTGTTTCTGTTGATTTTAGACATTTTAGTCTGGCAATAGTTCAACTAGTAGCCTACAATGTGAAGTTTATGCATCAATAACGCTAATATAAGTGAGAAGAAATGTTTTACCTTAATTCTCATGTTAAAATTGTTCTGTTTCTTCTGAGGTAAATCCAAGGTGAACTCACAGCGTTTCTTCCAAACTCGATGAAAATCAGAAGAATGATGAAGACGAGTCTTTGGTTTGAGGTGGCGGGGGGCATTTACTGGTTCACGTTCCTTCACGGGGACGATTTTCATGTGAATCGTTTTGCGCGTGTGGGCGTGGTCACATTAAAGATAGAGGCACCACTGGAGGAACTGTACCTCTCGCTGTTTTCATACGGATTACATAAACAGAGAATATTTTTTTTTTTTATATATATAAATGACTTCATTTAAGACATTCCAAGCTTTATAAAGAGATATCTGTCGTGTCTGTGTGGCAAATATTCTCTGAGTTCTGAGTATATTTTCACACGCCTTTCAGAGTGGACATCACAGAGAGACAGACGGGAGAACGCGCATCCTGTTCGTTTTCTTAATTTAGCGAAAAGCACAACATTTAGTTTTTATTTTGAGTGTACATAAATAAGTAGACACTTTTAAGCTTTGTAAAGACATATCGTTCATGTCTGTGAGGCCAAAAATGACAGTGTTTTAAGTTGTTTTACACTGTCATGAGAAAAAAAAATCCAGCAAAACGCGCGGGCGCGTTCTTCGGGTTCAGGGGATTAATGTTTAAACATTTTATGTAGATAAGAACATCGAATTTTAATATTGAGACTGTATCGCTATTGATCATGAAAATAACTTCAGCTTGTCGGTATCTCCCAGAATTATATTAGTTGTATATCCCTAGTAACTTCTGTAAATACTTTACTTTGCAACAGGCTTCAGCTACTGTGGCCATCCCCAAAGAACATCATCGCTTTGTCATCGGCAAGAGTGGGGAGAAGCTACAGGAGCTCGAGCTGAAGACTGCCACCAAGATCCAGATCCCTAGACCCGAAGACCCCAGTAACCTGATCAAGATCTCTGGAACCAAGGAAGGCTTGGAGAAGGCCAAGCACGAGATCCTGCTCATCTCTGCCGAGCAGGTCTGGAACTTTATTCCACTTTTTGTTTAAAGAAATTTACCTTCTTTTGAAAATTACCTTTCATGTAGTGTGTAACGTAGTTCTAAGTGAATGAAAACATCCTGCAAAGTTTTAAATCTGAAAGTGCAGCGTATATAAAGTTATTGTCTCTCAAACGTAAGTCAATTAAACAAATCGTTTTACAAACGAGTCCTAAGCTGTTTCGTTGTGACGTCACGACGAAACATTAGCATATTGCCCGTCCACTTATTGCGCGCGCACGCTGCGCAGACACCGGGGAAACCTTAAACATTGCAGCGGATACTGGATAGCATCATGTCGAGAAGATGCTGTGCTCTACAATGTGTTTGTTTCATATTGTGTAAGTATCTGGCTAACCGGCTAACTCACGTTATTACTGTCTTGCTGAAATACTACTGTAAATCAGCTGTGGGGTGCACTATTACCTAGAACTGCGTCTATTAATGGAGATTGTCTGTCATTCTTACTACTTTGAGTAAAGATAAAGGATGCAGGGCTTAAAATTTTCCGGCACCATGCCGGATCTCTGGCGTGCAGCGTTTGACTGCAGAAAAAAAAAATTACATTTAAAAAAAACGTGTTGATCACGTTCGAGTTCATGAGGAACACGCAGAGTCAGCTGGCAAAGAGTGGGAGAGTGATCCAACGTGGATTACACCTGTGGTGGGAGATGTTGACTCGAAGACTCTTTATAAATATAACCAACTCTGAGAGTACAGTTGAATGGCTTGAATTGAAATCGAATATGACTATGACTCCTGTCCATCATCATGTGAACACCGATCAGGGCATCTGCAAATTTTAAACCGTCCAGACTGCGCTCTACTCGTCCCTGACAGCTGCTGAAAGAGGTGTGAATCAACGATTAATCAGTTTTGACTGTGCTAAGTGCGTTATGTTCTATGTACTCCACGACGTAACGTTACTATAGTTCTGTCAAAGCGCAACACAAAGGTAAGCGCGTTGTTCTTTTGTTTGCAGATTATCGTACAGTATCAATGAATGACGCATTTTGGCAGTGGTGTGTGGTGTGAATTAACGTGTGTGAAATGCCTGTTGTTTTTTCCGATATCTTATATTGGTACTTTTTGCACTTAAATTGGCTTATTCTTACTGTTGACATTGAAAATTGTTTTTCTGAGGGCTAAGTCAATTAATTTCTTGTTTGCCGTTTTGACAGTTTCCACCTAGGCATTTTAGTCATATTTGCTAATTCTCTTTAATGTATTTGCCCTGTTTTGATCCGTTTTCCTGGGATTTTTTTGTTTTGTTTCTTTTTTTTTTTTTTTTTTTTTTTTCATAAACACACAACAGGATTCATTCAGTATTTCCCATTAATGACCCTGTGCCGCCACTGTTTCATAATGAACCGAAAATGCAAAACATAGCCCAACATAAAAGGTCTCTAATTTTGTATTTATGCCTTTATAAAACAGCAAAAGACAGTGATTTAATTAAGGGAGTCTGCTTGTGCTGCGTGCACTTTGCTCACACGATCAGCTGGTGATCTGGTGTTTTCTCCAAAATAAAAGCTCATGGGTTTCTCTTGCAAGTGAAGAAATTAGGATGAATAGTATTGCAATTTCCCTATACTGTAGTGTAAAGTAAAATATACTTATGAAATTTTTTATAGTGCATTTGTTTTACAACATATGGATATTACTGACATAGGAAATTCTGTAAATTATTATATTACTGTAATAATTGTTTGGCATCTTAAAACATCAGTGTCAATGTAATGTAGACTGAGATTTATATCACAACTAAAAAGCTCTTTGAGCCCTCTTTAATGTCTAGGTACAAGTCAATGCTTAATTTTGAGCTCTCAAAGTGCACCGGATTGATGCTTTTAACCTTAAACATAGCTTTACAAAATCCTGTGGGGAAAAACTGATCAACTGATCATAACCGTATTTGTCCACCCCCCCCCCCCACCTCCTGGAAAAAAAAGTTCAGGTGCAGGATTTTTTTTTTGCTTTAACCCCTGAGGATGGAGCAAGATTTGTTTTGCAAACGTTCATGTTTACATCAGCTGGGCTAACCTATGCACTGTTATTGATACAGTTCCCACATGTGCACATTATACACACACACACACACACACACACACACACACACACACACACACACACACACACACACACACGTTTGTTGATGGAAGCACACTTGCTAATGCTGATGGTGCAACATCTCATAATGTTCCTCAAACTGAGTAGCATCACTGAGAAACGTCTTGCTCAAGGTTCGGGTTGAAAAATTAGTTCTTTCATTGTTTCCTCATCGTTTCGGACTCGCGCTGGGATTTATGTAATCTCAGCGTCATCATTACTGTCTTTACATTGTGTACAATTGCTGAGCTTTAGGAAGCCTCCAGACGGAGCTGACGGTCAGTTATGGTAATGGGTGTTTGTTTCCGAAATGCGCGCTGTTTGCGGTAGACCAGTCACAACAGACTGGGCCATCTGACCAATCAGAGCAGAGTAGGCTTGTGGAAAGGAGGGATTTAGAGAGACTGATTCATCCATCAAGTCGTTTGAGAATCATTGAACACGGTGGTGATGTGCAATGTATATTATGAGAAAGGGAAATTTTATTTATTTTTATTTTTTTTGGACTTTTGATGCATGTAAACCTGTTGTTGGAGACCTCCAAAACAAAATTAGGAAACTTTAAAATAGCATAATAACTATGTTATCATGCAGTTATGTATCAGATATTAGATGCTGATGGTGTTTTCAATAAATTGCAGGATAAGCGTGCTGTGGAGAGAATGAACATTGAAAAGGTCTACCACCCCTTCATCACTGGAGCTTATAACAAGCTGGTGGGGGAGTTGATGCAAGAGACGGGAGCCCGCATTAATGTCCCTCCACCCAGTGTGAACAAAACGGAGATTGTCATCACTGGGGAAAAAGAGCAGGTGGCCCTGGCCATAGTCAAGATCAAGAAGATTTATGAGGAGAAGGTGAGCAGTGACAGAATAATTAATGGATTTTATTGACTTCCAAATCCAGTATGCTTCTGAAACTCACTGGACCGCATATCAATGTGAAATAAGTAATAATAAACCTGAAAGCGATTGAGACTGTTTAAAAGGTGGCCTTTTGCTTATTTCAGAAGAAGAATGCAACCACTATTGCAGTGGAGGTAAAGAAATCTCAGCACAAGTATGTGATTGGGCCTAAGGGTAACACCCTGCAAGAGATCCTGGACAGGACCGGCGTCTCGGTCGAGATCCCACCCCTCGACAGCAGCTCAGAGACAGTAATCCTGCGTGGGGAGCCAGACCGGCTGGGCCAGGCACTCACTGAAGTGTATGCCAAGGTAAACAAGGCTGTTTTCCTCCCCCCTCCATGTTTCAGTAGAAGAATTATTTCCCTTAAAGCTCTTTTTGCGCTCCTTGTTTTTAAGAAATGTATTAAAAATGTAACTGTAGAAGGTGCTATCAATTTGACCGTGTAACCTTTGACCCTTACTTTCTCTGTACAGGCCAACAGCTACACTGTGTCCTCAGTGTCTGCTCCCTCTTGGCTTCATCGTTTCATTATTGGCAAGAAAGGACAGAATCTGGCAAAGATCACGCAGCAAATGCCCAAGGCGAGTCAACTTTTCCCTTATCACATCAGAGTGCTTGGCCTGAATACCCATTGTCTTGCTCAGTGAGTGTCTTGCATGTGTAGATGTAGCTCATTTTCAACAGATGTTTTTGACCAGAGTCACATGTCAAAGTGACTGTTCAATGGTTGCAGTAATTGCATCAACCAGCACAAGTACTTCAGAATGATATGGGGCTTGAGCCAAGAAGCAGGCTTTTATTCCCATATGAACATTGATCAGTGCACACAGAGCGCATCAAATGTGGTAAAAGGAAACCATACCATACTTGCTTGATGCTTGACTTTCCACACCATGATATATATATATTTTTTTTTTTTAAGTTGCCAGCCAGCACCAGCATTTGATCATTTTCACACAACTTTCATAGCCCCCAGAATATTTTGTATGAATATCTTGACATAAAATATGTAAAAAAAAAAATAAAAAAAAGAGCCTTTGCTTTTAGACAAACAGATAAATAGCTTCATGTTTGTTTTAAAAAAAAAAAAAAAAAAAAAAAAAAACACTTGAGTGTGGGCAAGTTGGATTTAAAAAGGCAACTTGAGCAAAAAGCGGAGAATATATATTTTTTTATTATTATTATTATTATTATTATTATTATTATTATTATTATTATTTTTCAAAGACTACTTCTGGAACTCACATTTGACACCAATCAGAATTTGCTGCACACGTGTAAGCAGGAATCTACATAGGATCCGTTTTTTTTTTTTTTCTCCCCGCATCCTTTCTGAGCCACTTCCAAATGTGGTTTTAAATCGGATACATATCCGATATCTGGACATCTGACCTACGTCTAAACACGGATATCCGATTCCCCTCGGAATTCCAAGCAACCACAAGGCGAGGGTGACAAGCTTGTCCACAAAGATACCTTTTTAAAGGTGGGGTAAGTGCTTTCTGGTAACCGATGTTTATATTTCAAATCACCAAAACAAACACGCCCCTATTTTGATAGCTCCGCCCCACACATACATAACCCAGGCAACGACTATGGCGGAATTGGTGTGTTACTATGGTAATCAGGTCGAATCCCTTCCATCCCGAAAAACACAAACAGTTCTCATGAACAACTCGATAGCACGAACACGACAGTCCAACTAACAAACATATTACAATTATGATAAGATTAGAGGGATATCGATCACGAAAAGAGGAAACAAACATATATTAGGAGTATAGTATCTTACTTGTCGGACACATTTTGGGAGCTGAAGCTTGAAACAGACAGTGAGGAGGTTTAGATGCTCCAGGCTTATCGGGTGTGGAAATGAATGGGTCTTTATCATCGCTGAAGTGAACGACAATACGATCGCAAATGGACAAACAAGTGAACATGACACACGAGCATATTCAAGCAAAAGCCAGCATATACTAGTTCTGTAAAACAAAAATCAATGTTACTCGGCTATCGAGAAGAAATAAAGCAACCTCGGCCTTCCCGCTCCTTGAGTTCTCTCCAGCGCTGGAAAGCTGATACTTCTTGCCTGATCGTAAGCCTTCTTTTGTTCCACAGACATCTTCCACATTTGTTTATCTGCCATCTCTCTGTCATCGCTCAGCTAATGTCCGTCCTGTCGTGTCTTTTGAATAATGACGTGCACTGAGCGCTCTCTTCTCCTGTCATTTGTAGACACACCCCTTACTGCTGATTGGCTATCAGTTTATGGTACTCGGCCCGAGTCACATTTCTAAAGCAGTTTTGTAATAACACTTACCCCACCTTTAATGTCGTATTATGAAGCAGATGTGCCTGTATACACTTGCATTTGCAAATTTTTTTTTTTTTTTAACTGAGGTGGAAACTTTATAGTTAAGAAATTGGGCGCACACAGAAACATTCAGGAGCGTAGAAAATTTGTAATTATAGCCAGTACTTAAGTTTATAACGTTTTAAATACAGAGATTTTTCTTACTAAAATCCATCGCTTCAGATTTATTGGATGGATGTGCTTTTTAGTTCAAAAACTATTCAATGCCATTACAAAGCTGAGAAGAGCCAGGATATTTAAAATAACTCTGGTTGTGTTTGGCTGAGTAAAGTCACACACCCTTAGGATGGCTTGAGGGAGTAAATTCTCATTTTTGTAATTTTGGGTGAACTATTCCTTTAAGAACAAACCTCATTAGTTCATGCGTCAGGTTTTATTAACTCTTTCCCCGCCAAACACGGAATTTTCTGTTATTTGTGAGAAAATGCTTCCCCACCAAACACGGAATTTTCCGGGTTTCCGTGTTTTCACTGTTATACGCTAGCGGTGCTATTGCGCATCTTCTGAATAAGTTTAGAATCTCCTGATCAAAACATAGGCGAAGACGCAGAAACGAGCGATCTCATGTAAGCAGATGCATATGTAAAATAACGTGATCAAGATTAAACTGCATATAAATCAAAACTATCTAATGTTACTGAATGAAATGTCGACCCAGGAAGAGTGATAGGACTGTGCAAGCAGTAGGGGTGTTGATGGATTCGATTTACTCCGTGTACTCCGTGTTTGATCATCGTTCTGAATCTGATCCAGACATAGTCTGACAAAAATGTAATTTTCTGTTCTTTTTATATATTGCATGTTCAGATATTCATACAACAAAATATTCTAGGGGCCATTACATTTTTGTGAAAATGATCAAAAGCGCTGGCAACTTTTAAAAAAAAAAAAACGCTGGCAGGGAAAGAGTTAAAATATTGTCATTGGTGTTCAGAAGATGGTGAGTAAATTATGATGGTATTCTGTTTAACAGGTGCACATTGAGTTCACTGAGGGAGAGGACAAGATTACGCTGGAGGGTCCCACCAAAGATGTGCAGATAGTACAGGGCCAGATTGAAGAGATCGTTACAGATCTGGTAAGAAGACTAATCTTCGTATTACATGACAAACATAGGCTTCCACTTGCTTTGTTGTATTTTAGCCTCAATGTCTCCTAAACCGTTTGGTTGGTTCATATATTCTTTATAGGTTAGTCGAATGGACTACACTGAGATAAGTGTGGACCCCAAGTTCCACCGACACTTAATTGGGAAAGGCGGCGCAAACAGTGAGTATACAACTGTTGTGATGTTTAGAGCAGATATTAAAGCAGATATTAACACGTGCTTTTCTCTCCACACTTAGTTAACCGCATAAAGGAACTGCACAAAGTGTCAGTCCGCATTCCACCTGACAATGAGAAGAGTAACCTTATCCGTATCGAGGGTGACCCCCAGGGCGTGCAGGAGGCCAAGAAGGAGCTGCTGGAGCTAGCATCACGCATGGCAAGTTGGATGGATTTGTAATTGAATAAAGTCGGCTCTGTTTACTGTTCTCTCTTCAGTGTTCTTTCGGTTAGGGTTTACCAATTGTTATATATGTGTAATGGTTGCGGTTGTCTTAAAGGATTTACTTTTATCATTTCTGTCTGCTGTAAATTTGTTTGCATAATTCTTAAAGTGGAGTCAAGTGCATGTGTGCTGGTGGGGACAAAATGAGAAAAACATCTGTAGGCTCTACAGCCTCGGAGTATAAAGTCCTCTGGGTTATTTGCAGGAGTTGCCTGGCAACTCTTGACTTGGAGTCTCTAATAATGTCATGATTTCAATAGGAGAATGAGCGTACAAAGGACATGATCATTGAACATCGTTTTCATCGAGCCATCATCGGACAGAAAGGGGAGAAAATTAAGGAAGTTCGGGATAAGTTCCCAGAGGTAAACGTTTTAGGATACATGTATTTTTCCAATCACTTATTTTTGTTTACATATAATGGAGAAATAACCTTTCCCCCTTGCTTTAAGGTCATCATCAACTTCCCTGACCCAACGCAGAAAAGTGACATTGTACAACTGCGTGGGCCTCGCACTGAGGTGGAAAAATGCACAAAGTTTATGCAGAAAGTGGTGGCTGAAATGGTAAACTAATTTTTCGAATTTTTCCTGAATTTTCTATTGCTGTGTCTCTTTCTAGTCTGATGTTGTGAATAAATATATAAGGAACGCACACAATGGCAAGAGTTTTGATCCACTTAACATCTGAACATTGATTCACACAACACAATCACCTTGTTTGGCATTAAAACGTGACTCCGCAACATCCCTTTTTTTTTTTCAATATCGTTGTTTTGATTGGTTTTGTTTAGTCTATCTTCTGTGCAACCTAAAAGTCCTAGAAATCCCTGGTCGGTGCACTTACTACTAAACAAGTGAGCTGATTGATGCACTCAATGTCACTGTCATGTTTTAAGCACAGTAAAGCCCCGTTCACATCAAGGGCCAGATTTACTAACAGCTTGCGCCAGCGCAAACCCTCTTTTGGCATTAAGCTACTGTCAGGATTTACTAAAGACACGCAGTGAAAAATTAGCGCTGAAAAGGCGTGCACAGTTATTTTTGCGCCTGACCCTATTGCATATGCATTTGTAGGAGTTTCCCTTTCAGATGCAAAATTTATGGGTGGAGAGTATTTAAATGAATCACGCAAGGTGATTTTACTAAGGTTTGCCCTTGTCAATTTACTGGTATTTGCACCATTTATTTACTGCCCAAAAAAGCATGTCTTTAAACCAGACGCTAATTGGTAGATTGCGTTGGTCATTATGGAAATGATCCGGCTGCGTCTGTGGTGTTTAATTTGCAAGAATAAGTGATTGCGCTCTCATGCTAATTTGCCCTGTTTAGTAAATCTGGCCCCAAGAGTGTTAACTATATTAGCGTCCAAACAAATGGGCATAGATCTTTTATATTATATAGCACAGGCACAGCAGTTCCACACAGCAGTCTGCCACTTTAAATGCTCAACCCCTTTAAAGTTGGGTGTGTATATTGATTATTTATTTTATTATTATTATTATTATTATTATTATTATTTTTATTTTATCTTGTTAATCAGCTGGCAAAAGTTATTCTGAAAGCGTTTCCAATTATATTGTTATGGTTGTGGTGTGGTCTTCTCTATTAAAAAAAGAAAAGATAACTTAAGCATATTCCAGGCTTTAAGGCCCATTCACACCATAACTAAAGTTTTTACACATACACTAGGGTATACATGCAGCTTGCAACATGAGTTTTGGCAACAACAAATCACTTGAGACTGCAACAATAGACTCCTGCATTGATGAAACTTGTTTGACCGGATTAAGAGATGCTTGCAGCTCTAGTTTAAATGAATACAAAGATGTTTTTTTTATCTGTTAACTTCTAGAGAGAAACAAAACAAACATGGGGCAAGAATGAAACTTTGTAGTACCTATGTTGACCGCTTGTGCTGGTGCACACTATCAAATGTAGTTTGAAAGGCTCTGTGTTTTGGGCTTAATGGTCTGTGAAATGACACTATTGTCAATTTTAGCATTTTCTTAAACTGCCCTACTTTTGTTCTTTTTTCAGGTTGAGAACAGCTTTTCTGTCTCAGTTCCCATTTTCAAGCAATTCCACAAAAACATAATTGGCAAAGGAGGTGCAAATATAAAGAAGGTAAACTTTTAGGTTACTTTTTAGACTTGCATGTTCATCAAATCTCAGATGGTTTGCTTACTGGCACTTTTTCTTTCTTAGATTCGTGAAGAAACTAACACTAAAATTGACCTGCCTGCGGAAAACAGCAACTCTGAAATGATTGTCATCACTGGGAAGAAGGCAAACTGTGAGGCAGCAAAAAACAGGATCCTTGCCATTCAGAAAGAACTGGTGATTTGTTTTTGTTTTTTTTCTGAAATCAACTTTAATGTGAGGTTAAAAGTCCATCACACTTGTTAAAGTGCCCCTATTATGATTTTTTTTTTTTTTTTTTTTTGAGTATTACCATTCATGCAGTGTGTAATTATAGCTGTTTGTGAATGGAAAAGGTCTGCAAAGATTTACAGATCAAAGTGCACAGCAAATTGTTACTGTCTCCTAAAACAAAGAATCTATTCTGAAATGCTGAAACGAGTCCTCAATTCCTACTTGGGTTTGTAAGACATTTGCATAATGACAGACTATGGTCTTCATTGGCTGCACGCAAACAACCTCTACTTTGACCCGCCCTTAAACACTAGTTGTAGCCGAGGCCTGGAAGTGTTTAGTTTGTGTTTTTGACATCGTGTTTTCTGACTTCAAAAGGATGAGGACTCTGGCACGACTTGATGCACTAAAACTGATGCCGTCGTTACTGTTCATATCATTGTGTATACAAATGCTGAGGAAACCTCTGGAGCTGAAATTCAGATATGCTAATAGCGGTTTCATTTCTGACACATGCTGTAAGCAGTAGACACAAGTGGCACAATAGGGGCATTTTAAAAGTTTGAGCACTAAGAATTTTGTAATTTTGAAAACATTATATTGTATTTTTGCTTAAATAAATGCAACCTTGGTGAGCATAAGAGACTCATTTTAAAAACATTACACTTCCCAAACATTTGAATAGTGTATATGTATGTGGATGGAAGAGAATTTATTCATTGTTCTCAAATATCTGTGCAGGCGAATATTACAGAGGTAGAGGTGTCCATCCCCTCAAAACTGCACAATTCCCTAATTGGTTCTAAGGGACGTTTTGTGCGTTCCATCATGGAGGAGTGTGGTGGTGTGCACATCCATTTCCCAACAGAGGGCTCTGGCATCGATGCAGTGACAATCAGAGGCCCAGCGGAGGAGGTAGAGAAAGCCAAGAAACAGCTGCTGTCCCTGGCAGAAGAGAAGGTATGTTTGAAGGGATGGGTTTCCTTGAACTTGAAACTTTAAGCCGGTAATACTGATGCTATGCTTGGAATGTCATTTGGGCACAAGCTTTGTTAGTACAAGTATCCAAACTGCTTTTAACACAAGACCAGTGATTGTTGCTCTAAAAGCAATTTAATTGACTTCAATCTACTTGTTTTTAATAGCAAACTAAAAGCCACACAGTTGAGCTTCGTGCCAAACCTGAATACCACAAGTTCCTTATTGGAAAAGGAGGTGGAAATATCCGCAAGGTACGGGACAGCACAGGCGCCAGGATCATCTTCCCTACTGCTGATGATAAGGATCAGGAGCTGATCACAGTCATCGGTACAGAGGAAGCTGTAGCAGAAGCACAGAAGGAGCTGGAGGCACTCATTAAGAGCTTGGTTAGTCCCCATGTTTGTCTCTTTTAACCCCAGCACTTGGGATGCTCCGATCAGGATTTTTGTGGCTGATACCAATTTATTTATTTTTTGTCGTCATGATCGACCGATCCCGATCATTCAAGCTTTATAAGTATTAAGCTAGTCAGTATTTTTTCCAGTTAATACCACAGACGTTATTTACAGTAATGCTTGTAGATTGTTTTAATTGAGAATTAAATAAGCACAACAAATATTAATTTTACAATCAACATTTTAATAGGGCTTTAAAAACAGGGCATATGCAATACACTATACATATTAGGATTCTCTGGCTTATTAAAGCGCCTACAAGACTCAAATGTCAAACTGAACATAATTACATCCCATAAAGTGTAGGAATATTATTCAGCAAGTGGTGAGTATTTGTGTCTTTCCTTTGTCTTAAGTATGTAAGGTGGGATTCTCTTTATAAACTCGTGCTTTTCTGCATTTTGGGGAGATGTATTCATCTTTTCATCCAAAACATATGCAGAATAGTCGCCCACCATCAACACTCAAGTGCTAAACTTCAAGCACTAGAAATAGAAATACAACATAAATTGTATAAAGTAATCAAATATACAAAAACAGTGCATAATCTTCACAAAAGTGATTTATTTAAGAGCAAGCAGAGGCTGTTTAACATGAATGGCAAGGACGGCAGCAGCATTATTAGCCTGCTCTCACTTTAACACCGAATGCACTGTTTACGTTCACTTAAGACAAACGACTGTATAAGATACTTGTAAAGATGGGAATTTTGACACAAGTGTGTGTATTTGACCGTTCAAGCACTAAGATAAATACTTGCATAATAACTCCACACTGGCGTCATCAATTTGCGAGTCATAGAATGTGATTATCGGCCGATACCAATCTGCAGCCGATCGATCGGAGCATCCCTACCCAACACTGATGATCAGTAAAATCTTAGTATCTTCTGAATGGTTTCCATTTGCTTTCATATTTCTGATATCAGGATAACGTTGTAGAGGATTTCATGATCGTCGATCCCAAGCACCATCGTTTCTTTGTGGCACGTCGTGGCCAAGTCCTGAGGGACATCGCTGATGAGTATGGTGGCGTTATAGTCAGTTTCCCTCGAACTGGCTCACAGAGTGATAAGGTCACCCTAAAGGGAGCCAAAGATTGTGTGGAGGCTGCCAAGAAACGCATGCTGGAGTTGATTGATGATTTGGTGAGTGGATGTTACAATCTGCAATAAATGAAACATTGCAAATGTCTCAGACAACTGCAATTATTGTTGCATTTTAAAGAGGTAAAGGACTATATGTTCCTCTAAATCTGCAGGATGCGCAAGTGATCATGGAGTGTGTGATCCCTCAGAAGTTCCACCGCTCCATAATGGGGCCGAAGGGCTCTCGCATACAGCAGATCACTAAAGACCACAATGTGCAGATCAAGTTCCCAGACAGAGAGGACCCGCAAGGTAAATGCAGTGCCTGTCAATAATTAAAAGGTCATATCATGGAAAATCAAATGTTTCTTGATCTTTTGAAATAAAAGCCTCAACTCTCCCTTGTACAATAAGACCGAGTATTGAAGCTGAAGCTCAAAAATGGCTCATCTTGACATCTTCATGGTTATGATATCAAATTAACACTTACATTTACACATCAGTGATGGCGATTTGGTGTAGCTAAAGAAATAAGAGTAAGATGTGGGGAAACATTTTTCCGGTATTTCTGCTGTCATTGACAAAGCTACTGGTTTCAATAATGTATTGATTTAAATTAGCATGGTTAATTTCATTGATTTAAATTAACCATGATTTGTTTTGTGAGGTATGTTCTGTATTCCAGAAATGTTTGTTTTTCAAAAACAAATGTTTGCATCTTGATTTTGTGTGTGGCTGAGCATTTTAAGTTAGATTTGAATGTTAAGTTAATTCATGGACTGACATAAATATACAATATAAGTGGACCTCAGAAAACATTGTTTTATATATTTTTACATCAAAAAACATCCTAATTTAGAAGTAATAAGCTATTTTCTACCCTGTTTTTGACCCTCTCTTTGAAACACTCCGTTTTGATGGGCGTGCCGTATTCAAGACTTGGAAGTAAACGCCCACTGCTATGATTGGGTAACAGTTTTACATATTAAAATTTTCAATGTCCCCGCCATTACACGTTTAGAATAGTTTTGAAAACTTCCGATGTTGAAAAATCTCGTTACAAAGGATGACTTGCTATGTTTCACGTAAACTCGATTATGAATGACTGTACCGTCTTTCTTATGGGCTATTCGTCGGTCATCCTTTTCGGTAAAGCGAAAAACATATACATTGTCAATTTGCAGTGTCGTGTTTTAAATAAAATGAAATGTAATGTCTTACTAATGACGAAACGGAAGATGTCGTTCGCTGAAGGTTTTATTCAGGATTACAGCAAATGTCTTAGATCAAAATAACAAAAGCAGCGTTCTCTATGTGCTTTCTTCTGTATGTGGCATTTATGGGGTTAATGCAGGGGATTCCCAAAGAAGAAAGAACAGAATATCAACTATTCAGTTTGACTGTGGCACTACAGTATAAATACTCAGTACATATCAAACGATTTTTATCAGACAAAGCAATTAGTGACACATGGTAAATGACACGTCTAAATCATACTTGTGTGTTGCAACATGTCGGACCCTGTCGGATCCAATACAGTAGTCAGCACTGCATCTTTTATTTTCAGTCTCTCTGAAAAGCCTGCGTCGAACTGTCTTGTTTTAAAAACGAATCTGCAGTAAAATTAAGCGACCAAAAGCAGTGTCTCACTGCTTTTGTCATTTAAGACTTAAAAGTCATTTAAGAAAGCGTTGATGAACTCTTTTTAATGATAGGATCACAAGGATGGGAATGCGAAGACTGTTTTTGGCACACTTACCTCTGAGGATTACAAGACATTTTGGAGTAATCCTGTTTGTGCCTGTCTCACATTTACTACTACATGACGTGTGAATCGATGGTTGTGGCTAAAGAGACTGATGTAGAAGTATGCGTTGATCTTCTCCTGCAGAGGTGGTCTTTCATCGCACGGACAGTGTGACAATCTGAAACGAGTCGTTTTCTGAGCTTGGTTTCAATAAAAGCTGTTTTTGGATTTACGAGGAAGTTTTGAGTTCTGACCTTTTTATGTCAAAAGATCAAGGAAAATTTGAACTCTGTTTATGACCTTTTAAGTCTCTGCCCCTTGGAACATTTACGTTTATGCATGCAGCAGACACTTATCCAAAGTCTTTTTTTGTCCCATTTTATGGCCGATTGTTTTGTGGTCATGAACCACTAAATGGCAAGCAAAAATTAAATCTTTTAACATTTTTACAAGTGTACTTCAAGGGGGAAAACATTACCCTTTAACTTTTTTTTTTTTTTTTTTTTTTTTTTTTTTAAATAGCTTTGCCATCTTCATATTCAATGCCCCAGTCTTTTTCTGCAGAACATGCAAACAGAATCACATGCCTGTTTTTAACTTCTGTGGCAAGCCTCTAAAGTCAAATCTGTGGCCTTTGTTTATTCAGCTCCATCAGCTGATGCTCTAGTTCAGGAAAATGGAGAAGCCAATGGAGAGGTCAAAGAACCTGCTGATCCTTTGGCCCCAAAGAAGTGTGATGTCATTGTGCTCTCTGGCCGCAAAGAGAGGTGTGAAGCTGCTGTTGAGGCGCTAAAGGTACAACTGCCTACATGCCGTTTCCATTATACGCAGTAGTTCTGATTTGTGTGTTCGGGTGGATTTTGTCGAATGTTTAAACAATATTTGTCGTTTAGGCTTTGGTTCCTGTGACCATTGCGGTGGAAGTGCCTTTTGAGCTTCATCGCTACATCATTGGCCAAAAAGGAAGTGGAATTCGCAAGATGATGGATGAGTTTGAGGTTTGTCTCTTTACAGCTGATTTCAGTGGAATTATAAACCTGTATCACTACAGGTTTTTACAGATTGTTTATTTTATTTAATTTATTAATTCATTCATGCATGCCGTTGTCCTGTCATTCCTAACATTTATATTCTATATTTTCCTACAGGTTAATATTCAAGTGCCTGCTCATGATTTACAGTCTCACATTATCTCCATTACTGGCCTGGCCACCCACCTTGACCGTGCTAAAGAGGGTCTTCTTGAGCGTGTCAAAGAGCTACAGGCTGAACAGGAGGATAGAGTGAGTTTGAAGCAAATGAAACATTTGTTCAAATTTTTTCCACTCTGTAATTACTCATATAATAAACTAAATTTATATTTTTGTCTGCAGGCTCTCAGGAGCTTCAAGCTGACCATCACTGTGGATCCCAAGTATCACCCCAAGATTATTGGGCGCAAGGGTGCCATAATCACCCAAATCCGCAATGAGCATGAGGTTAACATTCAATTTCCAGAGAAAAATGATGAGAACCAGGTAACAGGCTGGAGCCTTAAAAAAAGGATAAAGCAAAAACCGTTTTCTTTGAAAACATGCCAACTCTCTTTTTTTTTTTTTTTTTTTGTCTCTCTTTTCTCTTCCCTCTTTTAGGATCAGATTACCATTACTGGCTATGAGCAGAATGCTGTGGCGGCACGTGATGCTATTCAGGCTATAGTGGATGAACTGGAGGAAATGATCTCTGAAGACATCACCCTGGACAGCAGAGTCCACGCTCGCATCATAGGGGCACGTGGCAAGGGAATTCGCAAGATCATGGATGAGTTTAAGGTGAGATGGTCACATCTTCAATGAATATTATTTTATTTATTTATTTTTTTAAATAAATAAATGTTTGTACATATTCTATATATTGTTTTGTATTTTCCAGGTTGATGTTCGGTTCCCTCAGAGTGGAGCTGCAGATCCAAATTTAGTTACTGTGACTGGCCGTCCAGAGCATGTCGATGAAGCCATTGATCACCTTCTGAACCTGGAGGAAGAATATGTAAGATTATGCTATACTTTGGCAGAATAAAATTTTTTATTAATTTTAAAGTACTAAATTTGCATATAATATGAAAAATAGATATATAGATATAATTTATTTATTTTATTTTTTTGTCTTTACCCTCAGCTGGCTGATGTCGTTGAAAATGAAGCCAAAATGGCCTATATGAAGCCTTCTAGTTCTTCCGCCTCCAGCATGGAAGAACCTCGTGGCCCATCCAAGGGCTTTGTTGTGCGGGAGGCTCCTTGGACCACTGGCAGTGAAAAGGTAAACCAACGTTATGTCTGTAGTAAGAATCTGCTGCGAAGTTGAACTTGCGAAAAATTGAGTCATAGATTTATGAATAATTCTAATAGTGGAATTTAACTTGTCGTCACCTGTGTTTTTGCCTTTAGGCTCCGGATATGAGCAGCTCTGAGGAATTCCCCAGTTTCGGCGCACCTGTGGCTACTGCAAGATCATCTCCATGGGGACCCAAACGTTTTTAAAATGTGTGTCCTTCAGTGGTTATGTTGCAACCTCCTGGTTCCCCCTTACTATTATCCCTCATTTGACCCCCAGTATATCAGCACAGTTCCTCTGCTCAAATTACTTCTACTAATAAGGGTCTTGATTATTCTCTCAGTGACCCTTAAAAACAAAACAGGTGGTAAACATTGTTCTCTTTATGAGAGGTGATCTCTACCAGGTTCACCTGAATTAGTATGAAATGAGATGACCTGTTTCCATTTATAGAGCGAATCACAAATTGAAGGAAAACAAAAGTACTCCTGATCATGCTTCAGATCTGTAATCCAGGTTTAAGTGAATTTTGATATGACTTAATTACAAAAACATTATTTCATTACAAAGGTTATTTTTTTGGGTTTATCAAGCTGCTCTGTCTCATAGTTGCCTTTGCAATGGGGTTTGGGAAAAATATACTGTATACCTCTGAAAGATGTTGCTTCTGGTTGAAGTCAGATTCATGCATAGGAAATGGGTAACCAGCTGTACTTTTGCCTCGTTCCCTAGGGTAGCCATTTTGTTGCAGACATTTCACTTGTCTCTGTCCCCATCCCTGACTCCCTGTCTCTGGGAAAGGTTTCCATGCAGCCTTTAAATCTCCGACTGAAAGAGGGACTTTCACTACAAAAGTATTTTCAAACTGCCATTTGCTTTGGAAGTCCCAGGGATGCAGTCGCTTGTGCAGTAGAAGTCCCAAGATTCCTAAAGTCTTTAAAACGTACACTAAACTGCTTATTCTTTTTCATTTCATTTTTGATATTCAGAAGTCAGGTTTGTTAAAGATTATAATATTTGGAAGGATGAAAAAAAGAGACCATTTTGTGCCAATGTAATGTCATGTTTTACTCATTCTTGCTAATGGGTCAGTGTCCAGCCCCCTTTTTTTGTCTTCCAATTGCTATGCAGGTTTGTCTGAAACCATAGCAATGGCCCTCGTAATAGCCTTATAAGAATTATGCAAAAATGACAAAGGAAACGATTATGGATAACACTGGAAAATAAACTGTCCAAAAAGGAAAATAAAAATCGAAAATGTATCTGGACTTGTTGCGGTGAGACTGATTTCTTACACATGCACAATAACCAATGAGAATGTAGAACGTGTGTATGGGAGAAGTTAGAATTGCCCACATGGAAGGATCCCATCCAACCCTCAAGCCATGACCTTTGTGGTCAATGCTGGTTGGGTGTTGCTGAAAATTAGCGGTTGTTGTTGTTGTGGTTGTTGGTTGTTGTTGTTGTTGGTTTTTTTTTTATTTTTTCTTTCTTTCTCCTTGCCCCCCTCACCCTCAATGTGTTTTTGCATTTTTCAAAAACATTTATTAACAGTATTTTATCTGCATGTGTATATATACACTGAACAAAATTATAAATGCAACACTTGTTTTTGCCCCCATTTTTCATGAGCTGAACTGAAAGATCTAAGACTTTTTCTGTGTACACAAAAGGCCTATTTCTCTCAAATATTGTTCACAAATCTGTCTAAATCTGTGTTAGTGAGCACTTCTCCTTTGCCGAGATAATCCATCCACCTCACAGGTGTGGCATATCAAGATGCTGATTAGACAGCATGATTATTGCACAGGTGTGCCTTAGACTGGCCACAATAAAAGGCCACTCTAAAATGTGCAGTTTTATCACACAGCACAATGCCACAGATGTCACAAGTTTTGAGGGAGCGTGCAATTGGCATGCTGACTGCAGGAATGTCCACCAGAGCTGTTGCCCATGAATTGAATGTTCATTTTTCAACCATAAGCCGTCTCCAAAGGTGTTTCAGAGAATTTGGCAGTACATCCAACCGGCCTCACAACTGCAGACCACGTGTAACCACACCAGCCCAGGACCTCCACATCCAGCATCTTCACCTCCAAGATCGTCTGAGACCAGGCCAACTTCGCACAGCCATTGAAGAGGAGTGGACCAACATTCCACAGGCCACAATCAACAACCTGATCAACTCTATGCGAAGGAGATGTGTTGCACTGCGTGAGGCAAATGGTGGTCACACCAGATATTGACTAGTGTGACCCCCAATACAGCAAAACTGCACATTTTAGAGTGGCCTTTTATGGTGGCCAGCCTAAGGCACACCTGTGAAATAATCATGCTGTCTAATCAGCATCTTGATATGCCACACCTGTGAGGTGGATGGATTATCTCGGCAAAGGAGAAGTGCTCACTAACACAGATTTTTGTGTACATAGAAAAAGTCTTAGATCTTTTGAGTTCAGCTCATGAAAAATGGTGGCAAAAACTAAAGTGTTGTGTTTATAATTTTGTTGTGTGTGTGTGTGTATATATATATTTTATCTTAACATATGAGTATGTTAAGTCAAAGTCAGACCTTTGTAAATTGGATTCTTTGGTATATAGTTAAGAGAATATGTACACTTAAATTCACTAGAATTGAGAAAGAGCTATTCAGTTGGGCTTCAGCTCATCCCACAAAGTTTTTTTTTTTTTTTTTTTTATAGGGTTTGGGTCTGGGGACTGCTACTGTATGTGCATGGCAAAACCTTCATTCTGTGGCCAGTGAACAGTTCTGTTGTTTATTTTGAAATGTGCTTTGTCATCCAACCACAGCTGATTTTAAGCTTGCTGACAAGGTCAGTCAGGTGTTTATTTAATATCAGTTGGTACTTGATAGAGTTTGATACTGTGTATGTTTCTGTCTATGCCAAACCCACTGGTGTTTTTCCAAAACGCTTTATATTGGTCTCATCTCTGGTCATGAAACCCTGTCCCACTGAAAGTTCCAGTAACGCCTGGCAAACTAGGTGCATAAGATTGCTGTTTGATGTCACCAAAGGCTTTTAAAGGGTTAGTTCACCCGAAAATGAAAATTCTGTCATTAATTACTCGCCCTCATGTTGTTCCAAACCCGTAAGACCTTTGTTCATCTTCGGAACACAAATGAAGATATTTTTGATGAATTCCGAGATCTTTCTGACCCCTCCATAGACAGCAATAATTACCACTTTCAAGGCCCAGAAAGGTAGGAAAGACATCATTAAAATAGTCCATGTGACTCCAGTGGTTTAACCTTAATTTTATGAAGTGACGAGAATACGTTTTACCCTTTAATTGCAACCTTCTCAAACAAGCTGTGGTTATATAGGTGAGGTCTGATCATAGTTTTGGAGACTTTCTGACCCCAAGACCCAACTAGCATCTGCAGTTCTCTGCCTTTGATCCTTACAGTTTGTTGGGCAACTCAAAACACCATCCTCAGTGCGTATGGGGCCAATATAGACCCCCAGATAGTGGAAATGAGAAAATTCCAACAATTAAACTATTGACATAGCCATTTCATAATTTGTGCAGCTCAACGATCTTTTGTCACACACCATTACTGTATTCCTGAGTGATATATGACTACCAAAATTTGGCCTGCGTGTCACTTCATATTTAGAGCCCAGTGCATGGAACAGGAATTCATGGCATAATCTAAGTGTTCCTGATCACTAATGTGAACTTAACATACCATGGCCTGGTTTCACAGACAGGGTTTAGAATAGATAAAGCCAGGATTAGACCTTAGTTCAATTAAGACATTTAGGCCTGGTTTCACAGACAGGGTTTAGATTAAACCAGGATTAGGTCTTAGTTAAAATTAGGACATTTAAGTAGCTTTTATAAACGTGCCCTAGAAAAAAACATTACTGGTGTGCATCTTGAGACAAAACAATGTCATGGACATATTTAGATATGTCAGTGCAAGTTGCTTTCAGTTAAAACATCTCAAACATGCATTTTAGTCTAGGACTAGACTCAAGACTTGTCTGTGAAACTGGGGGCCAATAGCTGTAATAAAGCCATAGAAAAAAACATTACTGGTGTGCATCTTGGGACAAAACAATGGCTCTGACATGTTTAAGATCTGTTAGACTTAAGAGGAGAAATTGAAAAATCAAATTTTCAGTCAGTTTTGCTCATATGTACCAAGGGTGCATATTAGGTTATATCATAACAGGTTCTTAAATATGTGAAAAAGAAAACATTCTGGCCAGTACGGGGATCGAACCCGCGACCTTGGCGTTATTAGCACCACGCTCTAACCAACTGAGCTAACCGGCCGTGGTGTAATTAAGTGAAAAGATTTTTATGTACAGGCTATAGACAATTCACTTTTGCTCCTATGTAATTGTACGTTTACAGTGTTTAGTTCATTATACTGTTACAGTGTTTTTATCAAAATATGACATTAAAAACTAATAAGATCTTCTACACACCCAGTACAAAACAGATGATTTATAAACTCTTACAAACAATAAAACAGTATGGCTCGTTGGTCTAGGGGTATGATTCTCGCTTTGGGTGCGAGAGGTCCCGGGTTCAAATCCCGGACGAGCCCTTACCTTTTACCGAGTTTAGGAAGACACTTTGAAAAGAAAGGCTTTATTTTATTTCAGTGTGCACTTTCAGATTGCTCTACAAGAAACAGATAATGTAAAATCTGTTTTTTTGACGGAGTCACATCACTGACGGCAAGTTACATCATTACTCATGCGTTGGTGGTATAGTGGTTAGCATAGCTGCCTTCCAAGCAGTTGACCCGGGTTCGATTCCCGGCCAACGCAAAAAATCTTTTGAATTTTGTTATGCAATCATTTTCATTTTATTCATTTGATATATCTATCGCACAGAACCACCAAACATCGGATATGCATATAATGTAAAAAAATCTATAATAATCTATAATTTTTCATTTATCATTTTACATTAATCATTTAACTAGTTATAGTAATAGTAAAAGTAAAAGTGCCAGACAAATTGTAACCAGAAGTGTATACATATTCGGCTTGTTCCTGGACATCATTAAAGTTGGTGCCCTGACTCTGAAGGAAAAAAAAAAACATCTTATATCTCAAACTACTGCCTTATAGGCTAATTCAAGCTGATCCTTTTTTGGGGGGAGAATGACTGCTATCACACGAAAATGGTTAAGCTTAACTTCCCTTAACTTAACTGCCTGGGGGGGTATTTAACTGTTCAAAACGGAAATGGCCTGTGGGAACTGTTCCTGTGCCTAGATATTCTAGTGGCCAGTGATCTGAGTCGCCATCTTGACGGTAACAGTTTAAACAGGTGGTGCCCAGGGTGAGTGGAGTCTGTGATGATTTTACCTGCTCTCTTACTCACTCTGGAAGAGTACAGGTCTTGGAGGGTTGGCAGGGGAGCACCAATGATCCTCTCCGCAGTCCGGACTGTCCGTTGTAGTCTCCTGATGACTGATTTGGTAGCTGAACCAAACCAGACAGTGATGGAAGTGCATAAAACAGACTCAATGACGGCAGAGACTGCAGCTCCTGTGGCAGGTTGAACTTCCTCAGCTGGTGAAGGAAGTACAGTCTCTGCTGGGCCTTTTTCACAATGGAGTCAATATGATTGTCCCACTTTAGGTCCTGAGAGATGGTAGTGCCCAGGAACCGGAATGACTCCACTGCTTCCACAGTGCTGTTCATGATGGTGAGTGGGGGGAGTGCTGGGTTGTTCCTCCTGAAGTCCACTATCATCTCCACAGTTTTGAGCGTGTTCAGCTCAAGGTTGTTATAACTGCACCAGCCAGCCAGCTGTTCAACCTCCAGTCTGTAAGCCTGTAAGACTCGTCACCATTTTGGATGAGGCCGATGACAGTGGTGTCGTCTGCAAATTTCAGGAGCTTGACAGAGGGGTTTTTAGAAGTGCAGTCATTGGTGTACAGGGAGAAGAGCAGTGGGGAGAGAACGCACCCCTGGGGGGCGCCAGTGCTGAGACCCGTTTCATGATCGGAGAGATATTTGTTTACCGAATTGTCAACAAACTTTTGTTTTGTTCAACAAATATTTACTGTCTAAACTACCTTCAGACAGATTTTACCTCAGGTGACCGAATACATTATTATTTATATATTTTATAATTTAAATTGCATGTATATTATCATGTAATCGCATTGTTAATTGTGTTGAATGGTTTGTGACGTTAGGAAACAGTAAACCAAACTCATTGAAAGTACAGCTGTTATTTTATTAAAGGTGAATGTTTCAATGATCTTACTATGTACTCAAATAAAATGTTTAAAAAATGTTAACAGTGCAGTATGATGTAGTACTTATATTACGCACACATATATTACATTTAAATTACAAAAAAAAAAGTATTACAAAAATATGTGTGTGCAATTTAATGGTATAATATATGAATAACATTTTATCATGAAAAAAATAGATATCCTCTTTTACACACTATTATTGTGAAATATATTAAACAATGAATGTTGTGTTTTCATGGAATTTTACAAAATAAATAGATTTATTTTAATTTAATAATTATTTAATTATTTCAGAATAAACTGCTACATTTAATTGTTTTATTTATTAAGAATAAAATCATTTAAATCAGAATAGAAGTGTGTTAATTAATTAAGTGTGTTAATGCAACAGACCATAAACACTAATCAGCTCTTTGTGTACAGCACAGCAGGGTGAAGATGAAAGTGATCTTCCCAGGCAAGATCGAAGTGTGCTTCAGGAAAGGACCAACTGGATATCTGAGACAAGATCCCTCAGATGAAGCCAAGAGGATCAAAGAGAACCCCAATCTCCAGGACAAATCAGCCCCTCAGAGGGTAGACAAGGAGAGTATGCGCTTCAGTTTGGTAAGTACAAAGGCAAGTCATTCCGGTGGCTGCTAGAGAATGATGTAGGCTTTACCATATTCTTGACTAAGAAGGTTGAGGAGGAGGAGAGAGCCAGACAGTTTAAACCAGAGGGTCCCAAGAAGGACAGCCTACTTTCATTTCTTGAGTACAGTAGAAGCTTCCAGGAAATCGAGGATCTCATAAAGTATTTCGCTGGAAGATCAGTGGAACCACCTGTGAGGAATAAAGATGACAACTTGGTTGGCTTTGGGATTAATGCAGACAAGACTTGGAGGGATGTTTGGGAGAGCAAAGCAGATGGATATGCTGCATTCATCCTCCAGAAACAATGTGTTCCAGGCAGCAAAATGTATCGGCTGCAGCAGTACCTCCCTCAGAAAAAGAGCTACCTTCAGAGTGTTTCAGCAGAACAGCTGACCTTGCAGCATCTGCCTCTCATCCTCCAAGTTTGTTGACAGTACAGTTGAGTATATATTAGGTCAAATTGAAATATGTAAATGTGGGATGATATATGATTTGCATCTTTGCTTGTATGCTTTGTTTCACAGAAATGGAGGATGATGAAGAATTGAAGAGAATGATGCTTTCTATATCCCCATCCAAACTCCAAGGCCAACTGAGTAAGAAAACCTCACACAGACATAGGTTACAGCGTTCAGCGTTATTCAAGATGGTAAATGTTTGGGATGTTACATTGCTTCTGTGCTGTGCACTCAGGTTCACAAGTTGTTGGAGTCCCTATGGCTAAAGGTCCTACTCTGACTGCACACTGCAAAGCAGTGAAGACGTGTTCTCTGGAGTGACCAATCACGCTTCTCTGTCTGGCAATCCGATGGACAAGTCTGGGTTTGGCGGTTGCCAGGAGAACGGTACTTGCCTGACTGCATTGTGCCAAGTGTAAAGTTTGGTGGAGGGGGGGATTATGGTGTGGGGTTGTTTTTCGGAGGTTGGGCTTGGCCCCTAGTTCCAGTGAAAGTGACTCTTAATGCTTCAGCATACCAAGACATTTTGGACAATTTCATGCTCCCAACTTTGTGTGGCCCCTTCCTGATTCAACATGACTGCGCACCAGTGCACAAAGCAAGGTCCATAAAGACATGGATGAGCGAGTTTGGTGTGGAGGAACTTGACTGGCCTGCACAGAGTCCTGACCTCAACACAATAGAACACCTTTGGGATGAATTAGTGCGGAGACTGCGAGCCAGGCCTTCTCGTCCAACATCAGTGCCTGACCTCACAAATGCAATTCTATAAGAATGGTCAAAAATTCCCATAAACACACTCCTAAATCTTGTGGAAAGCCTTCCCAGAGGAGTTGAGGCTGTTACAGCTGCAAAGGGTGGGCCAACTCCATATTAAACCCTATGGATTAAGAATGGGATGTCATTAAAGTTCATGTGTATGTAAAGGCAGGCGTCCCAGAACTTTAGGCAATATAGTGTATGTCATTCTGTCTGTTTATGTTATAAATGCTTGAAAGTTAAATTATCTTCACTATGCTTTTAGGTTCAGAAGTTGTTGGGAGTCCCAGTGGTCAAAGGTCTTATTCCTACTACATACTAGGGATGATTCTGACATGAATCAGGATTATCTGTTCTACATTGATTTGTTGCTGTTTGTTGGTTAGGCCATATTCAGCGAGGCTGAATCCACATCCTCAGAGGCTGGCTGAGTGACCCAGAGGTTGCAGAGGGGATCCTGTATAGGCATGGTGGAACGGTCCAGCTGAACCATGAGAAGGGGGAGGCAGCAGCTGTACCTGTGTGGATCCCTGTGAGAGGTACCTCTCAGCAGGAGGGGTTCCATTTCCATCAGGCGAGATGGGTCACAGGCACTCAGGTATCCACAGAACTTTTCCAGGCACAAAGCATGTTTGGAGTGGCTCGCTGTAATTTACAGCACCTTGTAGACCTGAAGCAGCCTGGAGTGAAGCTGCCTGCAGTTTTTGATCCTGTGCTGATTATGGAACTGAACAAGCTCTCAGAAGTGGTGCCAGGCCAAGTACCCTGCCTTACTTGTCTAACAGACAGACACCAGAGAAAGGTTTGGACTGCAGTAAGTGCACCCTGGTTGTCGTCCTGTCCCCCTGGACTGGGACAAGCACAAGTCCCAGAAGGTACCTGTTGCAGGGGAGGGAGAGCACCAGTCCTCAGAGCCATCTGCTCTCAGTGAGAGATTCCCACCTGATGACCCACCTGAGGAGGTGAGGGAGGAACACTTTGCTCAGGTAAACTTGACTGTTGTACTTACAAATATCCTAAAACATATAATGTAACTATGTAATCACTGATTGTAACCCAAATGGATTACGGATGACATCTTTGGTGTGGCTTCTCTTGGCTTACAAACAATGATCCAGCCTGCACAGCCCACCAAAGTAAAAGGTAATTCAGCTCACATCTTCATCCCTTAATTATTCCTTATTTATATGAATACTACAGATATTTCAGAGATAAAAGTGAAAATGATTTATTATTTTCTGTCCTTTTTCCTCTCTTTTAGATGAGATGACACCACCACTGCCCTTTGCTCCCTCTCCACGAGCTGCTCGCACAGGTCCCATCAAGGCAGGCAGTCTACTTTTTGTCCTGGACCATTTTCGGTGGACACAGCCCATGAGGGATTTCCTTCTCACCCAGGTGGATGTGGAGTATGCTGCCCTTGTGCAGGCTGCCTCCAGGGATCCCAATAGCTTCTTATACCCCACCACGAAACAGCATATCTCATGTTATGTGAAACACCTGGCCAAGATGACGAAAACAAGTTCCTGAACACCAGTCCAGAGAAACTCCTGGAGACCCAGCAGCTGTGGCATCACCTCACAGAAGGTAGTGAAACTGTAAGTGTTCCAGTGGTAACCCTCCCACTTGCCCCAGTGAAGCCAGAAATAAGCCCCAGGAGTTCCCGCTAACTAAGGGTGAGATTGAACAAATGGTGAAAGATTGTAGAGAAGCAGCAGCAACAGCAGCCTGTTATAAAGAGGACACGGAACTGTCTTGCTTGTGGCCAGCCAAAGTCACGTTACCTTGGTGATAACCTCCTACATTCATTTCTTTTATCAGTCCGGGAGCGTGAAGTACTTTTACTACTCTACAAAGGTATACCAGATATATGCAGTGGAAGGTCTCACAATCTTTGAATGGCGTTTGCTGACTTTGCTGAAACACCTTTTTTTAAACGAAAGCTACAGGCCACAAAGCAGCGTTCTGCAGAGGCAAGACAGGTCAAGCCACTCAAACAAGGCCCAGAGAGTCCACACACACATTCTGGGTTCCCTGGTGTGGCAGGGAAATATGTCTATTGTCCTGCCAGATTGTTTTCCCTATATCGGACAGAGGGGATGCCTCATGAGATGACTTGGGGAGAGTTCTGTCAGTCGTCCTTTTATGAGGCTGAAAGGAAGCGATGGGCAGCAGAAAAGGGAAAGTGACTGCCCTCATGTTTCCTGGTTTTGAATGTATATATTGTAATTATTGTATCATAAAAATATAACTCTGCATCTTATGGAGGTCTGTCTGTTACATGCTGAAACCACTGTGGTTTGATCTTGCCTTATTTGTCTTTCTGTTTTTTTTGTTTGTTCTTTTTTTTTTACTTTAAAATGCCATGTTGGTCCATGCAGGATTGTAAAATGTAAAAAAGTCTGCTTAACTTTTACTATGTTATATATGCATCATTTTGAAATATGAATCTATGATTATTTAGATGATGGAAAGCACTACTTTTAATCTTTTGAAATTGTAAATACTTTGTATCTCACCTGTAAGAAATCTTTGCATATAATATTTCTTAAGCATGTTGTTATATTGTTCTTACATTTTATTAGTTTATTACTTTTGGCACAATCATATTTATAACTGTACTGTATACATGCACATGTGCAGTAGGATCATCTGTGTTTAACTGAAAAAGTACTGTGTAGCCTGTTTCTTTTTCATTCTTCCATAGACCTTTGTTCAGTAGGTGTTTTTAAACTGTCACTTGATTTCATAGATTATTTATTTTGGTCATGTTGAGATATTCCGTGTATGTACAGGATTTATTTATTTATTTATTTTTTTACATTTGTTCATTCAATCCAATTGCCTTTGTTCACATTATTTTGCACCTAACATGTACATAGTGTTGTGGTAGAATGACTGTCTTTTAAAATTAAAAAGGCATACATTTTATTTTATTCTTTTGAATGTTTAGTTTTTATTAAAACAATTTAACTGAAAATGCGCCAACACATATAACACATTGCGCCAATTAATTTATCAGTAAAATAAGTATCCTTCAGAAACAAGTTTCATATTAGAACAAAAGTAAAGTGATTACTGATTCATAATCCAAATCCATTAAATATATAAATGAGTGAATGTGTCAAAAGGTATAAATAACATCATTTTCACCTCAACTGGGATTTGAACCGAGGTTTCAGTGGGGAATAATATTGATAAAACCTGGGACACGCCCTCAAAATTCTCTCACTTCTGATTGGCTAGTCACAGTTCTAAGGCCCCTGCAAAGTAGAAGCTAATAATCATTCTCTCCCATCTTTTGGACAAAATTGCTGCCAGTTAATTTGCACTTGTTTGCAGCCTAATTCAGAGCAGAAACTCATTCATAAGGAAATGCATATTCTTACTTTGTTTTGTTTCAGGTCATGGAGTAAGACATGAAAGAGTTGAAATATTTTAAAATGATAAATTAGATACTGTTAATGTGTTCACATTGATACCCTTAGAAATTAAGGAAGGTTTAATATTTAGTATGAATAGTATGCGAACTGGGATGAAGCATTAGTCTCATTTGCTAAAATCTCATGAATTGGCCAGTTGTTACAAATGAACTGGTTCAATGCATTAATTTTCATCCTAAGTGATGGAAACGGATAGAAAAAGATTCGACTTAAAGTCGAATACCATTGCGCCTGCTGCACCCATGGTACGGCAGCAAAGTTCCTTGATTATTACGCAGAAATGAGAGTATAGTTCCTAGCCATATCGGCCTAGAATCGCAACTTTTCATTTTCCGTCGGTCTTAGTAAACGATGTAACTACAGAAGAGTCAAGTTTTAAATAGGAAAAACATCGAAACTCTTTGGTCATTTTTTTGAGCGAGATGCTAACGGTCTAATCAGATTCAATGATCTATACCACTTCTATCAAGATTCCTGAGAGGTCAACTAAATGCAATACAATCTCAAAATATGCTGTAATTTCATCAATTTGCCCAGCGAGAGTGCTTGAGAAACACTGAAATGAACTTACTCAAACCATATTTAAGTGTTGATTAAAATGCTTGAAGCTAGAATAAAACGTTTTTAAAACGTGAGGCTGTTCTTGTCTTGACATGCATGTTCAGATATTCTTACAACAAAATATTCTGGGGGCCATTAAAGTTTTGTGAAAATGATCAAAAATAACTTTTTTAAAAACCGCTGGCGGGAAAAGAGTTAACGGCAGCGACCCTTGTTAATTTGGGACTAAACCAACTTTAACGTCGTTGGTGGTGTGGTGAGTGCCTTTTTGTATTTTTATAGTTAAAGAAATGAACAAGGTCTTTACAAAGTTGTTATAATTTTTAGAAAGTAATAGTATACATATACACAAGCATTGCTAGTTAATGGAACTGTTTACCTGTTGCCGCTATGTGGTTTTGTCAGCTTAAGTCCAGTCGTTTGGGAAAACAAAGTGCGTTGTTTACTATTAACGTTGACTTCTAACAGTGTAAACAGATGGGCAACTTTGTTTAGTTTTTGTGTTTTAGATTCTCTTTTGGTCTAATGTTTGTTGAGTTTGCTAATGAGCTTATTTGTGCAAATATATTGCCTAGCACTGTTGATATTTTGATATTAAGCGAAATACGCAGGTATACACACGCTAGCATGTAAATTAGTGGTCCTCCTCCTGCTGTCTGTCTGTCGGTGTCTGTATTTGTGTGTGCGTGGAGTGCAGGTCTTCTAAGGTGTTCACTTACACTTTGAAGGTCTTCCCATCTTTGCTAGTAGGCTACTTGTTAACGGATGCAACGGTTGCTCTCATAGGAGCTTAGAGGCATAATCATGGTACAATTAAGATAATTTCAGAACGACAGCTGGTGGGTAGAGAAGTAATTTTCACACCTCCTAATCGAGGAGGGCTGTCAGATTAAGATAGAGAGGTGATTTGAGAGAAATTGTCTTGGCCGAGTCTTTGGAGTGAGGCCCAGGTGGCCGCAGGTATCTGCTCGTCCGTGTCTACTGCTGCCCAGGAGGAAATTTGGTTTTTGATTTGCTACACTGGAGAGATCATTGGAGAACCAGACTTTGGGATTTGTCAGTTTATTACTAGCGTCTGTACTGTGGCCCACCACCACAGTATATATACATACATACATACATACATACATACATACATACACAGTCTATTCAGACAGCTTCAACATTTTCTCACATTATCAGTTTATTCGCTATAGTTTAGAAAATGGTAATAAAATATGACAAGAACTCAGAGTTAAACTATGTCAGAACAAATTCATCTTGATAATGTCAGATAACTTTGATAGAAAGGTATGTAATGGATTACAATCAACCAATCAGCTGTCAGCTGTTAAATTTAACTACACAGTTAGATAATACCAATTTAGGTCAACCAATGACCAAGCAATGCTTCATTTTGTTCAGTCTGTGGTGTAAAAGGTCGCATTAGCAATTAAAGAAAAAACACTTAAGCAAAGCATGGTCTGGTCAAAGTGTCTGAATACATTTGGTCCCTAATGTTTTATCAGTTTTACTGGTATAGTTCACTGTATGAAGAATTTTTGGGTATAATCACAATTCACTTTATTTTGCTATCCTCACTTACATAAATGAACTATAGTGTCCTGCACCCACTAGTAAAAAATTATATCTGAATAATTTTTGGTTTGACTATATAAATTAGGTTTTGTTACTTTTTGAGACTACACATTCAGCTGAAAATGTAGTATAGTTTTTTTTTTATTAGTACTTATAAATATTTTTATAAACACTTTCCTAGAACAATGACATGCAATTGTTTATTTGAATTGTGTTCTTACCGTTAAAACGGAATAATGTTACAGAAAATCAGTAGCTAACATTATGGCTTGTGTTTGGTGTTGTTACTTATTGTCCACTAGATGGCAGTGTTACCCATATTTCCTCGATAAATGGGAACCCGGGCTAGTGTCACTTTTCCCCCCTCGATTGAATATATGAGAGAATGTGTATTTTTGAAAGTCAGTTGATGTATACCATATCCCAAAGTCTTGGCTGCAAAAAAGAAAAAGATACAGCTCATTTATCAGGTAAATTGTCACAATGGGGGCCGGCTGCTCATTGACTAATTTGAGACATTGCTTTGATATCTAAAATATTTTAAAGAAAATCCACCTTTCACAAATTTGTATTTAATATACATGATCATACTAGTAAATAAATTATGAAAGAAAACAATTCATGAATTGAGAACATACAAAAAAAATCAAATTAAGATTTTGACAAGTAAATAAAATGATTAATAGTTTGCATTATTTATTAATATTAATTAATATAAAATGCAGCATATAAAACACGTGCGCCAATTGCCCTAATATTAGTGCTAGCTTACCCTGATGTTTATGAAATTCAAATTATAATTTAGCTTCATTAAATAGTTTACCTAAATCTTGATGTGTGCTAGTGGGGCTTTATTGTGTTCACAAGTTTATCCAACAGCTACAAAAATGATAATATATGATTTTTGTTTGGAGGACAGAATTCACACACATTATTCTAATTTAAGACCGTTAACCAACCAGTGACAACTAACCAGTCTCCCTTATTCTCTATCTTTTTCATTCTGCTCATTAGTACATATAAACTCAAAACTCATTTAATTTCAGCTTTTTTCAGTGACACATGGCTTGGAGCAATAGTGATGGAATAAAGGTTATTTAATTTGCATGTCATGTTATTGTACCTGTCTTCATAAAGAAAGAATGTTGGAATTATTGAGAGTTGGCAGATTTTTCTTTTAGAGCAGTGCTTAATGAAAAAAAGTTTTTTTTTTTGAAAAATGATGACAAATCATTGATTTCACCAACAAAACACCAACCGCGCATCCTGCGAGTGAATTGATCCACGTCAAACATACCTGATCTCATTTACACAGTCGTATTTATACCAGATAAACTCCACATTCTAATCTATTTCAGTAATGGGTTTTGTGTAGTAAGAATGTGCTCTAATTATGTGAATTGCTTTGAATGCCCAACAACAATGAAGACCGGCTTTCATTAGAGGATGGTTTCCAACCACTCGGGTAACGTATGATCTGCACAGCCAATAACAAACACCGCCGTTATGTCTCCAATGTCTGAATGTACATAGAGCAATCAAGAGTTAGAGAGACGACCTATTCAGAAGCGAGTCACTCCTCGGGGGCCGATATTAAAATACGAAGTACTCTGACTGAGCTCTAGAAAAGGATTAATCATTTTAAATGCCACTGAAATTAAAAGGCCCCGAACAATAATTACTTCTGCTTGCTGTTGCCACCCACGCTTGCCATGACTTAACCTGTGGTCAAAGGGGGCAGAAGGATGTGTACAACCAATCAGTGAAGCCGATGCCAAAGCTCTGTTCTCTTCTTCCTTGTGTGCTCTGTTCTTTCCTCCTGTTTTTTAATTGATATTCCGGGTGCTTTTCATAGTCCTCCTGGGTTCAACCTTTCAGAAGCAAAACTTGACAGTGATATTTCAATCGAAATCATGCCAGAGGTAACAACTCTACCCCAGTGTTTTTTAAAATGACTGTTATTTGCCTTGGGTTGTAGAGGAAATCTATTCAGATTAGTGGTCAACCGATATGCTCCCCCCCCCCCCCACCCCAGTGATAATTGTTTACATTTGATATCTTTCCAAACCTGAATGTGTGGATACACCAACACCCTCTCGTGGGAATTCTTAACTATTTTACATTTTGGCGAGTTGGTGTCTAATTCGTATGAATCTCATTTGGATGTTTTCGTACAATCTGCTTATATCTGCTTTTAAAAACGTATGTTTCTTGAATTCATACGAAATCACCACCTCGTAAAATAATTATGATTTCTCATGAGATCGGGTTGGATACATCCTCTCTTTTCTTTTTGTTAGTAATCTGATGTTTCTTTATTTTTAACTGAACTGTCAGAGCCCTTAATAACATGTTTTAGCAAGTTAATGATGGATTATATCATGTTTTTGTGTGTGGACATATTGTGTGGTAAGAGGTCAGTGTATTTGAGATGATTGTTTTTTCTTATCTGTGTGTGAGTGCATGTTTGTTAGACAGTGAGTAATGTTTTTTTTTATTGCAAGCACTTTGGGGCTGGCTCGTCTTGCTTCACTGAGCTGTGACACAGGGGTGCCATTCAGATCCAAAGCATTTGATGAGACTGTAAACACAGTTGTCTTTGCATTGTACCTTTTCTTTTCAGTTGTTTTTGGGTGAAGGGCACTCAAACTGTCTCTCAATGCATGTTCAGTGCATGAAACAATGGGGCGATTGAATTGAATCATGCATTTGATAGAAAATAGCAACAACAAAACTGTTTTAATTCATACTTATACCACAGTGGTTCTCAACAAAGTTGCCAGGGCCCACAAGAGGGCATCAGCAAATTTCCAAGGAGGCTTCAAGATGATTTAATGGACCCTTTCACAGACTGTGATGACGTGTTTTAACTTAAAGTTTTTTATATTTTCATTTTTAAAGACACTAGGCCTATACTTTACATTATATTACCTTTGCATCAAATTACAAAAAACTAGTTAACGCTGCTGCGGGGGTGTTTCTAAAACAGAGGCTATGGGAGTGACGGTAAAGTTGACATCTTTCTCTCTTCTGAGAGATATTATCAATCTCTCTGTTTTTTTTTCTCTTTTGTGGATTTCCACTATTGTGGATTTGAGCAAATGGGGACACAAAAATCTCTAATTCACTGCTATAGAAGTTTACCCAACTATGACGACTTCCGCTTATGAGAAACCTGGAAATGTGAAATGGGTCCATTATTTAAAATAAGGCAAATCAAGTATTGCAAAGCATTGTATTAAGTCTAGTATTGCAGGATTCATCTTGTTTTAGCTAACATTTAAAAAGTGTTACTACCTGCTGTCAGAGAATTAAAAGCATTTATTTAGTGTAAGCAAAAATAGACTGTTTCCACAAAAACTGCAGTAATTCATTCAATAGGGCTGTTGAACAGTATTTACGGTTTTGAACTTGGTCTGGCAAAATCATTTTTGACATTGTGTCAGTTAGGCATATTTTTAAGTGAAATTACTCTGTGTGTGTGTGTGTGTTTGACCAGGAAAACAATGACATTGATAGACCAACAATTATATATGAACATGATGTTTAAAAAAGTCTAACAATGACCTCTCTGGGAAGTATTCTGCCCAATGTCATGTCTGATCCCCATCATTTTTGTTAATGGTAACTGTAAACCTAAAAGCAGCCATGCTGGTTGTGTTCACTCTCTTGCTCAGAGATAGCACATATAAGAGGTGATTCCCCATAGTCCGGCTCTGAGATCCATGGTAAAAGGTTGTGAAATGGTGGGAGAAAAGGGGATTTGGTGAGACGGTCCAGCACAATGACATTGTCTGGACTACAGCCCTTCAACTCGCCTGACTTCTGTGAAAAGCCCCTTCAGTATTTCCTGTCAAACAGAGCATTTTTTTCCTTGACTTCTCCTTAAGTGTCTAGACAGTGGTTTTCTTGCTTCGTTGGTTCTCTTGGACAGGGGCCAAATCTCCTCTCTTGAAGGCGATAAGAAAGCTGTGTTATCAGGGCCTCAGAAGGGAGAACCAAGCCCAAGCGCGTGCCACTCAGGTGGGGTTGTGTGATGATTTGAGGTTTCCTCCCTCCCTCTTTATGAGTGTGGCCTTGACCAGGTCCTAAGGAGACTCTGGCGTGTGACTTTTCATTTAAAGTCAGCGTCTAGGGCTCCAGTGCTTGGGCACAGGCATTGCAATTTCATGAGCCTAATGAAGAAATTTTGAGAAGTATTAAAGTGTAGTTCACCAATAAATTAAAATTCTGTCATTTACTTACCCACATATACAGTGGGGAGAACAAGTATTTGATACACTGCCGATTTTGCAGGTTTGCCAACTTACAAAGCATGTAGAGGTCTGTAATTTTTATCATAGGTACACTTCAACTGTGAGAGATGGAATCTAAAACAAAAATCCAGAAAATCACATTGTGTGATTTTTAAGTAATTAATTAGCATTTTATTGCATGACATAAGTATTTGATACATCAGAAAAGCAGAACATAATATTTGGTACAGAAACCTTTATTTGCAATTACAGAGATCATACGTTTCCTGTAGTTCTTGACCAGGTTTGCACACACTGCAGCAGGGATTTTGGCCCACTCCTCCATACAGACCTTCTCCAGATCCTTCAGGTTTCGGGGCTGTCACTGGGCAATACGGACTTTCAGCTCCCTCCAAAGATTTTCTATTGGGTTTAGGTCTGGAGACTGGCTAGGCCACTCCAGGACCTTGAGATGCTTCTTACGGAGCCACTCCTTAGTTGCCCTGGCTGTGTGTTTCAGGTCGTTGTCATGCTGGAAGACCCAGCCACGACCCATCTTCAATGCTCTTACTGAAGGAAGGAGGTTGTTGGCCAAGATCTCGCGATACATGGCCCCATCCATCCTCCCCTCAATACGGTGCAGTCGTCCTGTCCCCTTTGCAGAAAAGCATCCCCAAAGAATGATGTTTCCACCTCCATGCTTCACGGTTGGGATGGTGTTCTTGGGGTTGTACTCATCCTTCTTCTTCCTCCAAACACGGCGAGTGGAGTTTAGACCAAAAAGCTCTATTTTTGTCTCATCAGACCACATGACCTCCTCCCATTCCTCCTCTGGATCATCCAGATGATCATTGGCAAACTTCAGACGGGCCTGGACATGCGCTGGCTTGAGCAGGGGGACCTTGCGTGCTCTGCAGGATTTTAATCCATGACGGCGTAGTGTGTTACTAATGGTTTTCTTTGAGACTGTGGTCCCAGCTCTCTTCAGGTCATTGACCAGGTCCTGCCGTGTATTTCCCCATCCCAGCCTTGTGCAGGTCTACAATTTTATCCCTGATGTCCTTACACAGCTCTCTGGTCTTGGCCATTGTGGAGAGGTTGGAGTCTGTTTGATTGAGTGTGTGGACAGGTGTCTTTTATACAGGTAACGAGTTCAAACAGGTGCAGTTAATACAGGTAATGAGTGGAGAACAGGAGGGCTTCTTAAAGAAAAACTAACAGGTCTGTGAGAGCCGGAATTCTTACTGGTTGGTAGGTGATCAAATACGTATGTCATGCAATAAATTAATTAATTAATTAAAATTATTTAAAAAATCATACAATGTGATTTTCTGGATTTTTTTTTCTAACCCTAACCCTAGCATACTTTGTAAGTGGGCAAACCTGCAAAATCGGCAGTGTATCAAATACTTGTTCTCCCCACTGTAGTTCCAAGCCCATAACTTCCATTTATCTCTGAAACAAATTATATAAACCTCATCGGTTCTCGCATATCTACACTTGATTAGCTCTTGACATATCTGTTTTGCTGTTGAGCTGTTTGTATCTTTATAAAAGTTCACAATGTTGTTGCAGATGAAATATAACAGATACCATTATATATTTTTTTATCAGTTTAGATATTGATTATTAATAATTCAAACCCTTTACAGGGCGCCTGTACTAACTGTCGGTCTCTCAAACATCCACCATGCTTGTAGTTCTTTTTATTCATGTTTGTAGTTCTGAACCGAATCCTCCAAAAAGCAGTGGGTTGTGGGCAGTATCAACTGTAAAGCAGAAAGTATACTTCGTTTTACAGCCTTGCAAAGTATACTTCTTTTGACTCAGGTGTTCGACGCATGCGCAGTTTTGCGCAATCTCTCGCCACGAGTTACAACCCATGTAAATACTGGGAAAAAAATGAAATGCACATGTGCGACCTGCACGTACAAAGTACAGTACAGTTACAAAAATCCAGCGGTGTGCATACTCTTCTGATGACGAAATTCGCGTCATGGTCATTGTACGCTGACCCTCATGTACGCGTATAAAGTGAAGTACACTTTGGCCTTTACAGTGTGCATAGATCCACACTTCAAAAATCTACCGGAAATAGTAGACCATCTGGGGATTTGGCATACTCTATTCAACATACTGTGCTTTGGGACGCACTTACTCTAATCTCACATACATTTAGGATGGATAGTACGCACATTGGGACACAGGGTATGTTCGTTAATCAGTGTTTATACTGAGACAACAGGGCCTGATTTTCAGCATGCAATTATGGGTATTATGCACCAATTTAATATTTTTCGCAAGCTGCGTTTATAAATTCCAACACACATTTATTTGCTATAACATATAGACTATCCAGAAAGATGAGCAAAATCAAAATCTAATTTCAATAATTTTGTACCGTACAAGTACCGTAGTACCACATGTTGTTTCCCCATCTCTCTCTCTTTGTACTCGGAGCAGAATTGTCAGATCATTGGACACTTTTTTTGCTATGATTAAAGGCACAATTATGTAAGTTTCGGTGCTAGAGTTCGATTATTCAAAGCAATAAAAAGGCGTAGCCCAATGACGCTATAAATGAGCGTAGATTCATGGGAGTTGTTGTATTCACCTCCACAGCCAATAGAAAGCAATCCGACGGGACTCAGGCAGAAATCGTGTTCATGTTTAGTTTAGCCTTCTGCTCTGAACGCTCTGTTTTAAGGGGCGTGTCTGCTGTGAGACTTCAGTGTAAACGCCCACTGCTGTGATTGGCTAACGTCTTTCCATTTGAAATAGCTAAGTATTATTCTCTCTATTAGTGCGTTTTTACGATTACAGCTCTCATGGTTAACTAATCGTGAAAAATGTTGCATTACATTTAGATCTATGGCATTATTTTTAGATCTATATTTAGATCTATGGCATTATATTTAGATCGTGGCATGAAAGGTTGCAGTGATGAGCATTGTAGCCGATCACAGACATGTTGAGCTCATAAAAGCAGTGATCTTGTCATTGCAACTCTTTTCCTGTACACTAACGAATGCTTTCATCATAACTAACAGTGCAAACGTGATATAGTTAAGAGAATCGTTGAATAAAACGGGAGTTTTGGCGCAAGCCCAGAACTCAGTCACTGATAAACTCGCGCTGTTTGATTGACAGCTCCAGCGATTACCAAGGGAGCGTTCTTTGATTGCTTTCTTTATAGAATTTAATCACCGTTAAATAACAGATTATTTTCATCCTACTAAGAGAAACAACGTTGACGAAAGTTGACGTTTTTTTAGTCACTGGTTTAATTTACTGACACACAGACAAAGAACATCTGACTGTACATGAATCATTACATTTCAGAAGTCACTGGTCACAGATCAGGCATTAGAATGAACACAGCTACTTACATGTTGCATTACTGTCGAGCCCAGGCACTGCACAATAATTTGTAATCCTCAACAGCATATTTATTGCTTGGTAGCTCGATCTGGTTTAGCACCACGTAGGCCTATGTTACTTAGGCTACCTATTCTATTGCATGTCATGCGCAAATCGGTGGGCGGGGCTAAACAGGCAGTGATGAAGTAGGCGTTGATCTTCTTCTGCAGAGGCGGTGCCTGCTCCCTTTGACGTCATAGATCCCCACTTTGGAGAACCTGTTGTTGCTGGGCCTGGTGTCAATAAAAGCTTTTATTGGACTAACAAGGAAGTTTTCAGTTCTGAAACAGGATATTCTTATAGTATGATGACCTCTCTTATATGTCAAAAGCTCAAGGAAAATTAGATTTCTCAGTTTATGACCCCTTTAATGTTACTGTTTGTGGTATGAAGCGGGGCCGAGAGCCTGGGACAGTTTACGTTGCTTTTTTTATTATGCTTATATGCCGCAGTTGGCCGCTGCCTCTCTTTTTGTTTTGCTGTTTATGTTTATTTTACTATTAAAGTTACGTTTAACGTCCGCCTCCTTCCTGAGAACTTGAACTTTGTTAAAGTTACATTTGATCACGTAAATTCGCGGTAAATCAAGAAAACAATAGATTCAAACAATAATAATAAACGTGTTGAGCTATATAATGATTAGTTTTCTGTCAATAAAGGTATCCAAACAGTCGCTTACTTGTCTAATAAAACACATAATATATTAAAACTGGAAATCAAGGGTAAAGCGGATATGACATCATTGACAGGCGACACAATGACACAGGTTACACTGGTTAAAATAGCTGATTTCTCTGGATTTAAACATTGTTGGAAACATTTGGGATAATGTAAGTACACAAGTCAACAAAATAATATATAACCTATGTAACTACACTTCTGCAGGGTTCTTTCTCCATTAAAGGCCATTCATAATAATCTGTGTATTCTGAACCAAAAAATGCAACATAGCCTATAAATTGCAAGTATTTCATTCATTATATTATAGTAGAGGTTTTACCAGTAACATTTTCTTTTAGAGGGTTCTTAAAAGCATGAAATGGACAGTCTGCCGGCTTTGACGTCACAGCTCTTGCGCTGGCAGGATCAAGGAGGTCTGAACTACGTGGAGACAGATATCTGTTAGCATTCCTATTCATCTATATGGCAGCTGGCCTTCAGAAGAATGTGATCAGAAAATTGCATATCAAAAATCTTTTCTCGTGGATCACCTTTTTGACCCAAACACCTGAGCTATAATTGCCATGTCACTAATCACTCTGGAGCCACAGAAAAATGATATGACATCACCAATTGGCTGATGACTCAATAAGAATGGGCACAGTCATAATTAAGCGTTTCATTTATTCATTAGCTGCAGACAGAAAAATATTCTATTTCATGCTTTTAAGAGCCCTACAAAAAAATCGGGCATTTTTAAAACTTCAACTATAATATGATGAAATATTTGGTAAATTTCTTTGATCAGAATACACAGCTACTCTTGAATGCCTGAGGATGGTGAAAGATGATTATTTTAGGCACAGATTGTGTAATTGCATCATCTACCAGCAGGGGAGAGGCTAACTGGACCATGCTAACCATCCAAACCTTGACCCCTTGGGTCGAATAGTTACTAGTTAAAGGGTTAGTTCACCCAGAAATGAAAATTACCCCATGATTTACTCACCCTTAAGCTAACCTAGGTGTATATGACATTCTTCTTTCAGACGAATACAATCTGAGTTACATTAAAAAATGTCCTGTCTAATCCAAGCTTTATAATGGCAGTAAATGGGAGCCTAAAATTTGAAGCCCAAAAAAGGGCATCCATCCATTATAAAAGTAATCCACACGGCTCCGGGGGGTTAATAAAGGCCTTCTGAAGCGAAGCGATGCGTTTGTGTAAGAAAAATATCAGGGCTCGACATTAACGCTTATGAAGGGGCAAGTGAAAAAGAATTTTACTTGCCCGACCGGACAAGTAGCCTGATTAAAACATCAATAACAAAAAATAACTAGGGAATCACCAAAATGCAAGAATGATTCTGCATTCATTCATTAGTGTAAGTGGCGATCGATAGTGGATAATAATATATAATTAAAATGAACTGACAGTAACAAGGTTGCGCTGTTAAGGCTCGCACAGCCTCATGAGGAGAAACAAATCAGCGCGCTCACACACAGAAACTCAGTTAACATACTGCGGTAAAAATATTTTTAACATATGATACAGTTCGACCAAGAGTGCTGTTTTCCTGAATACCATCACAATTGAAAATGTGACACTGATTTCATATGACAGTTCCATAAACAATTAATTAACATTTAAGTCACTTACATTTTAGATGCAATATTTTTTTTTGTTCTATTTCAGCAGCGAAAATAGTTCCAAACAAAGATCACAGCAGAACCACAGCGTGTCTCAAAGCAACAGTGTGTTACTGAATGATTCAGCGTTTTGAATGAATCGGTTGAATCAAAGATTCAATGACCTATTCGTAAACGACTGCCTAATTCTTGAATGAATCAGCCGTGTGAACGAATCGACTCAATGACTCACTTTATTAAGGTCACCTGCCGGTTAAGTTTCATGTTTAAACATTCTTTCCAACATTTCTTATTTGTATATTCAAAAAATATTTAAAATAATCTCATAACATAATTTACACTGAAAAATTACAACTGCATTAAATAATTTATTTTGATTGGTAACAGCCCTATTGTGTCTTATTCTAATTTAATTTATTGATCAAATTTAAGAATGAAAGCTTAAGCATAGCCTATATTTAATAAGATTAGGGGGAAAATGCCCTTTATAAAATGTAAAAATATCACAAATATGCAGATTTAAATATGTCAAAGCTGATTGAACACTGGTGAGAATATTGCTTCAGAATAAATTATATTTACAACACAAAAAAATAAAAAATCTATTTTTTTCCGGACAAGCAAATTCTTTATTCGGACAAGTGAATGACAGATTTACTTGTCCGAAGGACAAGCACATGAAAAGGCTTAATGTCGAGCCCTGAATATCCATATTTAACACGTTAAAAAAAGCTTAACTGACCGTTTTGAACTGCGAGAGGCGTTACACTTTCTTCATAAGCTGTATACGAAAGGTGGTCTGGCGGAAGCTAGATATTTTTCTTAAAAAAAAACATTGGTTCGCTTCAGAAGGCCTTTATTAACCCCCTGAAGGGGATGCTAAGTAAAAATTCACTCTCTGACAGTAGGTGGTGCTTAATAGCCTAATATTTGCATATAAACATTTGCCACTCTATATCTCTCTATTTCTCTATATCTCTCACTCTATATTATAGCCCTAATCCAATAATATTTCATAGTTAGATTATATTGAAATTCTTAGTTTTATGATGAAAGTTCTGCTATTTTTATTGCGGGGCAAAACGCAATGCAATATAGGCCTACAGTGATGATTAAGAGATAACCAAATAAATGTTTCTCAAAAGCCTGTTGTATCATTATTTGATGCATACATTTTAACATGATTTTTCTAATGCTAATGATTTTGCTTGCAGGATATTTTTCAGCAAAGTTTTGTTCATGTAGATAATATCGAGTCCTTAGAAATTCATGTAATAAATATGATACTGTAGGCTTTATAGGGTTAACAGGACTTCACTTAAGTTTATATTTTTGTTTCTCTCAATGTTCTCTTTTTATAAATTACAGATTACATAAAATACAGAGCCCAATGTTTCTTGAGGTCTGTAAAGTAATAAAAATGTTAGAAGAATGTTGTCTGTGGTATATTTTCACTGCAAAACAACACAAGAAATGCCACAAATATTGCCTCAACTTTTGAGAAAAGCTGCCGCAATTTCAGTCAATTTCAGCGGCAGAAAACAGAAAAAAGGGACTGGTTAAGGGCTCCTTCCACAAATTTTCAGAAATTAGTGAGTGATAAAAAAAATCAGACATTTTTCTGGTAAGAGAACATATCTTTTGTGTAATAATAAGTTCTCGTTTTTAGTTTACTTTGTATCACATGGCTGGCAGACGCAATTGAAGGAAATGACCTGAACCTCTCCAAGTATTGCAACTAGATGTATGCTTTTAGTGTTTGTGTGGGTGTGAACTTTTACATTATTTCTCGGAGTTATCTTTGTTTAGTATTATGCAACCAAGTTCTTGTCCAAGTTCAGAGTGTAAGGTGAAAAGGTATCACCAGAATGGACAGAGAACTCTATGTACAATACAGAACAGCAGAGCAAACAATATGTGACAAAGGTCACAAAGCTGCTCTCACCTCCTGGCCATTCTAACAGGGTGTATGAGAGATTGAGGTCACCCAGCATGGTCTGAAGGTACCCTATATTCCCTTGACACTGGCCACAAGGGTAATACATTCATGCCATTCACAGCTTTATGTCCATCTTCTGCGGATATTGTGTGTTTTGAAAATCTAAGGTCCCTGAAGTAAAAATCAATCCGTGAATTGTGTGCTGTCCATTGTTTGAAGTCTATTGTGGCTTAATTCCCCAGCCAGGTAACACAAGAATGCACCCTTTCTTCTGGGCATAGTTGATCCACAATATTGGCTACTGGTCCTTAATTCCTCTCTATGCAAGGTAACTCTCCAGCTCCAAGTCATTCAAACTCCTTTCTCTCCATCTTGAAAGGACGGCCTGTGTTGTGAAACGAAAAGGATTCAATAGATGTGAATGATTTATTCAAGGGAAAGCATCAAGACTTTGGTATGAGAAGCAAAGCGCTATTCTTTCTTGAAGGACACACGTTCGTTTGCAGCAGCACAATGGGAGCATATTCTATGCCGGTTTCAATCTGTTCCCATTTTTCCCCCTTCATTTTTTTTTTTTTTTTTTTTTTTTACACACAAATGAATTGATAAGAGGCAGTTTTAGCAGAGAAAAGTTTTGCCCAAGAAATTTTATGCAACAAGTCAAATTATATTGGCCAAAATTTCATTAACGTCACACAATAGAGTTATTTTCTGTTCCCAGGGTTATTCAAACTATACCTGAGCAAGCTGGCAATTGTAAAGCGTGTTTTCATGCTTAAAGTGTCAGAGGAATCTGTCTGCTCCACCTTAGGTTAAGGCTGCAATGGACACATTCTCATTTTTGCTCTTGTGCTTTTTTCATAATTAAGGTGAAATATATATTTTTATGTCAGTTCATTCATGCTGTTCTTCATAATTCAAGCATACCAAGGGATATTCATTACTTTTTGTAAATGCGTTTGTATAGCATGTCAACGTTTCATCTCACCACATCTTTAATCTTCCCTCTCATGGAAATCCCATTTTGCTAGCCAGTTCTCATTTTGACCTTCTGGCGTAAATTGTTTATTGTGAGTTATTCACAGATCGAGATGTCCTGGTAGTAATACTGCTATCAGGATTTTCTACACTTTTAGGCACCCTATGAATGACGAACAGATTCATTCTTCCTCATGGCCTTTTGACAGCATGATGGCTTATGCATGTTACGGTGCAAAAAAACTAAGCAAAACAAAAAGAACACAAAACTACGGTTAGTTGTTTGAACAATTAAATACAAGCTGTTGAAATGCCCCACTTCCAACCTCAAAGTGTTCCAGTCTAAGGACAACTCTACTTGAAAGTCACCTATGAAATGTTACTTTAGTCTACCATCTTGGACACTTCCAACTTCGAGCGCAGGTCTAAGTAGTTATTTTCAAGTAGAAGGTGAGTGAATTCCAAGTTTCCAAGTTTGCCAGCAGCCATATCACCCTGTAGCCCTATAGTAATGTAACAAATTATTATTATAACAGCTTGATACTGGTGCAGTACCCTCAAAGGGGAATCTTTGAACCTATATTACTACTCTAAGGTACTAATATGCACCTTTTATGGGTAGATAAATGTCCCTTTAAAGCTGGGCTGGGCAACTCCGACCCTCGAGATCTATTTTCCTGCAAAGTTCAGCTCCAACTAGAGCTGGGCGATAAAATGATAGCAATAATTATCGTGATATAATTTTATTCGATAAAACAATATCAGGAGTTTGATGAAGGTTCGATAATGTTTATGCGGCAAAAGTGGAACGAAACTCATTTGAATCGTGACACACGGAACATTTATCCGCTCGGCTCAAATTCCAAATGGCAGCGTAGCGCGAGCTTACTAGAACAGATGCGTTTACTCTCTGATCAATCGGTCTCGGTCACGCGACCACTAAAAAGCGCTGTGAGATCCAGTGAGAAGAGCTTGAATTCAGCGAAGAAGACAAATGTCTCAGTGATTTAAAAAAAGTAGTTTAAAGTCAGATGAAACAGTGCTGACAGACAGGAGAAACACTGTGAACAACGATACAGTCAGAAGCTTCTCAATCTACAAATCACCATCATTTACCATGGATTTACTGTAGTAACACTAACTGCACCATGGTATTGTGGCAGAAATATGGGATATACATATCGAATTTTATTATATTATTAATGTAGACCTGTATTAAATGTATTAAAGGAGTAATGGAATACAATTGCAGTATTTTTGTAATTAAGCTATGGCATGTGCATTTATACTAAATGTATTCAGGCTGCTGTTTTTCTTACAAATACCATAGAAACCACATAGTTACATTTTACCATGGTATTTAGGTGTTATATGCGTGATTATCATAATCTAAATGTATGATACTATTGATGACCAATGGTTAATTTTAATAAAACTCAAAAATTTTACCATATAAAAATGAGGCTGATACAGTTTTACAGATGCATCCTAACTCAAGCTAATACCACTGTCAACTCACTGTCAAATGTACATTTCTAAGAGACAAAACATGTAATATTATTAATATTGCAGCCTGCACTGCAACTGTGCTGAAGATACAGTATGTGCCATTAAAGTCAGGCGACACAAACCTGTTTCATGACTTCAAATAATATTAGAACATGCAGAAACTAAAAAATGAATTTTTCTATAAAGCTATTTATTTTGTTATGGAAAAATGACTGGAAAAGTGTAAAGAATTCAAAAATGTTAATGTTCAACCTCAGATTTGTGAAATGTTCACCTGTTTGGCAAGTGTTTGTCGTGTTCTGACAATAAAGAGTAGTTTAAAATAGGGATGTTACCGATTAATCGACGATCGATTAATTGTCGATAATACATTTAATCGATAAAACGTATAGTTCATCGATTAAGCAGGGTCATGCACGTGCATGCTGCTCAACCGCGAAACAGACACGAGGAACAATGAAGCGAGCGCGCCAGAGTTATGTTTGGGACCATTTTACAGCTGGAGTTACACCTTCATCATAACTATAAGTTTGCGTGTGCATTCACAGCCTTTTGTTTTGTGCAAATGCAAGTTGTAATATTGTGTTTATTTTGTGTAGGCCTATATATAGGCTATCTGATTTATCTCATATAGGATACATTTGGTTAAGAATTAGAGCGGAGCGGTAGTAAAGTGCGCCGGTGTTCATCTTCAGCTTCAGCGCGCGCAGCTCAAACAGCAATGCACAACTAATAATGACTACGATTGGGACTGTCATATTACATAACATTATAAAGAGAGCAATATTGTAATAAAACATTGTGAATTAATTTTCAAAACAGTTGCCTGTTCGGGTTGCTCCAGGAATGCACAACATGAGGCACGCATTCTGAATGCAGATGTAATTTGTAATATTATGTTTATGTTGTATATCCGATTAATCTCATAGGATGCGTTTCTTTGAGCTAAATAACGCGCTAGCAAAGTGCTTCAGTTTACCGGTGTTCATTCAGCGTGCGCAGCTCAAAAAGCAATTCACAATTAATAATAACTATGATTGGGACTGTCATATTACATAACATTAATGAGAACACTATTTTAATAAATCGTTGTGAATTCATTGGGTGTAGTTGCCGTGTTCAGCGTGTTGTTCCAGGAAGAGCGCTTCCACACATTATGATTGGATGCGGCGTTGGTGACACGTTGTAGGGTATTAGAGGTTATATTTGATTATTAAATAAATAATTTAATTAAATGATCAATCACATCGACTCATTTTACAATCCTACTAGCCCTTATTTACACTTAAAACCCTTCTCATTCATTTGGTGAGGAACATGGCATTTTGAGCAGCATTTGCACACCTTGTCATGCTGTTGGCTATAATCCACTGCTGTAGATGCATATTGCAGTATTAAGGCTGACAATTAATTGATTGTTAATTTAAATGACGATCGATCATGGGAATTTGTGTAAATTGACATCCCTAGTTTAAAACCACAGTTAACGCTCAGGGGCCGTATTCACAAAACATTTTATCTTAGCACTAAGAGTTCTCCTAAATAGCAGTAAAAGTTCTTAGTTAAGAGTTTTCTCCTAACCTATTCACAGAAGAGAGAAAGTGGAGAAAGGTCCGCAACAGCCATTATGATTGTTTGTGATTTGGTCTTCTGGAAGTCCTCTTGACTACTCCTAACCTTTCACAGATTTAGGAGCTAGTTTTAGTGCTAAAATGCTTTGTGAAATACTCTTATGCCGAGTTCACACTGCCCGATTTTAGCCCCGATTTTAGCCGAAAAATGCCCGAAATCATAGGCAAATCGGTGCTCGTTCACGTGAGTGACAATCATGCAGTGTGAATGATCAAAGACGCGATCTGAGAGAATCGGATATTGGCATGCTAAATATCTGGATCTGTCGGCGATCCTGCTGTGAAATATGTTTTGACTGAAAGTTACGTCAGCGATGACCTACAGCCAATGAGAGAGCAAGATACAGGGCAGCGGGAAGTTCGGGGAGGAGTTATAGACCAGAATATCAGTATTTTAATAGATATATTTACAATTATATCAAACAAAAACAAACATTTGCTTGACCAGCTGCAACAGCAGCACATTGCAAAATGATTTACCTCCAACTCTCTTTGCAGAACACAATCCTTGCTCCCTGTGTCTCCCCAACCATTTCATCCTCCATAATCTTTTTTCTTTTTCTCCTTTTTGCTGCAAATCAGCGCACAGACAATTTGGATCGCAAACTTGTTTCCTTGTCACATCTCGAGTGTGTTTGGTTGTGAAACGTAATTTGCTGAGTTGTCAGCGATTCTTCCTCTTGTACAGTCATGCAGTGTAAAAACCCCCTGTCGCCGATCCATCGTGCAGTGTGAACAAAGCAGCAACTGAATGCTACCCCAGATAGTCATGCAGTGTGAAGAGAACAGTGATCCGACGAGTTTGAAAATTGTGCAGTCTTTAGAGCAAAAATTTAGGAGTCCTAAAATTAGTACTGACGCCCATTATTTTTAAGAGTTTCTCCTAAATCGGCAAGTTAGGAGCTACTTTTAGGCTTAAGATGTTTTGTGAATACGGCCCCTGGTTTCTACAACTTTCACTTAAGAACAAAATCTACCTTTAAACTTGAAAGAAATACAAGATTTGACATTTATCGTGATAATTATCGATATCGACTGATATGAACATTTTTATCGTGATACATTTTTTGGGCCATATTGCCCAGCCCTATCTCCAACCCTGATTAAACTCACCTGCCTGTAGCTTTCTAATCCTGAAGACCTTGGCTGTCTTAGAAATCAGGAATGTTGAGAGAACATTGTGCTTGGTACGTTTTTCATCTTCAAACAAAACTTGGGTCTCCAGCCAACAAAGTTTAAATCTTGTCTGGCTAGCGCTCTTCCCATAATGTTTAGGCATTAGGTCAGTAGGCGGATAGTAGGCAGTCTTTTGTGGCTGTTCAAGCACATTCGACCACATGATCATCTACACTATTTCGACTACCATAGGAAGTGGGCGAAAGTGGACAAGCTCAAAACGTTTTAGACCCCGTTTACACTTATATTTAGCATTGTCCACTTGTAATCCAATCGACCAAAACGCATCTTAATACTAGGTGCTAATAAAGGCTGCTGCTTTTGCGTAGTTTGTGCTTGCTGTTTAGTAATTATTTGAAACTTGAACTCTGTCATAGAAACTATGTATACATTTTAATTAAACTATTTAATAATCAATAAAAAAAGGAATTTATACCTGTATGATATTACCCTGTAGCCACATTGGACCAGCGGTTTGGAAAATGGGTGGATGGATGGATAATTCAGTTGCGGGTGCCATCTTCTGGTCAGACGCGGGAATTCATTCGACACATCCCTCACAGTGCATTACGGGTATATTTTTGCCGTTGAGTGTACGTCGGCTGTACACTTCTTATTGCTGTGCATTGTGGGATTGAATGAGTGCACTCGATAACGTCCATTATGGAATTTACATACAATAGATGCTACATGAACACAATTGCGTAAACGCTGCAGCTTATATTCTTATTAAATCACACCACAGACGGTTAAAAATAATGCTTAGATTAAAATGTTATGATTGCTCATTTATAAGCAAACCAAGCAATATGCACAGAGATATGGAGTAAAAGAGTTCACTTATCTTAGATGTTGATTTCAGATACTTTCTGAAAGTGCACTGCAGACTGCTAACAGCAAACTACCAGTATTGGAATGTTGAGCCGCAGCTCATTGGCCACTGATGCAACAGCAACCAATCAACTGCGCTACAAGATAATGATGTGATCGCTACCAATGAGTCAAGGACCTATCAGCCTGCGCCCATAGGTGTAAAGAGTACCTGAAAACCATACTTGAGTAAAAGTACAGATTCCTTACAGCGAAAATGACTCCATTACAAGTTACAAGTCACCAATTCCAATACAACTTGAGTAAAAGTCTTAAAGTATCTGATTTTAACAGTACTTAAGTATTTTACTCATACTAAATATAGGCTCAACAATGCACTAGTCCTCGACAACTGAGAGACATACCAGTGAAAATAAGAAACAATTGATTTGTAAGATGAAAAATCATGTTTAATATCTAAAATCAAAATAAAACTGAACACCTCAATATTGCAGTAAATCAAGGTCGACACAACAGCATCTTAAACGTCTCGGTTACGTATGTAACCCTCGTTCCCTTTCAGTCGGTCACGTTCGACGTACGTCGGACGTCACCGACGAATTGGGATCCCTATGGAAAACGCCACAGTTACTACCACTTCCAGCGCCCAGCGAAAGCCCCTCAGACCCCCGTCTGTTCGGGGCGGGGAACTTACGCAGGGAGAGTCACTGCTGCTGTTCCGCAAGACCCACTCAGCAGAGTATTGGATAACGCTGGGAAAGCGTGCCCAGGGGGGCCGCTGCGGAAGCCACATCCTACCCGTAGGGAGGTATCATGTGGAATATACATGTATGGACTGGCCGTGGGCAGTACAACATACGGAAGTCCCAGGGGTGGCCCCGGCCAATGCAGGCGGGAGACTACACCGCACAGAGACGGCAGAGCGAGCTCTGCCAAGGGAAAGACACAGGCTCGCCGTAGGGAGCCGTACCGTGGAAGAATACACATATGGGACCGCCGTAGGGGTCACAACATATGGATACCCAGCCTAACACAAGTTCCACCAATGCATACGAGTGTTAGACCTGGCGTCGGACGCTCCGCCACGTCTGACTGCCGCGGGTTGCGGAGGACTCAACAGGGTTCGCCGTTCTGGGGAACTCGACTGGAGCATATCAGCGCACGTATCCGGTCCATGAGGAGGGGAATGGCGCAGCAAGCCGACACTAGAACGGGCCCTTCGGTGTTACTGGCTATTTGAAGCGAGCACACGGGAGAAAACCGGCTCTACACGGAGGCTATAGAATCTAGCAAACGTGTTAGGTGTCGCCCAGCCCGCAGCTCTACATATATCTGTCAGCGAGGCGCCGTGCGCCAGCGCCCAGGAAGAGGCCACACTCCTGGTGGAGTGGGCCCTTAACCCAAGCGGGCAGGGCACGCCTTGGGTTTCATACGCCAAGGCGATGGCATCCACTATCCAGTGAGCCATCCTCTGCTTGGAGACAGCCTTTCCCTTCTGCTGGCCTCCGTAACAGATGAAGAGCTGTTCTGAGGTCCTGAAGCTTTGCGTTCTGTCCACGTAAGTCCGCAGAGCGCGAACGGGACAGAGAAAAGCCAGGGCTGGGTCTGCCTCCTCCGAAGGCAGCGCTTGCAGGTTCACCACCTGGTCCCGAAAGGGAGTGGTGGGAACCTTGGGCACATATCCGGGCCGGGGTCTCAAGATTACATGAGAGTTACCCGCCCCGAATTCCAGGCACGATTCGTCGACCGAAAATGCCTGCAGGTCCCCTACCCTCTTGATGGAAGCCAATGCAGTCAGGAGTACTGTCTTCCAAGACAGGATTTTTAACTCTGCTGACTGCAAAGGTTCAAAGGGAGCCCTCTGCAATGCGGTTAGCACCAGAGATAAGTCCCAAGAGGGTATAGAGTGAGGGCGAGGCGGATTTAATCTCCTCGCCCCCCTCAGGAACCTGACGACCAGATCGTGCTTCCCTAGGGACTTACCATCAACCATGCTGTGATTTGCGGCGATAGCGGCAACATACACTTTGAGGGTGGAGGGAGACAGCCTTCACTCCAACCCTTCTTGCAGGAAGGAAAGCACAGAGCCGATCGAACATCTTCGGGGGTCTTCTCGTCGAGAAGAACACCACTCGACGAACAGGTTCCACTTCAACGCGTAGAGGCGCCTCGTAGAGGGGGCTCTGGCGGAAGTGATGGTGTCTACCACAGTCTGTGGTAGGCCACCTAGAACCTCCGCAAAAGACATGGAGTTTCCAGAGGTCCGGACGCGGGTGCCACAGGGTGCCCCGTCTCTGAGTCAGGAGGTCCTTCCTCAGAGGAATGGGCCAAGGAGGTGCTGTCGCGAGGAGCACTAGTTCCGGAAACCAGGTCCGGTTGGGCCAGTATGGCGCAACTAACAAGACCTGCTCCTTGTCCTCCCTGACCTTGCACAGTGTCTGCGCAAGAAGGCTCACTGGGGAAAACGCATATTTGCGTAGGCCCCGGGGCCAGCTGTGTGCCAGCGCATCCGAGCCGAGGGTCCCCCCGGTCAGGGAATAGAACAACTGGCAGTGAGACGTGTCCGGGGCGGCAAACAGGTCTACCTGTGCGGTCCTAAAGCGACTCCAGATCAGCTGGACCACCTGGGGATGGAGTCTCCACTCTCCTGGGAGCACTTGCTGTCGTGAGAGCTCGTCGGCTGCACGATTGAGCAGGCCCGGAATATGAGTGGCACGAAGCGACCTCAGATGCTTCTGACTCCAGAGGAGGAGATGGCGGGCGAGTTGTGACATGCGGCGGGAGCGTAGACCACCCTGTTTGTTAATGTACGCAACGGCCGCAGTGTTGTCCGTACGGACCGGAACGTGCTTGCCTCGTAGCGGCCCTTTGAGGCGGCCCAGCGCAAGACGAACTGACAACTCGAGGCAATTGATATGCCATTGCAGTTGAGGCCCCGTCCACAGACCCGAAACTGCAAGCCCGTTGTACGTGGCCCCCCAGCCGGTGCATGAGGCATCCGTCTTTTGGAGACAACAGCATGCCTGGACACTTGTTCTAGGGGAACTCCTGCCCGTAGAAACGAAGGGTCCAACCACGGACTGAAGGTTTGGCGACACTTCGGTGTTACTGAGACACGGAACGAGCCGCTCTGCCACGCCCATCTCGGGACTCGGTCGTGTAGCCAGTGTTGAAGCGGCCTCATATGAAGCAATCCGAGCTGCGTCACTGCGGCAGCGGATGCCATATGCCCCAGGAGCCTCTGAAAATGTTTCAGTGGTACCGCTGTCCTGCATTTGAACGAATTCAAGCAGTTCAACACCGACTGGACGCGCTCCTCTGAGAGTCGCGCTGTCAGATTGACCGAGTCCAACTCCATACCGAGAAAAGAGATCCTCTGCACGGGGCAGAGTTTGCTCTTTTCCCAGTTGACCCGAAGTCCCAACAGGCTGAGGTGACTGAGCACCATGTCCCTGTGTTCGCACAACTGCGCCCTCGACTGAACCAGAATCAGCCAGTCGTCGAGGTAGTTGAGAATGCGAACACCACGCTCTCTCATGGGAGCAATGGCCGCCTCCGCAACCTTCGTGAAGACACGGGGCGACAGGGACAGCCCGAAGGGTAGGACTCTGTACTGATATGCCCGTCCCTCGAACGCAAAGCGTAGGAACGGTCTGTGTCGAGGGAGAATCAAGACATGAAAGTACGCGTCCTTCAGGTCGATCGCTGCAAACCAATCTTGGGGACGGATGCACCTGAAGATGCGTTTCTGCGTTAGCATTCTGAACGGCAGCCTATGAAGGGACCGATTCGAGAACCGCAGGTCCAAGATTGGCCGTAACCCGCCACCTTTCTTGGGTACAATGAAGTACGGGCTGTAGAAGCCTGTCTTCATATCGGCTGGAGGGACCGGCTCTATCGCGTCCTTCGCCAGTAGGACTGCGATCTCCGCCTGTAGCACGGGGGCATCCTCCTTCAACACGGAGGTGAAGTGAATGCCCCTGAACTTGGGGGGCCGCCGGGCGAACTGAATCGCATAGCCGAGTCTGATAGTACGGATGAGCCAGCGGGACGGGCTGGAAGCGCTAGCCAGGCTCCCAGCGACCGAACCAGCGGGACCAACGGCACCACAGACGTACCCACAGCGGGGCAGCGCAGCGGAGTGCAGGGACCCGACTCGGACGGCATAGCGGCCCGAAGTGGGGTCTGAGTGTGCAATGCAACACTTACCTGCTTCCGCTGAGGGGGCGCACGGGTATGAGGAGGCCTCTTGTGTGCGTCCTGGACACAGCCAGCACCCCCTGCTGGCGATAAGAGAGGCACCAGAGGGTGACAAGGCATGGGAGCGTCGTACACCGCCAAGCGCGCTCTCTTGGCACCCAGAGATTTTGGAAACAGCTCTAGTGAAGTTTTGGGTACCACTGGCATGAAGGCCAGTGGCGGAACAGAAATCAAAATTTGAACAAAGGATTCTCTCCTGGCCCTCCTCCGGGAGAAGGAGCTGTCCCCTCCATCTCTGGGTGCCAAGGGTGTTTCTGGACCAGGGTGGACATCGTCTGGCCGAGGGCCAGCGCTGTGACTTTAAATATGATCAGTCACTGTGCGCAGCTCAACCTCGGCTCAGAACTACCCTCTGGCAGAGGTGGCCTGCCAGTGGCACTGCCACCCCACCGATGAGGGTAGTGAGAGAGAGGAAAACTTTATACAGAATTATGGCCCCTTTGGTGTTCCATATTTTGGCACCAAATAGTTCCACACTGCCAAAGCTTTCCAATGCACATCCGGGGAAAAGGCAAGGGGGCGGGCAAGGCGATTTACGCGTTGCACTACGCCTCAGCCACCCGGGAAAGCATGGCTGTCAAGTCTGAATCTGATTCAGCATGAGCACACACTATTATAGTGGGAATCTCAGCCTCATCTCATTTCCAGCACATAACAGCCCTCTCTCCGATGTAGCGATTGACATCTGTCCTCTGCTAGAGCCCCAAATGAAACGCTAAGTCCCTTTTTTAAAGACCAGCAATTCCATCTGAAAGCTACCAGCATGCATGTGAGACAGTGAGCGTGGCCGTTAGACGGCACACAGCGCGCTGGACACTCAAGCCCCTATGAAAGGCAAGGCAAACAACACGCTGACGTGGCCATGCTCTCATGAGAGAACATGACCACCCACGAACACAGTCTCAACATGCTCGCGATGCGATAGAGGAGTGGGGGCCCACGGAGATGTACTCGGCAGGGAAGCCCCACTGTAATCCTCAGGTCACCCAGGCTTATTAGCCGAAGTAGTTCTTTTCTGGTGCACCAGAAGAGAAACTAGATCGGGGAATAGGCGAAGGGACTCAGCCCCGTTTGACGTTGCGAGTCTCGACCGCGCATCTAAAGCGCCGAGTGACGCGCTGGGTTGCCGTGACAACCCGCGCTGTCAACTGGCAGCTAGACGGCACACGGCGCGCTGAACGCTCAAACCTTACGAGGAAGGAGAAACGAACAGCACGCCGACGTGATCACATTCTCCTTTTCTGAGAGAACATGGATCACCCACGAACACAATCTCAACATGCTTATGTGAGAGAGGTCGTGGCCGTCAAGAAGGACAGGAAACAACCGCATCCAGAAACGCACGGGTGGAATGACATCTTGAAAAAGACGCAGTGTCACACCCGTGTACTCTTTTAGGGAAAAAGCTCTTTTAACGTGCTGAAGCACCCAGGGAGATAGCCGCGGCAAAAACACAGGGAATAGTGCAGCCTGTGTTTTGCACTCAGAGTAATATGAACGCCCATCAAACTGAAAGTTGCTGTAATAACAGCAGTTTTTGCGCTCAGTGAGCTCGCGGGCCTCGCTGCTGTGCCTTCACACCAACACTCAGAACTTCTCCTCTCTCGTTCTGATTATCTCTGTATAATACAGGAACACTCTTCAGCAGCACACAATCGGCTCCGAAGTGAATGACAAAGGTGCGCTGCATCTCCTTCCGCTTTATACCCGCGGTGCAGGGCGGAACGCGAGATGCAAATCTCGCACGCCAATGGCCATTGGCCCGTTCTGTATACACTCGAAGCTGATAGGGGCTCCCAGAAGTGATCCCAATTCGTCGGTGACGTCCGACGTATGTCGAACGTGACCGACTGAAAGGGAACATCTATAAACTCTTAAGTCTCAGTTAAGCTCAAGTGCACAAAAAGGGCATAAGTAAACCAATATTCTTCAAAAAGGTCAATATAGCGGATAAATAAAATAATGTTAAGTAAAATTAAATAGTCAAAGCCTTCTTGCACTGGATGTGCTGGTTTCAGCCTCATCACCGGCTGCAGTCATGTCCTCATCTCATAAATCAAACACTTACGATTCATCAACTACCTGTTAATGCACTTGCATTCACGTAAAGTAGCCTTGTTGACATGTTTGGGTGAGTAAAGGCAAAACGCACAAGATATAGTACCTTCAATGCCATTAGATGGCGATATCGCTTCTTTATAGCAGAAACAAACTGCTGCAGAAAAAGTTAGGTGCCATGCAAAATGTAATGTGTAATTGTATTACTTAACACAAATGTATTGGAGTAAAACGTAGATTTATCAAAATGTAGAAAAATGAAGTCAAGTAGAGAGTAAAAGTTGCTAATATTTTTGATACTCAGTACAACTACAAAGTAGCCAAAAAGATACTTAAGTACAGTAACTAATTACATTTACTCAAATACTTTACACCACTGCCTGCGACATTTAGACTTTCATGCCAGAACGAGTATTGAAAAAAGATCCTCAAAAATGATTGAAAATAAGTAAATGTCAGTAATACAATTAAAAAATAAGAAATGTACAAACAATATAGGACAAATACAATAGACAAATATATAAATGAAACAATGCTTTAAGTTAAATTAACACATCATAGTCTTCACTGTAAGAGTTGAACTTGCTTTGATTCTATTTAAAGCTACAAAAGTCATTCAGCCAAGAGCAGTGAGTGATTTCCTCTTTGTCTTTTGTTGTTTGATTAACATTAAGGACACATAAGCTGCGTTTCCACTGTCGTATTTTTGTTGGAAAATATAAGTGATTGTTCTTTCTAAATGTGATAAACTGTCCCGTGACTACAAATAAACAGAAACAGACGTGACTGAATAAGTACGCGTGTCCTCTTTCTTTTGTGAAATAACAGTAAATACCACTTTATTTCTGTGTGAATAATGTGTAATCTCGACAAATTAATTTATTATGATCAATGTATCACTAATTATTGTAAAACTGTGGTAAAAAAAACTCGATGCTTGGGTTTAATCTTTAAGTAAACAACAAAAATGCCAACAAATGGCCGCTTTTATCATGTTGGTTTTGCGATCGCGCTAGTTTCCAGATTTCTTTCTGATTAGTTTTCTGATGAAACATACATTTGTTGGTGAGATGATGGGTTTGTGTGACGTTGTTCCAGAGAGGCGTGTTACGGGTGGGTTTTAGTGAAGCGATGCAGAGCTTCTGGCTCGACAGTGGAAACGCAGCGTGGTTTTAGGCTCGGTGCTACAGGTCCGAGGCTATTAGCCCAGCCCGGCCCAATGAAAGCCCTGGCTTGCACTGGCCCGACAGTGGAAATGCGGCTATAGAGCAGCAGGTTTATTAGGCTGCTGTCACTTTAAGACAGAATGTGTATCAGTATATTGGATCTGTTTAATTCCACTTAAGTCATAACCGCCTGGGTTTACATGATTTTTTTCCCCGTGTGTTTGAACATTTAGGCGCGTACCCGAAGCTCAAAGTTTACTTTGCTTGTCCATGTTCCGCTCCATCTTAGAGCACGTGCACAGAAAGCTGCCTGAGTGCAGTCCTGCCCATGGAGGGTTACTATCCTGGAGAGATTAGCTCCAATCGTAATTAAATGCACCTAATCCAGCTAATCAAGAGGTGCGTCTCAATCAGCTCCAAGTACACAAAGTTGAAAAGTTGAAATATGACATATAACACAACCCGAACCCTGTCTCTTTTTGTTAAATGTCAGTTTAAAAGATCAATAATAGCATTATAAAAATATAAGTAAAAGGTATAAGAAGCTACACAATAAGAAATAAAGCAAACAATTCAGTCAAACGTACAAACTCAGCGCTAGTAGGCTACAACGGTAAAGTTAAATAACCTAAATATATAAAATTATGAAACTTCACTTTGCCCTCAGCCAAAACGATTTGCCAGGGAACAAATTATAGATTCACGAGACCAAAGATCGGCCGTTATATATACACAAGACGAATTATGTCTCATGTTTAACCACTACTGAGACATCAGAGCCAGCGGCAAACTATTATATAGAAGGACTACCCGAGGTAAGGCAGTTCCACTCGGGGTACATGAGCGCTGAGTACCCGGTGATCGACTGTGTCACACAACTCCGAAAATGTCAGATAAAATTTTCAAATATCTTTATAAATAAATCACAGATGTGAGCTGTAATCAGCGACATTCTCGCCTGAAAAACTCTTAACTAAATTTCGTGACACAATAACAGTAGTATTTTTAAATTATGCAGGTTTTCTCATGCGCTATTGACGCTTGCTGATTGGTGCGAGATGCATCCTGGGATACCTGGCTGCAGGGGCGGACAGGCCATCTGGAGCACCAGGAGTTTTCCCGGTGGGCCGCTGGACAATGTGGGCCGGCCCGTTGCTACGTAAATATATATGAAGAATGAATTATAGTAAAATTACGTAGCCTATATCCTTTCGTCAGCCCAGACGAATGGCCGGCGCGGCCCACTTGAGGCAAAAACTCTAATCTATTTAGCCTAATCAGTCTCAGTGGTCTAAAAGTGCTCGTCAATGTTAAAATGTTTGAGATATCCAATCAAATCGAAGGAGGTGGGATTTATTGTCCACAGAAAGCAGCGCAGCACATACGAGCCGAGGTAAGATAAACAGCTGAACATGACGAGTTTTATTACAGCAATATTTCTAGACTGTTTACGATTAAAAAAAATGTTAAATGACGGACATTCATTTCCAGGGATGCAAACTATTGCTGACCTTTTTGAATTTCTCAGATTTTAATGCCATTTACGTTATCCGTCACACAATGCACAAAGAAACGTTAATGTAGCAGTTTTCAGCAAATCAGAATGTTTGTGTATCTGTTTCCAGGCTTTCTTCAGTAATTTCAGAATCATTTGAAAATGATTCATAAAACTCCAAATATTATTCTCACTAAAACATGGTAAAACTGGCAACTTTCATATGTCCCGTGTAGGAAAGTGTCATATACTAAAATAAATCTATAATTTGCTAGTTAGTTCACATGCATTATTTTACACACTGTGTTTGAAATAATTAAGACTTTTTTAATGTTTATGCTGAATTTATTTGATAAAAAATAAAACACAAATATTAAGAAATATTAATGCAATTTCCAGTAGCTGTTTTCTATGTGAATATAGGCTATTGTAAAGTGTCATTTATTCCTGTGATCAAAGCTGAATTTTCAGCATCATTACTCCAGTCTTCAGTTTCACATGATCCTTCAGAAATCATTCTAATATGCTGTATTTTTCATAAAAAATACTTTTCCACAATTGGAGCTCTATTCCATAAAATGACAGATGTCAAGCTCCTGAAAGGACAAATAATATAAACACTAGAAAGGCACCATAAAACAGTCCACATTCTGCAATACATTCTAAGTCTTCTAGACCATAGCACTGTGTTATATGGACTGATTTATGGTAGGTATTGAACTTTAGTGATATTAAACTGTATGGAAAAGAGATTTCAAAATTTGTAAAATAAATTAAAAAAAAAAAAAAATGAAAAAAATTGTGCACCAGGAAAGGCGAATTATAACCTAAAGAAGTGTGGCAGTCATTCATTAATGTTAATGATAAGCATTTCAATGTGGGTTTATGGTGAGGTGTGTTGCGGACCAGGTGTGATGGGCAGGGCCACTTTTTTGCCCCAGTCCGCCGCTGTCTGGCTGTCTCAAGTCCGCACAAGTACAAGCACCTACACCACCCTATTATTTACAAATGCGATGCGTCATGCTTCTCACGTGACACACCACAGCCACAATAGTGCTGTATGACAGATGTATCGCTTTTATTGCGTTTTTCCTTTTTTATTCAAAATATTCACGTCATGAACTATCTGATATTCTGATTTTCGTAAGTGAATGTGTTTTGTGTCATTTAAAACCCTTTATAATGATCATGTTAGTTGATCTATAATGTGTGATCGGCGCCACCATGTTAGTTTGCAATTCAGAGAATCGGATCTGTCGGATCGAAAAATGAACGTTAAATTCAAACAAACGTTTGAATTTAGCAGTTGATCACGTGATGCACTAAATATTTCAATCGACAGCTCAGGCATTTAAGTGGCATCGAAATCAAAATTTAAGTGGCATCGAATGGCAAAAAAGCCTGCTGCTTGACTGGATTTAATAGGGGAAACTGTGAAAAACAAACTATTATCAGTTTAAACTAAAGGTTAGACTCAATATAGTGTTCCTTACAACTTACCAAAGATCCAGTGATCTATGGATATTGACATGCCAGAATCGTGTTTCCTGACATTTATGAGTCTGATTTCGACGCTGGGGAAATACATGAAGCAAATTTGCCTGTGAACGCTTTATATAAAGACAATATAGGTAGGTCTAAATCCGGGTGATCACTTATATCAATGTTATACACCAATTAGGCATAACATTACGACCACTGACAGGTGAAGTGAATAACACTGATTATCTCTTCATCACGGCACCTGTTAGTGGGTGGGATATATTAGGCAGCAAGTGAACATTTTGTCCTCAAAGTTGATGTGTTAGAAGCAGGAAAAATGGACTGGGTCAGAGCATCTCCAAAACTGCAGCTCTTGTGGGGTGTTCCCAGTCTGCAGTGGTCAGTATCTATCAAAAGTGGTCCAAGGAAGGAACAGTGGTGAACCAGCGACAGGGTCATGGGCAGCCAAGGCTCATTGATGCACGTTGGGAGCGAAGGCTAGCCCGTGTGGTCCGATCAAACAGACAAGCTACTGTAGCTCAAATTGCTCAAGAAGATCTGATAGAAAGATGTCAGAATACACAGTGCATCGTTTATTGTGTATGGGGCTGCATAGCTGCAGACCAGTCAGGGTGCCCATGCTGACCCCTGTCCACCACTTAAAGCGCCAACAGTAGGCAGGTGAGCATCAGAATTGGACCAAGGAGCAATGCAAGAAGTCAGCCTGGTCTGATGAATCACGTTTTCTTTTACATCACGTGGATGGCCGGGTGCGTGTGTTTCGCTTATCTGGGGAACACATGGCACCAGGATGCACTATGGGAAGAAGGCAAGCCGGCGGAGGCAGTGTGATGCTTTGGGCAATGTTCTGCTGGGTCCTGTGGAACATCCACATGGATGGCAGGACCCAAGTTTTCCCAGCAGAACATTGCGCAAAGCATCACAACTTTGACACGTACCACCTACCTAAGCATTGTTGCAGACCATGTACACCCTTTCATGGAAACGGTTATTCCCTGGTGGCTGTGGCCTCTTTCAGCAGGATAATGTGCCCTGCCACAAAGCAAAAATGGTTCAGGAATGGTTTGAGGAACACAACAACGAGTTTGAGGTGTTGACTTGGCCTCCAAATTCCCCAGATCTCAATCCAATCGAGCATCTGTGGGATGTGCTGAACAAACAAGTCCGATCCATGGAGGCCCCACCTCACATCTGACAGGACTTAAAGGATCTGCTGCTAACATCTTGGTGCCAGATACCACAGCACACCTTCAGGGGTCTAGTAGAGTCCATGCCTCAATGGGTCAGGGCTGTTTTGGCAGCAAAAGGGGGACCAACACAATATTAGGAAGAAGGTCATAATGTTATGCCTGATCGTTGTATATATCGTCATATCATCCAGCCCTAACACTTACAGTTTTTGTCAGTGTTTTTTTTAAAACATCCAATTATGCAGAATATAAAATGGTAAATATCTAATTGATGAGTTGTCAATACAATATAACAATACAATATATAGGGTATGATTTTACCCCAAAATTCAACATATTGACACAAAATAATAAGTTATTATTATCTCCTGCAGCCATCCATTTGCTTCTCTTTTCTGTAGCTTTCGGCAGTCTTTAAAAATATACCTCATAAATCTATTTGTAGTCAATCTCAAAGCTCTTTCCCGTTTTAGACATGTTTTATGTGTTTTTCGTGGCATTCACACTGAAAACCAATGCTGCCACTTAGTCTTTTTGCCACTCAGTGGGCGTAATCGCAGTCCGGCTGACAGTGACTTCACGTGCATATACCCTCTATTGGCACCGGGTTTTGGTACCCAACCCTAGTAGCATGATGGTTTCTCATGCAATGCCATCTGAGTACTCGAAGGTCATGCACATTTCCTTCCTTGCCCTACACGGATTGCCTTTTCACATATATATGATTTTTGAATTGTTTGACAGTTCTCTCATGAAATTTGGCAGAAAATAGTGAGCCAATACCCATCTTTGCTGGCAAAGACTGAGCCGTGGATGCTCCTTTTATTCACCTGCTTATTGTAGACTGTATCAAAAGTTAACTTGGATATTCTAGAATCTTTTCACTTTTAGTTTGCCTCTGTTCGAATTTTATGAGTGTGTTGCAGCCGTCAAAATCAAAATTTGTTTATTTTTATGTTTTACCTCCTAGACTAAGACAAACTAAGTCCATTTATGAAAAGCACTTAAAAAGCAAAACTAAAAACAGGCGTGGTAGAAAAAAAAGAAAGAAAGACCCATATATTATATCTCAAGCCCTTTATACAGTTCCTTCTGATATGATGCTATCATTTTGATGCGTTATGCTTTATTTCACCATTTGGTTGTTCTCTTTTGCTCTTAAACCTCTATTGAGCAGACCTTGCTTCTTCCAAACAGAAATAGTTCTGTCAGGGGTTAAGTTGTAGAGAGCTTTCCAAAGATCCTTATTCAAGTCCTCACTGAACACACCTGCTGGCATTAAACTAATCATTTCCATAATGATAGGTTCAATTGAACCTCCTAACTCACCTCGAATCACTCAGGAAATAGACCCCATTCTGGTGTTTTCTACTACCAAACAAGGGAGACAAAAGCTGCTGCTCTTAATTCGCAGGTAAGCCTTTCACCGGTGTTGCTACAGCCTGCATTTAACTGACGGAGTGACTCTCGCTTTTGCCAGGGCTCATTTTTGGCTATATAATGGTGTCTGAAGATCTCTTCGAGTCCATTGTGACGAACGGGGGTACGTTATGATCATTTAGAGAAAAAAACGGAAATGTCCCAGAGGGCTTTAATCTTTCTTCATTATTTCCCCATTATGGATAAATGCTCTCTGAGGGCCTCTTTCTGGTTATAAATGAAACACTTTGACTCCTTCTCCATCCCACGTTCTCCCGCCTGCACACCTTTCACCCTTTGCTTTCATCTTTTACTTTGGGATATCTTGGAGAATGAAGCAGCCGTGTGTATTTCACTTGCAGATAGAAGGATAATTAAGCTGATAAGCAGGGGTTGAATGGAGTTAAGTGTTAAGGGAGTGGGGAGAAGCTCTCTTGTCTATTACTGATGGTGTATTACCACATATGCATTGAGTCTTGATATACGTGAGTCACCGAATGTCATTTGGTGATGGTATCTGTCAGAAAACAAGATCATATGGATCAACAAACCATCTATTTGAGGGGGTGGCATTGAAATGACCTCTGCTCTTTTTTCACAAAGCTGTCAACATTTCTTATCATCTTGCATATAATATTGAATTGAATTTAATAGACTACTCTGTGCTTGGTAAATGTAACTGATTCATAAGTATAATCGTTTTTAGAATAACATTTACTAATGCAAAGGTCTGCAACCTTTTTTTCAGTGGAAATTTATAAAATTCAATGCATAGACAAGATCAACCATGGTAAAATCCATAACAAGTATGGACATCAAGTTTCTTCTACAGATGTCAATGTATTGTGTGCTTTTCTCTCTTATTGTCATTAGGTAATTCTGTTGAGTACAATGCTTAAGAGCATGGAAGAGCAGCAATAATTTCTACGTGCCTTTGCCAGGCTCTTAAACATCTCTGAAGTTTTCAAAATCATGCTATCTATATCTCAATGCTGTTTTGTGACATTCTCTGCTTTGGTAGATGAGAAATGGGCAAAGCATTCCATTCATTTCTGTTCTTACTTGATGACTGCTTGCAAAAGGGCTTCCTGCACATGTTGTGTTGAAATAAGGAGGAAGAGGAAGAGAATAGAGCAGGGGGAAAATGTATTTTACAAGGGCATAGAATTTAGTAGGGACAATGATATAGGGACATATAGCTACATACCAATATCCAATGACTACTGAATTAATTTGTCCATAGCAATAATTTAGATTTTGGGTAATACCATTGACATTACCAGAGAAGTTAAAGTAAATACTTTAGAAAGAACGTGCAATTATTGCATGGACGGAGTAAGAACATAAGGTAAGTGTTTAAAATATACATTCACAGTTCAGTTGAATGATAGTTTACCCTCCTTTAATTTAATTTAATTTAATGTTGTTAAACTGAATGTACGAAACAAACTGTTAGCAGAAATTTCCACAAAGTTAAAAACAACAGTGAAATAAGAGTGTCTTTTATCTGTCAGGCTATTATATAGGCTAATATTACAAACCCGATTCCAAAAAAGTTGGGACACTGTACAAATTGTGAATAAAAACAGATTGCAATGATGTAGAAGTTTCAAATTTCAATATTTTATTCAGAATACAACATAGATGACATATCAAATGTTTAAACTGAGAAAATGTATCATTTTAAGGGAAAAATAAGTTGATTTTAAATTTCATGGCATCAACACATCTCAAAAAAGTGGGACAAGGCCATGTTTACCACTGTGTGGCATCCCCTCTTCTTTTTATAACAGTCTGCAAACGTCTGGGGACTGAGGAGACAAGTTGCTCAAGTTTAGGAATAGGAATGTTGTCCCATTCTTGTCTAATACAGGCTTCTAGTTGCTCAACTGTCTTAGGTCTTCTTTGTCGCATCTTCCTCTTCATGATGCGCCAAATGTTTTCTATGGGTGAAAGATCTGGACTGCAGGCTGGCCATTTCAGTACCCGGATCCTTCTTCTACGCAGCCATGATGTTGTAATTGATGCAGTATGTGGTCTGGCATTGTCATGTTGGAAAATGCAAGGTCTTCCCTGAAAGAGACGACGTCTGGATGGGAGCATATGTTGTTCTAGAACTTGGATATACCTTTCAGCATTGATGGTGCCTTTCCAGATGTGTAAGCTCCCCATGCTACACGCACTCATGCAACCCCATACCATCAGAGATGCAGGCTTCTGAACTGAGCGCTGATAACAACTTGGGTTGTCCTTGTCCTCTTTAGTCCGGATGACATGGCGTCCCAGTTTTCCAAAAAGAACTTCAAATTTTGATTCGTCTGACCACAGAACAGTTTTCCACTTTGCCACAGTCCATTTTAAATGAGCCTTGGCCCAGAGAAAACGCCTGCGCTTCTGGATCATGTTTAGATATGGCTTCTTTTTTGACCTATAGAGTTTTAGCCGGCAATGGCGAATGGCACGGTGGATTGTGTTCACCGACAAGTGATTCTGAGTATTCCTGAGCCCATGTTGTGATTTCCATTACAGTAGCATTCCTGTATGTGATGCAGTACCGTCTAAGGGCCCGAAGATCACGGGCATCCAGTATGGTTTTCCGGCCTTGACCCTTGCGCACAGAGATTGTTCCAGATTCTCTGAATCTTTGGATGATATTATGCACTGTAGATGATGATAACTTCAAACTCTTTGCAATTTTTCTCTGAGAAACTCCTTTCTGATATTGCTCCACTATTTTTCGCCACAGCATTGGGGGAATTGGTGATTCTCTGCCCATCTTGACTTCTGAGAGACACTGCCACTCTGAGAGGCTCTTTTTATACCCAATCATGTTGCCAATTGACCTAATAAGTTGCAAATTGGTCCTCCAGCTGTTCCTTTTATGTACATTTAACTTTTCCGGCCTCTTATTGCTACCTGTCCCAACTCTTTTGGAATGTATAGCTCTCATGAAATCCAAAATGAGCCAATATTTGGCATGACATTTCAAAATGTCTCACTTTCAACATTTGATATGTTATCTATATTCTATTGTGAATAAAATATAAGTTTATGAGATTTGTAAATTATTGCATTCCTTTTTTATTCACAATTTGTACAGTGTCCCAACTTTTTTGGAATCAGGTTTGTATGTTGGTCCCCTTTTGCTGCCAAAACAGTCCTGACCCATCGAGGCATGGACTCCACTAGACCCCTGAAGGTGTGCTGTGGTATCTGGCACCAAGATGTTAGCAGCAGATCCTTCAAGTCCTGTAAGTTGCGAGGTGGGGGCCTCCATGGATCGGACTTGTTTGTTCAGCACATCCCACAGATGCTCGATTGGACTGAGATCTGGGGAATGCTATGCTATGCAGCCCCATATGCAACAAACTGCGATGCACTGTGTATTCTGACACCTTTCTATCAGAACCAGCATTAACTTCTTGAGCAATCTGAGCTACACACATGCGTCAATGAGCCTTGGTGCATCAATGAGTGTTATTCACTTCACCTGTCAGTGGTCATAATGTTATGCCTGATTGGTGTATGTATTAATGTATATGTACATATACATTATCCGTATGTACTAATATGCATTTTCTCAGTTATGAATGTATACTTGCTAGGATTTCATGAAGTATTGGCCTACAGAAAACAATTTTAATGTTGGTTTACATAATTAAAATTGTGTAGTTATCTATTGAACACACTGACATTAAAAACTTTCTCTATGAATTATGATATGGTGGTATCATAATAAGCTAACATCTTGATGGAAATTTTCTTCTGTCCACCTGCACGTTTTTGTCCATGAGTGCGGCTTGCTGTTGTAGTTTGATAAATCCTCAATGGAAGCTCTTAAGATTACTTGAAAAGCACTTACAGCTGTACCTGACTAGATTTAATATATAATATTTAGTGCTGTCAAGTTTTTATCGAAAATAAAAACTAATTAATTGCACAATTACGATTAATCGCACCTAACATTTAAAGTTTTTAGTTTATTTTTATGTTGTAATACTTTCACATTTAATCTCCAAAATAATGTAGAAACAACATAAAGACTGTCCCGGTGTGTTGAAGAAGAAGGCATGAAGATGATGAATAAAGTCCAAACACGAATTTAATAATGATCCACAGGCAAACAGATGGTAGTACCATACATAAAACGTAAACGAGACCGGATAAACACTGAGTGACGGTGAGGAACTAATATACACATGGTGATAACCTAGATGACGAACAGCTGTGATGATTAGTGTTCATGGGAATTGATGAGTGGCGGGAAAACTCAAAGGAACACGTGATGAATGAAAACAAACTAAAAGTAAAAATGAAACTAACAAACACAACTGACATATCGTGACAAAGACAGTATATTTTAAATATTTGTTTAATGGCATCCTTTTACTAAGCACTATGATTAAAGACCAGATTCACTGATTCAAATACTCCCATCAAACTGTCTCAAATATTTCTTTTCTGTCACTTTTAGCCATTATAGCCATTCAGAAAGCTATTGATTTTAACATTTAATAGGCTTTAAAAAATAACATGTAATTTATGTGAACTTAAAACAATCTCACATAAACCCATTGTAATAAATGTCACATTTAGCTGTGCCTTTAATATATCCTTTAATATATACGTTTTTTTTTTTTTTCCAGACGGGATGGTTCAGATTTTTACTTGCCCTGCTAAAATGCACAAAGTTATTGTTTTCGTTGTTTTTGACCCATGTAACCTTGTAAACAATGCTTTAAGATTTTCTAACAGCTGAATAAAGTTATCAAACACTTTACAGTTTTCACTGGATAAATTATAAATTAAGTTATAATTAATAATTATTATATTTGTTCTTTTTTCCTTCCAAAATCTGTACATTTAACAGTTTTCTATTGTAAAATTACATAAAATTTCCCCTGTTAAATCTATTACACTTTTTTCACTTGTTGTAAAAAAAAACGGCCAAATTCTGACAGAAACGTTGATTTCAATATTAGGGGAGCTCAGCCCCCAGTGAGGGTATGATTTAAAATAAAAAAATATATATATTGTTTGGATATGAGGGTAGGCATGAACAATACAGTAACTTTCTACACAACCTCAAGTCAATAATGGATATTGAATTAATTTCTAATCATTTTAAATAACCAGCTAATATTCATTAAGAGTACAGACAAACTTTATATTACTGTAATTGTCTAAATTGGCATTATGTGGCATTATTTTTCAACATGTGTAATGTTTTAAACACTATTATTTTTTAAACTATATTTTCGCAGTGAAATTGACTTTAAAAAAGATGTACATTTATCATTTTCATTCATGGAGATAACATGAAATATTTGCCATGGTTTAGTGGAGGATTTCTGTCACCTACTGGAAAACAAGCACACTTTTAACATGAAAATGACATGAAAGTACCACTATAACCAGTAGATGGCAGCAGAGGACCACTCATTCGCTCATTTGCCATTTCCACTCCCTTTTATATTTCTGTTCGCGTGTTTTGCTTTTGATTTATTATAAAATTAATATTGTAACACATTTTAGTAATTGTATTGTACTGAAGTAGTATAGCACAAAGTCTCATGCATTTAGATGAAAGGAATTTTAATAAATAAATAAATGAATAAAGATTTTTACTGTGGATGGAAAACCGTCTTGAATTGCTCCCGCATTATATTATTTAAACTGCATTTATGACAAAGAACTACACAGATGCAGATATCATAATAATCTATCAATTAATGCACACACGTCCTCTGCTTTTGACGCTGATGCTGGCGCTGCTGCGGATTGAACACGCTGAATAACGCTGACTAAAATACGGGGATGAGCCGAAGCCTGCCGCCGGTTTCATATGAGTTTAAAAGGGGACTGAGGCGATTACGAATTAGTGTACAGATTACGGAGTTAATCGCACATTTTTAGGGGGCTAGGTGGAAATTTAGGGGGGCTAAAGCCCTCCTAAAATTGGCCTAGTGACGCCCCTGCCCTACAATAGTTTACTATAGTCCATTCAACAGTCAGTCAAAACAAGTGAGTGAATTCAGACACTAATGCTGTGTTCGAAATCGCCCCCTATACCCTCATTCACTATTCCCTATATTACTCCACTTATATAGTTGACTTGAAGGAGTGAATGAAAACGAGTGAGTGAATTCGGACACTAAGTGCGCCGGAAGGGCTGCCGCTTTTGCATAGTTTGTGCTTGCTGTTTAATAATTATTTGAAACGTAGCAAACTGGCATATCCAGTAGTAATGAAAAGATTTATCTTGAATTCTGCCATGGAAACTACCATGTATAGGCCTAAACCGTAATTGTTTAATTTAATAATCAAGTAAAAACGAATTTATACCTGTATGATATAGATAGATGATTGATTCAGCTGCGGGCGTCATATTCTGGCAAGACACAGGAATTCATTCAGCGCGCGACTCTCACAGTGCATTATGGGTATTCTCTAGCCGTTGAGTGTACATCAGTTGTACACTCGTTATTGGGGTGCATTGTGGGATTGAATGAGTGCACTCAATAACGTCCACTATGGCTTCAGACACCACTACAAATGTCTGTCCCCTCAAATAGTGCCCTATTTAAGGGTATAGGGGCATTAGTGATTAACACCTGCTGTGAACAAGCAGAATCACTGAAGGAAAGAGAAACAAGAACAGAAAAAAAGACACGAGCAGAAACACAACAACTACAACTGACTTTCAGCCATAGCCTTAGATTAAATCAACTGATGATAAAAGAAGACATTAAATCTTTCAAGATCTCAGCAGAGGATGATTAAACAACTCCAAAAACAGAATTACCGGGTTCATCTACTACAAACCAGTTTGACTTTATTTCTGTTCTTGTTGAGAAATAACAGAGGATTAGATGTTGATGTTTTATAGAAAATAATAGTTTGCTTTCATTATGGTGATCAGTGTTTGCTTTAGTTAGGATCTTGACTTTTGACTTTTTAACATTAGTTTTTCTCTGGCTGCTGTAACTGTGTGTTTATAAGACACATTTGTTATGGCAAGGAAAGCCAAGAGAAAATGTAATCAGATGATATTGGCTACATATTGATGATGACAATCATTATGTAGTGGCCTGATTCACTGATCTCATATAGACTATAATTGATTATATGGGGGATATGTTATCAATTTCACAATATTGATTATAATAGCCCTGTGATATTACAGCATGTGACCCAGCAGTGTTGTGATAATCTGAAGGATTTTAAAAACAGTTTGCACAAAAAAAGTTTTGAACTGTATCATTTAGACACAAACAGAAATCAACAATCCGCATATGAATCTCAAGAATGGTGACGTTAAAAAAAAGGTTCATGTTGCAGTGCATGATGGGAGCCAACATGGTACAGAACTCATCCACAACTCCTAGCATGCATTGTAGCATGAATAAATTATGCAGCTGAATTGCCTTAGTATTGTATTTTATTCTTACAATTTGGATTTATTTTTGCTGTTGTTTTTATGACCTTTTAGTGGCTGGTTTTGTGATGTTCAGAGTTTTACCTGAATATTTTGTTGATTTTCACCATTGTTGAGATTCATTCACTGATTGATGTCTGTGTGTCTAAGGGTATGTTTACACGATACCGCTTTCAACTAAAAACGGAAAACTTTTAATGTGTTTTTGCTGCTCATTTACACAACAACGGCGTTTTGGGGTCCTGAAAACGCAAACCTATGAAAACGGGTTTCAAAGTGCAAGTTTTTGAAAACGAAACGATCATTGTTTCCGTGTAAACTACAAAAACACAAATTTGTGAAAAAATGGTGATGTCATGTGCATGCGTATTACGTGTTCAGTTTACAGGAGTGTACTTATTCTTTACAATGTGACAATTCCCAACTACTGGCCTGACATGTATAATACAGCGGTTTTAATCATTTTCTTGTGATCCGTGTGAACAGGGGACCGTTTTGACAATGATGTAGCCTGTACACAAAAACACAAAGGAAAAACATATCCGTTTTTAGTACATTGTTGTCGTGTAAACATACCCTAAATGATACAATAGTTCAAAACTTTTTTGTGCACAACATGCTTTTAAAATCTGATGATATATTAATATATTTGTCACACTTTTGGATCTCATGCTGTAGTGTCACTGAGCTACTATAATCAATAACATGAAATTAATAACAAATCCCCCATATAATCAAAGACTAGACTATATGAGATTAGTGAATCAGGCCATTACATGATGGTTATGTCATCATCAATATACATAGCCAATATCGCCTGATCACATTTTTCTCTTGGCTTTTCTTGCCATAACAGATGTGTCTTATAAACACACAGTTACAGCAGCCAGAGAAAAAATAATGTTAAAAAGTCAAGGGTCAAGAGCCCAACTACAGCAAACTCTGATCACCATAATGGTGACTTCAAACCAAAGTATTATTTCCAATAAAACATCAACATCTAAACATCTGATTCTCAATAATAAGTTTTGTACATGTATGAAAGAAATAATGACATTGTTTTGTTGTACCATATTTTTATGGTAAAGTACGGGCAAAAACAGCTGCCAGTTTTTTTTTTTTTTTACCGTAAAGTTTAGTTCAATAGAGTAAAACCTAAAATATTGCTACTATATTTTTTATGGTAAAGTACTTCAATCAGCATCTGCCAGTTTTTTACCTTAAACTTAAGTTCAAACAGTAAAACATAAAATATTTTTTTTTACAATAAAGTACAGTAATGCCAAGTACATTTTTTTTTACAGTGTACATTCGAAATCTGTACATTTAACAGTATTTTACTGTAAAACTACATGAAATGTCCCATTAGATCTATTACAGTTTTTCACCATATATAGTAAAGGAACATACTTTTAACCAATTAACGTTTTTTTTTTTCCCGTAGCATTTTTTCAGTCTTTGAACGTTAAAATTACAAATATTTTTAAAGTGCTGTTTCGTCAATGATCTTCCTTTGTGTATTTAAGCCCTCAGTTTTACTAAATGTGTTTTTATGGCTGTCGTAGTGCAATTAAGATGCACAAAATATGTTTAATGTATTGAGATCTTTATAAAGTTAAAATACAGAAACATTCAAATTTGGTTTCATATATACTATTTCATTCACCAATTCGAAAGTTTCTGAATGCATTTTATTTTTCCAAAGACTAGACAGAAATCATAAACAATTGTAAACAATTATGTAATTGTTTTGTCTTTTATAATGGTATATTTTAATATTTTATAAAGTGGGGATGTAAGGGAGTCATCATCATATTTTACAATCATTGGCATCAAAAAGTTGGAGGAAAGCACTGGCAAACAAATATCATGCCTGTAGTTATGCCTTTAAATATATAAATGAGTTGTAGTCAGAGTTCATACTCAAGGGCAACAACCTCAATAACAGAGCGATTCTTTGTAGTGCTTTAGTCGTTTCCAGCTGTATAGCATCTACACAAGTGTAAACAGTTTAGTGACTGGAATGTTTTCATAGAGATTCAGAATGTGTCTGGGAATTTTGTGTGGCTCAGCAATCGTATCTTGCTTGTTCTAGCAAAGGAAGATCTGCTGTTGTGTATTTATCCATCAAGACCACAGCCGTGCCAGTCAATCCCAAGAAAACCCCAATGAAAGCCTTCCTTTTTATCCTTGAAAAACTGCATAATGAAGAACAAATCAAACCTGGCTCATCTGGGGAAAAAAAGAAAATCTGAATAACATTGGGAGATAAAAATAAAGCAAAGAAATTATTAAAAAGAGAATGACATGAAGTGAGTCTAGAATGTCAGAGAGAGAGAGCAACCACGAAAAGGAAAGAGGGAAAAAAACAGTACTTTGGATTAAGCATGCAATGAAAAAAAGAGAAGAATCTAAATTCTCTGGTCCTAATCTCTTGCTCGAAGCGGCGCTCTGTTAAGCCCTGGTTTGGGATGACAGGTCCCCCACCTGGACAAGCTTGGACAATGTCTCTGCAATGTCTCGTTTCTGCAGGAACAGTGAGCCACAGACGGCTAATCACGTCCGGAACCAAAGGCACCTGCCCTATCTGCCTCTACATTTGGTGAGGAATCTTTAAAGAGGCTAAACCTCACTTTCATGCTTGTCTTTTATTCACGGTAAGTGCTTATCGAAACCGAGCTGTTGCCACTGCCCCGTGTTCCCTCCCACAAGCTCGGAGAATGCTTGACGTAAGTACAGCCAATCTGGGTAAATACGAATCTCTCCTTACTGTCACTGTTGGCATATTATGTCCCTGAGGGAACATTCTTTTCATAATATCATAAGCTGCTTAGCGGTGTGCTTCTATTTAAGGCATACATATTAATAGCTATAAGGAAATCATATTTGAACTGTTCCCTGCAATCAATGTCTTTAGGATTGCTGTTATACTTTGTATAAGAAGGTGCTAATAACTTGGAGGCTCTTAGACTGGGCGATCTACTCCCTTTGTACGATAAAGACTCGCTACGCCAAGAGTGGTTGCCAGATTGTGGACAAGGTGCTTCAGAGGGTTAGTTCCTAACGTTATCCTCCAACTCCGTTCTCGCCCGTGTTTTATCTGCCATTTTCCCTTTTTACTTCCCAGAAACCTGGCAACATGCTGAAGAACCAGCTGTAAATTGCTCAGTTGCTCATTGAATGCCTCGGACACTGAATAACAACTGGTGCGACTACCAGGATCATACTCGACGTGCTCGGTTTCTTATATTGTCTCGAAACAATATATAAAGCAATGTTGATAAACCAAGGCTCAGTAGGATGCTTGAATGTATTGGTTTATGCAAGTATTGCTTAATGGTATTTATTGCAAGTGATACGAATAGCTTGTGAAAGTCTTATCTATAAAACTCTTTATCTAAAAAAAAATTGCAGTTCGCAAATACAATGACGTGAAAAATGTAAATGAAATGAATTAGTTTTTGTTCGTTTTTTGTCTACAAAATTGAGGCCATGAAGTGCAACCATCATACAGAAACATGCAAGAAAAAAACAAAACAGGAAATGATATAATAGAAAGGGCCCATGCAAAACCCCATGCAAAACCTCATCTTAAAATATCAGATAATATGAGTTTTTTATGACAAGTTTTGTCAGTCATGTGGTGTGACTTTTTTTAAAAATTTTTTTTTTTTTTTTTTTTACCTTCATAAATATAATAAAACATGTTTAAATAAATGTAATAATTAATGAATTAATATATTTGTTTGAAAATGATTAAGTTGTGTACACTCACATGTATTCAAGGTGTATGTAAAATATGTTTTTACTGTTTAATTGATGGTTGTACAGTCATGAGACTGTAGAATGATTAAATTGACACTTATTGAAAATGATATAAAAGTTTTTTCAAAAGCTTAAACCAACATAAGTACAAAGAGTACAAGATTTAAGATCTTGGCACGGACTAGACTCGTTTCGTTTTCTTAATCATGGACACTGTTTTATGATAACGATTCGCATAACCTTGCTTTATAGTAGCAGTATTTCACATCAAAAGCCGCTGTATTACGAAAACTCACTACGGTCTCGACACTAAACTGTGTGTATTTGCCCTGGTGACTCGAGACCTCTTTTTACCCGGCTTAATTATCTAAATATGTCAGATATTGTTTACCAGTCTTTCTTAATACAAAGACACAGAAATATTTGGATGTGCCCTCATTTCTAATTATGATGGGCTAATTGCTACAGTAATGCACTCATTAATTAATGCTCTAGTGTCGGGCCCTGATCGCAGATTTTACAGCATCCAGTCCTTTGGCGTACATACTGGTGTTATTTGCTGATATGATTTCTATATTTTCTTTTTAACACTGGAATAGAGACTTAAGGAGCTCATGTTGGTAAAATAACATCTGAATCAAGGACTCACACCTAGTCATGTTTTTTTACAGTGTGTAGAATGAATCTAAAATGGATGAATCTGAGATGAATAAATCTTGATTCCAGCATCAACATTTATATTTCAAATCTCCAAGCTCATCTGTCTCTTTTATTTGCATTAAACAGGCATACGGTGTTTAGAATATGAATGTTTTATTGGATGCAACAGATTTTCTCCATGGGCCTCCACATTTGAGGTTTTGTGGGTGGCCATCTGACTGGATAGTGTCACTGCACGTGTCACCACCAGGAGGGGCTGGATCACAGTGTTATGAGGCAGGACGCAGGCAGGAAGGAGTAGAAGCAGAGCAGGGGCATGGTTCTTTGAGCTTAGATGAGTGCCTCAATTGTGAGAGTATGTTCCTCTAAGCCTCTGGTTGACAGCAACACAGTACTCTTATTTAAAGCAATTTCAAACATGTCTTGTCTGACAAGTTTTAAATCCTACTTAACACCCCGTAACAGCCACGAGTTTACTGTCAGAATTAAAGAGGCGAATTCTCAGAGGGGGAGAAATTATCACTTTCATTTTGTTCTCCTCTGTTCTGCAGAAGGGACATGGCAGGGATGTTTACCTAGGGATGAATACATTACTCCCCATTTGCAACACAATGCCTTTCAGTACCATGAAAGGCTGCTGAAAAGTTTACCTTATATTTTAATTGCTAGCATTACAGATGAGGGAATGAAAGGGAGGTTCAGTCGCTGCGGGATGACAGGATGTCAGGTCTTAGGGGGCAAAGCAGATGCCTCTGGAGATCAAGCTCAGAGGTCTACATGAGCTCTGTCGGTAATGGTTGTAAGCGGTGCAGAAGAATTGTATCCTTTTGTTCATTTGAAGGTATTTCTAATGACTTTCTTTTTTTTCTCTATTAAAAACATCCTTGAATCAAATTCCTTCCTACATTCTTTTTTTTATTTAAAATTACATTTTAAATAAATTTTCGAACGTTTATTAGTCCAAAGAAAGTCAAAAAGGAAAATAAAACTTTCACATTTAAAGGGAGAGTTCATCCAAAAATGATAAATGGTCTGTATGACTTTTCTTTCTTTTGTGTACTGTAAAAAATGTCTTTTCGAAGTTGTAAACAATGATTATTAGAGTATGTTTTACAAAAAAATACTATTACTGTTTACTCTTTGTCACTTTTGCCATTACTTTGTAATTATTTGTGAAATATACTAGTATTTTATGTGTGAAAATTGTTTCAAAGTAAATCATACACAAACTTTTTTCAGTGTGGGACAAAAAAGAGATTTTGAGATGTCTTGGTAACACTTTATTTTACAGTGTCCTTGTTATATATGTTACATGTAGTTACTATCGTAATAACAGTAACTCATGCATAATTGCATGCAACTAACCCTAAATCAAACCCTTTATGTAGTGAATTAATATTACTCAGTATTTAAATGTTTAATTACACTGTAACAAGGACACCTTAAAATATAGGGTTACACTTTATTTTACGGTGTTATTGTTACAGTGTAAATATATACTTAAATACTGAGTAATATTAATTAACTATATGTACTTACTATAGGGTTTGGTTGAGGGTTAGTTGCATGTAATTATGCATAATTTACTGTTATTACTATAGTAAGTACATGTAACATATGTAACAAGGACACTGTAAAATAAAGTGTTACCAAACATAGTGTAACCATCTTCTTTTGACCATATAGTGGACGTCAATGCGAACCAAAACTGTTTGGTTATCAATTTTTCAAAAATTCTTCTTTTGTGTTCAGGTGACTACAGTATGAAAGTAAGTCAGTTTTGCAATTGCATGAGGGTGAGTAAATAATGACAGAATGTTGAATTTTGGTTGAACTATCCCTAGAAGTGTTATAGTGTATTCTAATGTTAGTAACATCTGTACATTCATAGCTGGACACGGGATCTACCAGGATTCCATAGAGTTATGCACATTTTTATCTGCTTTGAGAAGCAAAAACAAATCACCAAATGTAACAATCTCCTCCCTGTCCTGGTTGCACTGGCATGTGAGGAGGTGCAGAGATAAGCGCCCCGGTACGTGTCGGTGCTGTGTGAAAGACACTCGTTATCTGTTCCTAACGTGGACTCCTGCTTAGTCTAGGCAGCCACAGAAATATGTTGGGGAAATCTGATATGAGAAATCGGCCCATCTGAGCATCAGTGCGAGCGCATGCCTTGCAGGCCGATGTTTACTTTGCCCTGGCCCTGTGTTCTTGAAGGAAATATGTCAATAGACAACGCTCCGACTGGATCCGGCACACTGGTGGGAGCTTCCTTAGTGACCTCATAGCGATGAGACGACTCATAGCTGTGCTGAAAGGGCATTTAGTGGAATGAGCTGTTCGGTGATAAAAGCCAAACAATCTCAGTCCCTATTCAGTCGGAATTTTGATGTTTTTGTTTTGTTCATTCAGTAGTTGCAATATTGTGTTTGTACTGAGAATAGTGCTGTAGTTGAATTCATGTAGGGCAGCTATGAATAAGTTGGACTTTTAGTCCCAAAGGTTATCTATAGATTTGTCAAATATTAAGATCAAGGTAGCTACATCAGTCTACTACATGTAACAGTCATTTTAATATCAGTGATCTGAAATCGATAGTCCACCCGAAAATAAAAATTGTCATCATTTACTCAACCTCATGTCATTCCAAACCTGTATGATTTTTTTTCTTCTTCTGTGAAACACAAAAGAAGATATTTGGAAAATGTTGGTAACCAAACAAGTTTCAGTTCCCATTGACTTCCATTGTAATTTTTTTGCACATAGTGGAAACCCAAAACAGTTGGGTTTTAAACTTTAATATTGTTAGTTTCTTTGTTACAATCCACCCTTTTAGAACACTAGCTGAGGTCACTTGTAAGATTAGGACAAAACATGTTAATAGCTTTGATGAACAGACAGAACAACAACATGACTGTGTGTTGATGTTTGGCATGTAAATGTGTTATTGTGCAGATCGTCCCCCTGAAATGCAAAATATTTAACTTACACACAAAAAAATCCTTATTTATGGTTAATAGTTGCTTTAAGTATGGTGACAGTGTAACATTATGGGATGACCTATTTGGTGACTGTATGTGGTAAAGTTCATACCTGCAGAAGAAAAATGAAGATCTATTTATCTAACTAAATCTGATGTTTACCGTACATTGATGATCATTATTATATTAATAAAGGAAGCGCAATAAACATTTATATGATGATTTTATGGGATGGTTAACCTAAAAAATTAATTTACTCACCCTCATGTACTTCAAAAACCTGTATGACTTACTTCTGTGGGACACAAAAGAAGATTGATGAATATAGACAAAGCACAGTGCTTCCCACACAAAGACAAACCACCATCAAGGTGAAATTTTTTATAAATCACAAAAGATACTTATTTCCAATTAGCATTTTTAATATAAAACTTATGTTAAATTTAATGTTATTTTTCAGCACAAGTAACTAGGTAACTAATAAACCATTATTTTTCGCGGTATAATTCTTACTTTCTTTTTTAAAATTGCTAAAGTTTTTATTGAATATGATGTTATAACAATGTTGTCTGTCCAAAATGACACCGCAGGCCTTAAAGGGAAAGTTCACCCAAACAATGAAAATTCTGTCATCATTTACTTACTCTCATGTCATTCCACGACACTATTAAGGCCTCTTCACATCAAGACGAATATTTGTTACGAAATTTTGGGTTTTAAATATTTGAATGAATGGCTGTTAATGTGTCTATTCAAACCGACATGAGCATTCGCATGCCGTCAATGCAACATTTTTCATTTTATGTGTTCTAATCTCTTTTCCATCGCACTGCAAATAAAGCTGACGAACAGAAAGGAACGCTCACATTTTGCTAAGCGACAGTAAATAGTAGAGGAAGAATCTGGAACCGGATCTCTTGTATCTGTACTTTTGTATTTGGTCTTATTTGACAAATACCATAAACAAAGTAAGGCCTGTTGTTAAAGGGATAGTTCAGCCATAAATGACAATTGTCATCAGTTACTCATTCTTATGTAACTTCATGACTTTCTTCTGTGGACCATAAAAGAAGATATTTTAAGAAATGTCCGTTTTTTTTGGTACATACAATGTACAGAAATCAAAACTGTTACCAGCATTCTGTCAAAGAGTGAATCTGCATTTTCATTCATTCGTTTTCAACTTTCGTCTTGGTGTGAACAGGCCTTTAGCTTATCTCTTTTTGTGGAACAAGCATTGTCACAGCAAACCCGTGTTACAATCATCCCGGTCTCCCCTGCGGTCAGTCTGTTACTGGTGAAAACGGAACATATCTTGTGTGTGTCTGTTACACTATATGTGATGTTTATTCTGCCTGTGAAGAAGAGAGCAAGAGAGCGATACAACAGTTTTGATTACTGCTCTGCTACATTTATGGGGGTCCGACAGGCCATGTCCTCACAGTGGGAAATCAGTAGCTCTCTAATTAGCCCTGTGGGGGAGCTCTGCTGTCTGCAGCACCTCACAGAGGGAGCGTTAGCCTTGCCGTTTTGCCCTGTTCTTACTCAACTCCAACACTCTCTCATTACACACAGAACTGCACAAGTCCCCACACGGGGTCAAACACACGGTACAGCCATAGAGCACACTGCTGCAAATATCAGCATTCATTTTGCCGGAAAGAATAGACTCGAAAGTTGAATGTGTGGTTTGTAGGTGAAGTGTGAATTTACTTAAAGTTAACCCTGATCCTGTTCTTTTATATTGCTTTGAGATTCTAAAATGAGCTATTCACTGTGAGCATGACTTCAATTTAAAATAGAACATGTCAGTGAATAGTGCAAATACTTGACTAACTTGACTCGTGCACTGGGCTTTTGAGCAGTGCACAGGCCAATAGAAAATGTCCTGTTTATATTGGATCTTACTGGAATTTTCAAGGTTGATCTCAGTGAAGCCAAGTTGGAATTATTGGGATGTGAAAGCTGTATGTGTGTATTAACTGTTGAAAATGACAGTTTGATGTCATTGGCATTTTCAGACCTTGTATTTGAGCAATTGAAACTGGTACAGTGTCTTGCCACATTATGTTTTTCTTTGTGAAATTAGTTAAAATATGATTGTAAAGGCTATTGTAGAAAAAGGGGATGTTATAATATGTCTTAATGACTGAAGAACACAGACCTGAATGTCCTTGACTGGATATCACACTAAAAGCTGCACAAAAATCTGTATTCATTTAGAATTTTTATTTTTTTAAGATACCAAAGCTTAATATATGACCCTAAATTTTATTCTTGACCTTTTTACTTTTTATTCAGAGAAAGATAGTGACAGAGAGGGGAAACAGACCTGAACCCATCTATAAGGGTCAAAGACAAAGAGTGTTCTAGAGTGTCCAAAAAAAAAAAAGGAAAAAAAAGTGTAATATAGATGTTTGGGAATGTAAACGTTCTGCAAAGTTGTAAAGTCGAAAGTGCACGATAAATAAAGTTATTGTCTCCCAAAAGAAAGAATTGAGTCTGAACCGCCTAAACGAGTCGTCTGTAATTCGAATCTCACTGCGTTACGGTTTTACGTCACTAGAAAAGACATTTGCATAATGCCTGCCTATGTTGTATGTTGTCCGCCCACAAACAACTTGACCCGCCCTCAAACATCATTTTACTGACGACTGCTTCTCAAATCTCGGAGTTCAACGCGGGATTCACAAAACTATCTTGAAAGATGGGTCAGTACCCAGTTTATATGGACCAGCTTGCTCCTCAGAATCACAACCTGTAAGTATGAATAATTATTGATGTATGTATTTTCTACCGGGTGTTCAAAATACGTAGTTTTGTGTTTTATATTGTGTAAGTTTCCGGCTAACTCACGTTATTACTGTCTTACTGAAATAGTTTTGCAAATCAGCTGTGGGCCACTATTATCAAAAACTGTCTATTAATGCAGATTGTCTGTCGTTCTTTATAAGCTCTTCACGAGTTCTCAGCTGGTCAAAATACCATCATATGCAGGCTATGCACACACAACGAGTGCATTTATCCCAGCACACAGCATTGTTTTGGATGTTCGGTAAGTTGCCAGTCTCAAAATAGGCAATACGTCATAAAAGCCGACCAATCAGGTTGTGAAAGTATCCCTATGCCTTTAGGTTCGGTATCTTTTGGTTCAGTGCTAAAAATGCCAATCTGAACGCTAATCGGACCAGGACTAAATGTTTTTTTGTTTTTTTTGGTCCGGACCAAATGAACCAAGCGAACCGAACTACAAGTGTGAACGCACCCTGAGTAAAGATAAAGGATGGAGGAAGATTTGTTTTGCAAACTTTATTTTTCGTCAGTCATTCATGCTCGGCTAACGCATACGCTGTTATTGATACAGTTAATACAGTTCCCACATGTGCACCACAATAAATTAGAAATATACACATCGGTTTGTTGATGAACATACACTTGTTAATGCTGATGGTGAGGAATTACAGTTGCAACATCTCATAATGTACCTCAAATTGAGTAGCGTATCAGTGAGAAACGTCCTGCTTAAGTCGTCGATGGAGGTTTGGGTTGAATAACTAGTTCTTCCAATGTTTCGTCATCGGACTCGCGCTCGGATTGATATGGTAAAATTGACACCATCGTTACTGTCTTTACAGTGTATACAATCACTGAGGACTGAGGAAGCCTCCTGAACTGAAGTACAGTTATGGTAATGGAAGTTTAGCTTTCGACACGCGCTGTAACAGACTGGGCCATCTGGCCAATCATAAGGGAGTTATCTCACGGATAGGAGGGATTTAGAGAGACTGATTCATCCGACAAGTCGTTTGAGAATCAATGAAAAATGTGATGTGCAACGTATATTATGAAAAAATTAAAGTTTTTTTTTTTTTTTTTTTTTACCTTTGATGCATGTAAATTGTAGGAGACCTCTAAAACAAAATTAGGAACCTTTAAAATAGCATAACTGGGGCACTTTAAAATAAAAGTAATTCAGAAATCAATAGATTATCATAGAGGTGCATTGAAGTCATAGTATTTATGATTTGCATTTTTTTAATGTATTTTTGTGTAAATTTATAGGTCCAGAAAAAAAAAGAGCATCATATCATGTCATGCCGCTAACCATTAGGCCACAACTCTAACCAACACATTCACCACTTTAATAGAGAATTTAAACCAAGTTGTTTATGTGTCACGGTTTTGCCTAAATTGTCTTTACATTATATGAGAAATGTGTCACCCAATATTAACCAAATAATCAAAGGAATTGCTAAAAGCAACGGGGGCTTTTGGATTAATAGCATTATTTACAAAGCTATAGCTGGGTATTGCAAATGTGTCTAAGTTAGCAGCAACACATTTGTTCCTAGCGCAGTAATTGCCTTTTGAAGTGTGGTGCTTTCACTCATGTTGCCTGAAACAGAAAACTGATCAGAGAACAAATAATAGAGCTAAATGAAATGTGTCTTGTTGCCGTAAGTCTACCCTGAATGTCTGAGCCTTTCCAGTCAGCTTTGATGAGCTCTAATCTCGTCCTTTCTCTAATCCGTATTGGTATGCCTTGTGTAATGTCTGTGCATTTCAGTGTCAAAAGAAGAAACCCTGTGTGTTTCCTTGCAGTTTTTCACGAGGAAAGAAGACGCTTTCATACAATGTTGCTGTTTTCTGTATTATAGTTTCCATTCACAGTGTAAAGCAGAACCACCAGTGTCCAAATTTACATTTGTCAAGCATAAAATTTGTGCATAAATCTTTTTTTTTTTTTTACTTAGTGGTTTAAATCCTAATGTTAAGATAAAAGCTCAAATCCTCACTGTCGAATCAGAGCTTTAAGTCTTTTTCTTTGTTGTAACTCCATGTGAATTTTTTTTTTTCACAAATCAGAACAAAATCATGATGACATTCGAGTGGAATTTAGTATCATTTCACAAAGACCAAGAGATTATCTGTTCTTTTTGCTGAAAATAACAAAATAATATTTATTTAAATATTTCCCAGATTAAAAATAATTATGCAAAATTAATTAATTTGTATATTCACATATTTATAATGTTTGTTAAAAGAATAAAAAAATAAAGCAATATACAGTTTTATGATCAGTAAGAAATTATTGCTGGTATTTTTTTTTTTTCAGTACAGTGCAACAGTCGGATTCCAGAAGTAAAAACTTCATTTAATTTCTTCATAGGGAAATTGATTTTTTAACGAAAATTTATAAACCTTTAAAGACAGCCCTACTGTGAGCTACAAGGTTGTTAATCGATAGTATTTGCTTCTGTTGAAGCTGTCAGCCCGCATTATTTCAACTTGGTATTAAAATAATCGTGTTTAATAACAGAATTCATGGTTAAAAACTACATTACCCATGATACTGTACAGAAAATTCCAACAATCAGAGTCGAAACAAGCAAAATGCACCAAAAGTTCTTCTTAGCTCCATCCACTCCCATGAAGCACTGCAAATGACAATCAAATTGTCTCCCTACGCTATCAAAATACTTAAATATATGAATATATATATATACATATTTTGCAATAGACTTAAAATATATATATATATTTATATTTGCTTCAAATCAAAGTTTGTAATGTTATGATTCACCTCGTAGCTGGTTGGCTTGGTTCGTGACTTATAACGCTTTAACAAAGACTTTTTTTTTAAACCCCTGTGGAAGAAATTCATGGAAAAATACTTCCGGAACCAGCGCCCAAATGTGGACGGGCACTGTTGCACTGTATTGTCAAGTATGGCCAAAAGTAATTCAGAATGATGTATAACATTTGATTGCTTTCAAAACATTAGCATAGAGTCATTTGAAAATTACCAGGCTCACAAAATGCACATTATGACATTTGAGATGTTGATAACCTTTTCTCAGAATAGCATCTGCCTTTATTTTTGACCCCAGTTATGTCTTTAATTTTGTTGCTTTCTCGGCTCTGGGAGGTCTTGCTCCAGACCCAACAAAGGCAGAAATTTGTTGCCATCCATTTTCCACATCAACAGCAACTTTGTCTGGTTTGTCATCCAAACACAGCTGTGCAATGTGTGGATGAGGGTATTTGGAGGCGAAATAAAGCTGATGGCATCCTGGGTAAATGAGGGAAGATTCACACAGAATAATGAAGGCCGGAGCTGTTTCTCTGTGGCTGATGTGTATCTAAAAGGCTCAGTAAATACTGTTTCTGAACTGAAAGTCTTATCAACAGATATACATATCCACTGCAACCGCTGGCCCCACATGAGGGCTGTCTATCTCCTCCATCACTTTTAGTCTTTACAAGTCTCCTTTTTACCATTCTTCGGCAGGACTGAAACATGTTCCACCTCAGATGATGCTTTACCCTTTCCCCCTTTCTTAGCCCAAGGTATAGGTGTAAATAGGTATGGTGTGATGTAAATTTATATATATATATATATATATATCCTAGCAGATGCAGTAGGTCATCCAGTCTTGTTTGTCTACTGTTTCATAAATACTATACTTAGTGAATTCAAGGGGTTCTTAAATAGATAGACTAATCTAGCCCTTATGCACTGTCTGTTCACATTACTTATCTTCCATGTTAGTTTGGACTTTGTTCCATCTGATAGTTCGTGTTTCTATAGGTAAAGCATGTGTAGTCTCCTCAGGCCAGCTTATTATATGATAAACTGTGTTTCTGTCTTTGCTCTGCTTATGATGTATGCTAGTAACACAGGAGCAGAGCGGTGGGGCTGTCTTAGTGTTTAATAGGCTGACTTTACAGCCCACTGTCCAGCTTTACCCTTCTGCCACGGCTAAAGGCGGAGTAAAGAAGACAAGGTCAAAGCCCGGGTGAGATGTTGACCACACAGAGCCTTGACCTTGACTCTGTTTGGCACACTTCCTGTGCTGAATCTGTGCCCCTTTGGCCTGCATTAGGTATTTGCAAAGACAAGAGCTCAGTGGGAAGGGAACATTATAATTTGTTAGCATCATAGCAGAATCTGTCAACTGCTGGCTTGTTGCTACGGAAACAGTTTAAAAAAAAAATCATTGTAGGCCTTGGCTTTTAAATTGATTCTCGGTCATCTAGTGTAAGCACACATTGTATAGTATGAGACGTATGACCACTGACAGGTGAAGTGAATAACACTGATTATCTCTTCATCACGGCACCTGTTAGTGGGTGGGATATATTAGGCAGCAAGTAAACATTTTGTCCTCAAAGTTGATGTGTTAGAAGCAGGAAAAATGGGCAAGCGTAGGGATTTGAGCGAGTTTAACAAGGGCCAAATTGTGATGGCTAGACGACTGGGTCAGAGCATCTCCAAAACTGCAGCTCTTGTGGGGTGTTCCCGGTCTGCAGTGGTCAGTATCTATCAAAAGTGGTCCAAGGAAGGAACAGTGGTGAACCGGCGACAGGGTCATGGCTCATCGATGCACATGGGGAGCGAAGACTAGCCCGTGTGGTCCGATCAAACAGAAGAGCTACTATAGCTCAAATTGCTCAAGAAGTTAATGCTGGTTCTGATAGAAAGGTGTCAAAATACACAGTGCATCGCAGTTTGTTACGTATGGGGCTGCATAGCGGCAGACCAGTTAGGGTGCCCATGCTGACCCCTGTCCACCACCGAAAGCGCCAACAGTGGGCACGTGAGCATCAGAACTGGACCACGGAGCAATGGAAGAAGGTGGCCTGGTCTGATGAATCAAGTTTTTTTTTACATCACGTGGATGGCCGGGTACGTGTGCGTCACTTACCTGGGGAACACATGGCACCAGGATGCACTAAGCCGGCAGAGGCAGTGTGATGCTTTGGGCAATGTTCTGCTGGGAAACCTTGGGTCCTGCCAACCATGTGGATGTTACTTTGACATGTACCACCTACCTTAGCATTGTTGCAGACCATGTACACCCTTTCATGGAAACGGTATTTCCTGGTGGTTGTGACCTCTTTCAGCAGGATAATGCACCCTGCCACAAAGCAAAAATGGTTCAGGAATAGTTTGAGGTGTTGACTTGGCCTCCAAATTCCCCAGATCTCAATCCAATCGAGCATCTATGGGATGTGCTGAACAAACAAGTCCGATCCATGGAGGCCCCACCTCGCAGCTTACAGGACTTAAAGGATCTGCTGCTAACATCTTGGTGCCAGATACCACAGCACACCTTCAGGGGTCTAGTGGAGTCCATGCCTTGACGGGTCAGGACTGTTTTGGCAGAAAAAGGGGGACCAACACAATATTAGGAATAGGGTTAGGCCTATTAGTCATAATGTTATGCCTGATCGGTGTGTATATATATATATTCAAAAAACGTACTGCTGCAACAATGTTCTTTAATTCTTAGTGTCATTAAAGATTAACTTTTAGATATTGGAAAGATAATCTAAATATAATTTAATCTAATTTAATCTAAAAAAAAGAGGAAATGCCATTATATATTGAGTGATATGTCCAATATAGACTGATAATTTTTTTTTTTTAATTCTCTCACTGCTATATGCTAGCTTTAATATGTTATCTCATTCCCTTTACATTTGTAGAGTGACTGTTAAGTCCATAAAGTGTCCAACATTCCCTACAGATTTTTCAGTTGAATGAGTACATCATCCAGGTACTCGTACACTAGGATTTGTTGAATTTTTCAGTGTAAACACATAATTTGCGTTATATTAGGATGCCGTAGATTACAATAACACATAAGTAGGATGCACCTACAGTTTCAAATAATTCTGAGATTTACAAGATATAACTTTGTCTCATATTTATATATGGCAAATGGCCATTTTTATTGCTCTTGGAGCACTTGACTCCAAAAAGTAATCTCTTGTAGAGCAATATTTCTGACTGACTTAAGAATATTATGAAGATACACTTAAGTATCAAGTTTTTGGTTACTAAATCTGCATGTTTATAGTGATGATACACATAACTTTTTATATTAGCGTCAGGAAGTTTTGGAAGCACAGGATTTATGTTCCCTCCCAAGCAATCTGTCCTTTTTCCACTGTCACAGCAATTGAAGAACAGTTGGAGAGGAGAAGAAAAAAAGAGGAAGGAGAAAGAAAAAGCAGACGAAAGGTCAACAGGATGTGAAGCTTCTATTATCAGCAATCTTCTCCTGGCTTCCACAGGCAGCTTGTTTCTAAACTGCCACCTAGCCAAGCATGAAGGGAGTATAATTTTAGCCAATCTCCCAGTAGCTTGGGTGTACAGAAAGCCATTGTAGGCCAGCAAAATGGTCACAATAGAGGCACTGGCCACTGATAAAGATCTGCATAGGTAATGCCAGGACAGCAATAAGTGAAATTTTTGCGTCCCTGCATTCAGACGGCACTCCCTTACAGCGCTGACCACTATTTGTCCCTTTTTCTTTGAAAGTGATGGATAGCATTTTTGTCCAGTATAATTGCAAGGGCCAGGGCATGTGTGGAAATTGATTAATTCCCTGAGCGAATAATGCATTACCCTGGATACTTCTTTACTGTTTATCAGGCCATGCAGCTAAAGGCTTTGTTTGCTCTCTTCAACTTTCCCCAGCTACCCCTAACAGGGCCTTTTCAAGAGATCTCTGCTTTGAAAGGCTTCTAGTCATTTCGGTAGTATTTGTTGTGCTACATCTTTGGTATCAAAGGTAACAGCGAGGGCAGAAAGCAGAGACAAACACGTAAGCCATTATACCTGAATATGTCACTCTTCAAATCACATTTTACTCTGCATTTTGCAAGAAACATGTTAAAGGGACTGTCCATAAATAATGAAAATTGTCATTTTTCTCGCTCCCTTCTGTTTCCTTAGTGTTGTTGCTTATTTTTTTTTATTTTTTTTTGTCTTTATTCATTTAAACCTGGCACCCCAAGATTTTTTAGATGTTTTTTTTGTCAAATAATAGTTGTTTCTCAACAAAACCTTTGCGATGCACAAGGTTTGTCCACAGAGATATTGAAAAACTATAACTGATGAGAATAACGACCTTTTGGTGATACATAGTTGTAGATTTTTTTAAATATATTGTACATTTTAAAGTTAAATACATCAATCTGGTGCACTTTGATACCAAAATTGAAAGCCCCCAATCCCTTTTCAGTGACCAAATTGAACAGAAAAAAAAGTTTTACATTGACTTGCATGTACCTGGATGTATTATGCACTAGACAGACACACAGATAGAGTTCAAACAGGTTATAGCTCAGTCTGAAATCATTATGAATTATTATGAATTGTCAAGTAGCCAACACTAGTCAAGGAAGATTATGCAGACAATTAAAGGCAGGGTAGATGATTTGCAGAGGTGGACAGTAGAGAAGTATTTTTACTTTCCAAGTAATTTTATTTTTCAAGTATATGTACTTTATCAGTGTTCTTAACTGAACTGTTTACTTCACAACATTATATTGTACTTTTTACTGCACTATGTTTCACATTGAATATCATTTAATACTTAATTACATTAAAAATGTAGTATTTTATACTTTTACTCAAGTAAAAGTAATTAAAATTTTACTTGAGTACAAGTAAGAAAGTACTACATTTTTAATGTAGTTAAGTATTAAAGGTAAAAAAACAACAACTTTTATTTATGAAATGTTAGGGTTAGGGTTAGGGTTATAAATTATGCTTTGGAATGTAGTGAAGTAAAAGTTTTCCAAAGAAAAACACTGATAAAATATATACTTGAAAAATTAAAAAAAATTGAGCAGAAAGTAGAAATACTTCACTACTGTCCACCTCTGGTGATTTGTTCCAGAATTTTTTTTTTGTTATGCTGGTTGAAAGTCTCATCACATCCTGATAGCAATCACTAAGTTAAGTGGTCTAAATGTATTTGTGTATATATATATATATATATATATATATATATATATATATATATATATATAGGTGTAGGAACATAAAATTCAATAATTGAATTCGGTCCGAATGCAATGGTACAATGTCCCACCGGCCTGTCAACATATGTATTTTCATACCTCCGCGCACCGGATCGCACAGACATCACACATCATCAGCGTCTTTCATGCTATGAAGAGTTACACAGACGTCAGTCACCGAGCACCAAAACAGCAGCCACCTTTTACAGTTCCTCCTGACCATCCTGAACCAGCTTATGCTGCGTTCATGCCATAACTACTGTCATTTGGAAGAGATGGAAACCTGTGACGTTATATTTAGAGCGGTTTTGTTTCAATGGCAACACTATCAACACCGAAATGAATCTGCAGCATTTAGGTGGTACAGGTCAGCGCTCTTCAAGTTGTTTTTTGTTCATTATTATTGTAATGTTATGTGCTTTGAGAGGGAACTGTCTCTCATGATGCTTTTGTTTGGTCCCTGCTGTGTGTGTTCATGTGTTTTGGAGGTGGTGTGACTTTGGAGACGCTCTAAAGGGAGGGTGGGATCTTATACTTTCAAAGCTAGCTGGCTATTGCTAGCCTTTCTGAAAATTGCCTACCCTACCTTTCATATGTATTGATCTGCAAGTAAGAAAAACAGATGTCACATAGGGCAAAATGTGTTCACATTGTTAGGGGACAACAGTTTAGGACCCAAGACCAGTTGTGAAGAATGAAGACCACGAGTCAGGAGTGCATTTAATTAAAGAAAAATTTACTGAAGAATAGTTTGCAGTTTCATCAGCAGAAGCCAGCTTCAAGTCTCACAAGGAGTTTGTAGGCCGCGCTCTCCCTCTACCTCTCGTACATACAATTTCTCAACAGTTATACTCTATTCAAGGTCTATGTCATTACTGCAGGTTAAATGATTCTGATTGGCTAAGAGAAAATAGATAGTCATACTTAATTTCCGCACATTGTCAGTTAATCAGATGCACGTCTCCATAGATCACTTGTTGACGCTTACACCCTGGAATTAGGTACGTAGTGACCTTCCAGATCTGGAGCAGGTGCCAGCTTGCCCAGAAAACAAGTCCACCCATCTCCTAGGATGCCCGTAATCCACCTCCAATACTGATCTGTAACACAGAATACTGGCGCACATACACAGATACACAGTTTCTCCAAGGTTGGAGTTGGTGGAGCATCAACTAAAAACAACATAGTTCTCCAAAACATACAGATAACATGTTCTTCTCCTCAGAGAGAAGTACAGGCAATATTCATCTTTATTCTTTAGTGTTTCAGTAAAAGGAAACAATATAAAATGAATAAAATATAATATAAAAGAAATATAAATAAAAGCATATAATTCAGTCAAAAGGAATGAAACCAAACATTCAAGAGAAAATTCAAACTAGAAGAAATGATCTAAATCATCTTAATATGTAGGAGGATAGATATTGATTAAGGCTTTGATTATAAATTTAATTAGGATTTATATATGTATACTGAAGCAGCAGTGGATTTCAGAATCCACCCCTTCAACATTTTAAGAAGAACGCTATGTAAACATACTAGTTTTACATCATTTGAACGAGGAAGATGCATGAGCATTAATTTGCATTATTGTAGTGCTGTTTAGTTTTTACCTAAAACATTTCCCGTTCAGATGGTAATAGGCTACACAAATATGGGCATGTCCACATTCAAGCATTTCATACAATGGGCTTAAACAGCACATTTAGTTCACAAAGAACTGAGAGTCGTGACCTAAATATTATTTTCATTTACAATAATAAATCCTAAAATTCAGAATTAGTAACTTACTTTTTGTGCCATCAGTCACGCATACTCTCAAGCTCAAAAAATCTCCTGTTCTGGGCTCATTTTGAGTCAAGGCGCGGTCACACTAGACTTTGAGCATGCAAAATTTCTTCGGCCACTGCAATGGTTGTGATATGACGTCATGCTCTGCAGTGTCTTTTTAATAAACATGAATTCAACATATAACAAATAGTAATACACTCAAAATATAAAAAAATATACAATCTACTCTGCTTTACTGGAGAATTTTTTTTTTTTTTTAATTCAGCCAAGATGCGAATTTCGCAGGTCAGAACTTTGAATTTGGAATGCAGCAAAATGCTAAACTTTTCGCATGAGCTTGCGTTTCCGGTCTGGCTCATTCGCATGTGTTTGAAAGGAAGTCAATGGATGAAAAGTGCAGTGTGACTGCCCCTTCAGTCTTGTGAATTCAGTGAATTGTTAACTGGAGACTCGCTTTGACTGGATCATTTGAATTATTGACTTGAGAACAGATGAAATCGAAGTGGTCCAATTCACAAAATAATCATTCAGTGCAATTTGAAAACCGATTAAACAGGTTAATTAAAAAGAATCAGCTCGTTCACGGATTGGACACCGCTATCGGAGCAGGTGATGATTTCTCAGTTCTTCAGTTCTTCACATGTTTTTCTGAAATGTAGTTGTTAAAAGTGCGATATTATGCTTTGTAATGTAGTAAAGTAAAAGTTTCCCAAAATAAAAATACTCAGATACTTAAATATACTTAAGTACAGTAACAAAGAAAAAATACTTTGTTACTGTCCACCACTGCAAACCAGAAACCGGCAACAGGGTGTTGGGCGCCCAAGGCTCATTGATGCACGAGGGCAACAAAGGCTATCCCGTCTGGTCCGAGTCAACAGAAGGTCTACTGTGGCACAAGTCACACAAAATTTTAATGACGGTTATGGGAGGAGTGTGTCACAACACACAGCACATCACACTCTGCTGAGTATGGGCTGTTTAGTCGCAGACCAATCAGGAACTGGACCTTGGAGCAGTGAAAGAAGGTTGCCTGGTCCGATGAGACCTGTTTTCTTTTACATCATGTAGAGGGCCATGTACTTGTATGCCACTTACCTGGGGAGATGGGATGCACTTTGGGACGACGACAAGCCGATGGAGGGAGTGTGATGCTCTGGGAAATGTTCTGCTGGAAAATCCTGGGTCTGGCCATTCATGTGGACATAAATTTGACACCTGACACCTACCTAAACATTGTTGGAGACCAGGCACACCCGTTCATGACAATAGTGTTGCCTGGTGGAAGTGGCATCTTTCAGCAGGATAATTCACCCTGCCACACTGTACACATTGTTCACGGATGGTTTGAGGAACATGATGAAAAGTTCCAAATTCCCCAGGGCTGCGTTTCCCAAAAGCATCGTAAGCAAAAGTAGATAATAACCATTGCCACTAATGATCTCTCAAATAAACTCATGGGGCTTTTGAGAAACGCATCCCAGAGCTTCTGTCGTATGTGCTGGACCAACAAGTTTGATCCACAGCGGCTCCACTTACAACCTACAGGACATTAAGGATCTGCTGCTGATTTCTTGGTGCCAGATACCACAGGACACCTTCAGGGGTCTTGTAGAGTCCATGCCTCAACGTGTCGGTGCTGTTTTAGCAGCATGGAGGACGAACAGCATATTAGGCAGGTGGTCATAATGTTTTAGCTCATCAGTGTATATACTTTACACTGGGTTTGATACATTTGCTGCAACAATTACATTTTTTGTTTTTAATAAGATTTTGATTATTGGTTACTTTTATCCTCCCACCAGTTGTCTTTAAGGTGATAACAGATGTCAGTTAGACCTACTCCATTGAAATTCCATATTCAAAAGGAAAAACAAAACAAAACAAAGACAAATCTGAAAGCAATAGCACTGTCTACAACTTAATCTCTGTATTGTCTAATCTGAGAAACGCTGCATTTGGGGGTCTGAATGTAGCCACAATACACATTCCCATCTCCTGTCTAATCTCTCTCTGAACAGATGCCTCAACTTGAAGTGGCAGAGTTGATGAGGGACACAAGTAAAGATCAAAACAAGTTGGCTGAACAGGAAAAAAATGTGTCATAATTTTCACAAGAGAAAAATGCAACCATCAGAGACAAACATCTGATATCCTCATCATGAGCCATTTGTCAAAGGTCTGATAACAGGCTGTGGGAGTGGCACAACTTGTTTTACCTTACGACTAAGGAATTGGTGCTCTAGAATCTTTAAACACTACATTTCTAACAAAGGAAATGCTGTGTTTACTTTGAAAGTGTAATTTTATCTTGTTTGTGAGAATGTAAATAAATATATAAATAAAATTATTATTCCAGAAAGCAAGGTTAACTTACCAGCACAAGCTATATTTCCATCCAAAGTTGCGAATTTAACTTTGCGCAAAATGGGAATATTGCATTAAACATTTGCGAATAAAGCACTGTTTCCATCCAGTGAGCCGAAGGGAACAAAATCGTCACTTCCTGATAAACTGACGCTAAATATCAATAAGAAAAAAGAAATTGCTGCAGTAGGAGAAACAACTGTATATAATAATTGGTTCCACTTTATTTTAAGGTGTTCGTGTCATAGTGTAATTATACATTTAAGTACTGAGTAATAAGAATGAATTACATGTACTTATTATAGGGTTAGGATTAGGGTTTGCTTTGGGCTAGTTACATGTAATTATGTACTGTTATCATTTACTGTTAATACTAGAAATCGCATGTAACAAATGTAACAATGACACTGTAAAAAAACTGATTTGCAAAGATATCCCAGATAGCAAGCATGTTTGGGCCACATGTGGGTATTATCTGGCACACATGGCCCAGATATGGCATGGCTGAACAGATATGGACCAAAATGTGACCATGTTTGTTTTGCCATAACTTTAAAATCGGCGGAAAATGTTCTCTTGGTTCACAACTCATTCTGAGGTATATGGCCCAGATAACAACGTACAAACGAGGACCATATGTGTTTGTATGTGTTTGAGCTATGGCACAAAGTAAGAAACGCTGCCTTGTGGTAAACCTTTGGATTATATATGGGAAAACACAGGAAACCCGAAATCAAGCGCGGCTGACATCCGAGGTTCCACACCTCAGGTTGTTGCATCTTCCCTCCTATTGGTGGAATTTACCCCTTATTTTATTTGTTTATTTTTTGCTCAAAGCACGATGTCTTTTAACGATTACTTTAATGATGTCTTTACTAGGGAGCAAAATCTTACTGTGGCAATTTGCAATTTATTTTTTTAAACAAATGAAAAGTGTGTGTATATAACATTTTGCGTATATATTAATATGACTAATAATAATAATTATGATTATTATTATTGCTAAATAAAAATATTTAACAAAATAAGAAATATTACTATTACAATAACATTTTCATTATTAAAAATAAAAATAGAATATTTAAGAATAAATATAACAATATAATAATAATAATACAAATATTTATATTTTACAGAAAACTTATTTTACAAAAATAAACTGCTGGGTTACCTGTTAATATGTAGACAGACTATGACTAAAATCATTAGAAAGGTCTAAGGATTTATTGTAAAAAAATAAAATAAAATAATAATAATAAAAAAGATCTATCTATCTATCTATCTATCTATCTATCTATCTATCTATCTATATATATATATATATAAAATCATATATTTTATATTATATATTTATAAAAATCATGCTGATTTATTATTAATGTTGGAAACAGTTGAGCTGCTTAATATTTTTTGGAAACCTGTGATACTTTTTCAGGATTTTTTGATGAATAAAAAGTTTAAAAAGAACAGCATCTTCTGTAACAGTAGCTACAATATTTTTTTTTTTTCTTTTTTTTGGAAAAATGTATCTTATTCATCACTAGCCAAGTTTCCATCCACTTTTTCCACTGTTTTGTTATTGACAAAGTGAATATGCGTTAAAAAACAGGCTGTCTCCAGCCTGTTTCCATCCAATTGGCCTTTTACTGATAAAATGGTGTGGGTACTGACGTCATCCCTAAAAAAAAAACTCTGCATTGTCGCACAAGTCTTGTTGTATTGCTAAAAAAAAAAAAAAAAAAACATACATACTTTAACTTATATCGTAAATTAGTAGGCTATCGTATCTTTCGTGTCACAAATATTTGTAAAATGCAGAGAGTAATGAGAAGATTGAAATGTAGGCGTACATATTTTCAGAATAATAGGCCTATTACTAAATTATGAAATATTAATTATAAGATCACAGAGAAGTGGGACAGTTTGTCTGACAGGACTGATGAACTGCCTTTATGACGAAGCCCATTGGTTTGGACACAGAGTGGCTCAACTGTCCTGTATGCAACATTTACCATCCATAAAAAAGATTGGTATAGTAAAATGTTGGTCATTTAGTAACAATCTTTACTGTAAGCCTTGAACATGCAGCCAGTCGTGGTTTGACGCATGTCAGATCATTCAAACCAAACAAAGATATTCCAAGAGAATCAATTTTATTAGATTGTAAAAAAAACAAAAATTTACAAAAATAAGGATGAATGATGTTTGAGAGGTAACACGTCTTATTCTTACCAATAGTAATAAAACAATTTAATATACAATTGAATAATATGAATATAATAAATTTAGTGCACCTTTGAACTACAGGGAAACGGAGCTTTAACGGGAGCAACGCCACGCGCGGACGCTGTATATAATTCTGTCATGTGACACCACATTTATTTGCATTAAAGCCCTTTTTCTCAACAAAAAGTGTTTCCAAACTAGTTTTCACGACATCTGAATTATCGATATAGCATTTATGCGCTAAAGTTAAACGGAAAAAGATTGTGTCGACATTTGCAAAAAATTATAATTGGCATTTCCATCAGCGATATCGGTAAAACATTTTGATGCACTAAACCTTTTTTCGCAAAAAAAAAATCTTAACCTGGCTAGTGATGTATTAAATTGATAAAAAAAAGTGACAATAAATACTTATATCTCCAGAAAATTGTTCTATTTTGACTAAATGCTATTCTTTTTATTATTATACTTTTTATTCATCAATGAATCCTGAAAAAAATATCACAGGTTTCCAACTGTTTCCAACATTCATAATAAATCAGCATATTATAATTTCTGAAGGATCATCCCAGCTAACAGAATTTTGTTATAAAAATGTTTTCTAAATATTCAGTGTTGGTTGTAAAAAAAATCTCCAGTTTTTTTTTTTTTTTTTTTATATTAGATAAGATATACTTTAACAATCTTTAAATAACATTCTACTAACATGAATGAAACTGGACATTTTTATGTTCTTGGAATGTTGAATTTTAAATCAAAATGAAGTTGAAAGAACGTTTGAGGAATGTCATACCTTATAAAAAAATGTTCCTCTAAATGTCTGGAATGGGATGTGACACTGAAGACTGGAGTAATGGTTGATGAAAATTTTTTCAGAAATAAATTGTATTCTGATGAATGTTGATAACCAAACAATTTTTTAAGCCCCCATTGACTTTTATGTATTATTTTTTTCATACTATAAAACTCAGTGGAGACACAAAACTGTTTGATTACCAACATCCTTCAGAATATCTTCTTTTGTGTTCATCAGAAGAAATAAATTCATACAGGTTTGGACCAACATGAGGGTGAATAAATGATGACAGAATTGTATTTTTAGGTGAACTATCCCTTTAACATTTATTTTAATCATAATCACGCAGACCTAGCTTCCAGGTTGTATTGCTGATAACATTATTTAAATGTAACGTTTTATTGCAGGTGCAGTCGGTTGAAACAACACGAGTCCCAGCAACACACTTCCAACACTCATTAGAGACTTTCTTTCTCTTTCTTGTGAAGTTGTTGTTTGTTATCTTTAGCAAGTTACTGTGATTTTTTTTTTCTTCTTTAACTCTCATTACTAGTTGAGCATAATACACACTTAAAATGAAATTTGGTGTAAAATAAAGTCTAGACTCTTTGAATGTTATTTATATTAATATAAATGGTTTCTGAGTAACTGTAATTATTTAAACATTTGTCAAAAGTAAATTATTGAATACGTTTTTGTTGTTGAGTGTTTTATTTACCATGGAGTTAATAAGACTTTTACATAATACTCAAAGTCGCATGTGGGCCACATAAGGGCCATTAGATTTTAACAAAACTCAGCCATACTAAAATTCCATATAAGGGCCACATAAAATTGTATTGTTTGGCGGAGTTATGGCACTGCTTTGGCTGAGCTGTGGTAAAGAAGAAGTGGGCCAGATCTGGGCCTGCAAACACAATCTAATCTGGGCCACATCTCAGCTGTTTATCTTGGCCAGATCTATGCCAAAGGAAATTTGCTGACTGGGATACTGCCCGGCCAAAAAAAAAACATTTTTTGCTTAAGAGTCTGTGATTGGATCATTATTGCAGTGATTATTATGTTTCTAGCATGTTATATGTTTGACAACACTTCTTCTAACCCTAATTGATGGAGTGTGTAGCTATTCATTTCTTAAACAACTATGTAGAAAGATGCATCCTGGCCATATTCCAGACAAAACAAGCTTCCCACAAAAGGTCGCTATGAAATTTATAATACAAATATATATTTATAGAAATAACTTAACTAATATTTATTGTTTTTTTTTGAGGTCATACCACATGATATCCAAATGTGGTAACTACATACCAGCCGTTAAAAAGGTTATTTTTGTCCAAATTTGAGGGAGAGTTACAAACCTGCTTGCTTCTTCCATGGGTCCTTGGCAAATTGAAAATGATGCAACTTCCTGTCTTTGAATGGATTTCAACATAAAACTCGCAAAGTGGTAGTTTCTTGATGGTCACACCACATGATATTTCATAAAATGGACATCATCGGATAACGTTTGTTTGTATATTATGATGGAAATATAAATACAAATGCTTTGTAATTTTGTACAGGATTACAAAACGGCAGTTATGGATGGACGGTCGCACCACATGATATTTTGACACTGTAAATAACAGAAAAATAAATAACTAATGTTTTTTGAAAAGTTAAAGTGAGTACATACATGGGAGAGGTACTACATGGTATCGTTTTATGCATTTAAACCTGTTTTTAACTGAAAAAATGCAGTCGGACATAAAATGTAGGAGTCACGTCATTGACCCATATACATATGTATATTGTGTGTGTGTGTGTAATGTTTTTTTAGGTTGATCCATCTGATTGGTTTTCCACAATATAACATTTTGTGTTTTGCAGCTTAATACATACATACAAAAACATAAGCTTTTTTCATTATACAAATAGTTTTTTTTCACGAGCACGCACATCTTTGTGCAGGAATGCCACTCTCCCTCCAGGTTGTCTCGGATGGAAGCTGGCACTTAATTAACCTCTTGAACCTGCTCTTGCTCACAATAGTTTTACTGACGACTTCTCTTAATAGTTTTATGACCTTGCCGTCAATAAGACTGAGATGGACTGAATCGAGATATGATTTAATTAAAGAAGTGCACGTTTGAAGAAATATAACCACGGTGGTTTGAAAACCAAGGGGTGTGGGGAGCACAGACGTGTGACCTTGCGATGAAATATTAATCATGAAAGAGTTGAAGGCAAAAGTAGCTAAATCAGATGGAAGTTGCACTCTAATTCGCGTTCAAGATGAATTTGAGCGCTGTGCTGTTTCTAAAACTCTTGAAATACAAAAATAAGAAGAAAAATAAAGACCATTGCCATTTGCGACTTTAGCCTCTCCAACAATTTTCTTTTAAATCTTGTCTTTACATTTACACAGTCTATTGCTATAATTTTTAGTAAGTCTTCATTCCTTACAAGGTCAAGATAACTGACGTTTCCTGAACAAAGGTTGATGTTTATGTTGTTGAAGGAGTTTGAAGTCAATTTTGAGATGAAGCACTTGAGCATTTGCCCTTAAGATATTTTATGGGTTTTATACTTTCCTCATAATTTAAATAGTAAATGTCAGTAGATAACACAAATCACCAGTGAAGTGTGTTCATTGAAGAATCACTTCTGTTCATCCTTTTGTCTGACCATCGTTTCTTTCTTTTTATTAACATACTCTAAACTTTTCATGCATTATTCTTTGATAACTATTCATCGACATCTTTAACAAAGCAATGAATAGTGATAAAACACCGCTCCCCTTCACTAAAATCCCTAACCGTACAGACTGGTCGAATTTCTTTTCTTTCCCCTGTGGTGTGCTGTCGTTCGCTCCAGGGACGCGGCCTTCGTAATGTGGAAGAGGAATACGTTTCTGCACTGTTGGATTTCATTTTCCTCAGATCAAATATTTAAGATCAAGAGTGAGAGAGTGTGCAGCTTAAGTATATTGAACTCCTGGAATAGAGACTGTGCTGCTCAGACAATGGCGGATCAGGAGCGCAGTCACCCATGATGGCCTCGGTGACTGCCAGGGACCCCTGCCATTCTCAAACCGCAGTCCTGAGGAGAATGAAATAACTTTATAATAGTAGGGGTGTTCCTAGGTTTATACACTGATATAATAATCCGTTTTTCACACAATGGAGATAATGATCGTTATTATTGCTGGTGAGTGGGGGGCGAGGAAATAGTTTGGAATTGAGACTTTCCTCTCTAATCCTCCTGCTATGAAAGGTTAAAGACGGATTTGAATATTATGATCCATCCTCCTCCGTTACAAAGAAATAATTGTGCTTGAACTTAATAATTGTGGTTTGAAAAGTCTGTACTTCCAGTCTAATGGTACAATTCTGTTTCTGCTTATTGTGCTATGCTCTGGTACAGGGATGACATGTGCCTGTTTTTTGGCAGTGCTTGGGCACTAGGCCCAGCTACAATACAATACAATGTAATGTAATGTAAAATAAATAATATAATATAGCAATGTATTTTGTCATGAGCGACATGAGCGTTGCTAGAAATCTGTGGAAGGTTTTTGACTGATCATGTTTAGATGTGAATACCTGAATTCTGCCATTTGTGTTATTGGCAGGCAATTGTGCAACTTTATTAGTTACCAATTGATCGGGGTATAAGTACAGATTTCCCGATGTGATTTAGATTCACAATCTGAATTTGATTTTGATTAGATTCCAGTTATTAATTTTATTTGCATATATATACACACTGATCAGGCATAACATTATGACCACTGACAGGTGAAGTGAACAACGCTGATTATCTCTTCATCACGGCACCTGTTATTGGTTGGGATATATTAGGCAGCAAGTGAACATTTTGTCCTCAAAGTTGATGTGTTAGAAGCAGGAAAAATGGGCAAGTGTAAGGATTTGAGCGAGTTTGACAAGGGCCAAATTGTGATGGATAGACGACTGGGTCAGAGCATCTCCAAAACTGCAGCTCTTGTGGGGTGTTCCCGGTCTGCAGTGGTCAGTATCTATCAAAAGTGGTCCAAGGAAGGAACAGTGGTGAACTGGTGACAGGGTCATGGGTGGCCAAGACACTGATGCATGTGGGGAGCGAAGGCTGGCCCGTGTGGTCCGATCAAACAGACGAGCTACTGTAGCTCAAATTGCTCAAGAAGTTAATGGTGGTTCTGATAGAAAGGTGTCAGAATACACAGTGCATCACAGTTTGTTGCGTATGGGGCTGCACAGCTGCAGACCAGTCAAGGTGCCCATGCTGACCGCGTCCACCGCCGAAAGCGCCAACAATGGGCACGTGAGCATCAGAACTGGACCATGGAGCAATGGAAGAAGGTGGCCTGGTCTGATGAATCACGTTTTCTTTTACATCACGTGAATGGCCGGGTGCGTGGGCGTCGCTTACCTGGGGAACACATGGCACCAGGATGCACTATGGGAAGAAGGCAACCCGGTGGAGGCAGTGTGATGCTTTGGGCAATGTTCTGCTGGGAAACCTTGGGTCCTGCCATCCATGTAGATGTTACTTTGTCACGTACTACCTACCTAAGCATTGTTGCAGACCATGTACACGCTTTCATGGAAACGGTATTTCCTGGTGGCTGGGGCCTCTTTCAGCAGGATAATGCGCAACAGTGGTTCAGGAATGGTTTGAGGAGCGCAACAACGAGTTTGAGGTGTTGACTTGGCCTTCAAATTCCCCAGATCTCAATCCAATCGAGCATTTGTGGGATGTGCTGAACAAAAAAGTCAGATCCATGGAGGCCCAACCTCGCAACTTACAGGACTTAAAGGATCTGCTGCTAACATCTTGGTGCCAGATACCACAGCACACCTTCAGGGGCCTAGTGGAGTTCATGCCTCGACGGGTCAGGGCTGTTTTGGCAGCAAAAGGGGACCAACACAATATTAGGAAGGTGGTCATAATGTTATGCCTGATCTGTGTATATATATATACACTCACCTAAAGGATTATTAGGAACACCTGTTCAATTTCTCATTAATGCAATTATCTAATCAACCAATCACATGGCAGTTGCTTCAATGCATTTAGGGGTGTGGTCCTGGTCAAGACAATCTCCTGAACTCCAAACTGAATGTCAGAATGGGAAAGAAAGGTGATTTAAGCAATTTTGAGCGTGGCATGGTTGTTGGTGCCAGACGGGCCGGTCTGAGTATTTCACAATCTGCTCAGTTACTGGGATTTTCACGCACAACCATTTCTAGAGTTTACAAAGAATGGTGTGAAAAGGGAAAAACATCCAGTATGCGGCAGTCCTGTGGGCGAAAATGCCTTGTTGATGCTAGAGGTCAGAGGAGAATGGGCCGACTGATTCAAGCTGATAGAAGAGCAACTTTGACTGAAATAACCACTCGTTACAACCGAGGTATGCAGCAAAGCATTTGTGAAGCCACAACACTCACAACCTTGAGGCGGATGGGCTACAACAGCAGAAGACCCCACCGGGTACCACTTATCTCCACTACAAATAGGAAAAAGAGGCTACAATTTGCACAAGCTCACCAAAATTGGACAGTTGAAGACTGGAAAAATGTTGCCTGGTCTGATGAGTCTCGATTTCTGTTGAGACATTCAGATGGTAGAGTCAGAATTTGGCGTAAACAGAATGAGAACATGGATCCATCATGCCTTGTTACCACTGTGCAGGCTGGTGGTGGTGGTGTAATGGTGTGGGGGATGTTTTCTTGGCACACTTTAGGCCCCTTAGTGCCAATTGGGCATCGTTTAAATGCCACGGCCTACCTGAGCATTGTTTCTGACCATGTCCATCCCTTTATGACCACCATGTACCCATCCTCTGATGGCTACTTCCAGCAGGATAATGCACCATGTCACAAAGCTCGAATCATTTCAAATTGGTTTCTTGAACATGACAATGAGTTCACTGTACTAAAATGGCCCCTACAGTCACCAGATCTCAACCCAATAGAGCATCTTTGGGATGTGGTGGAACGGGAGCTTCGTGCCCTGGATGTGCATCCCACAAATCTCCATCAACTGCAAGATGCTATCCTATCAATATCGGCCAATATTTCTAAAGAATGCTTTCAGCACCTTGTTGAATCAATGCCACGTAGAATTAAGGCAGTTCTGAAGGTGAAAGGGGGTCAAACACAGTATTAGTATGGTGTTCCTAATAATCCTTTAGGTGAGTGTATATATATATATATATAAGACATTTTTTTTGGCTAACTTAAATTATACAAGGAGCCCTCTTGTACACGACACAAACTATTCAGTTCAATTTCTATTTATTTAACAGATATAATAATCAATACAACCAAAATCTAAAGTTTGAAATAAACTTCTTGTGTATTTGGCTTTGAAAACTTCTTGGCATTTCTTGTGTAAAGCTGTTATTATAAAAATGTTTATAATGATTATAAATTTAACTCATGAACACTTCAGTTATACATTTCCGTGAAATTGTAGAAAGTTTGAGTGAATTTTGGCTTGGCTCAGAAAAACCATTTGTTTGTGAATGGCACTACAGTGGTTGCACTGAATTTTTTGATTAAAAAAACAAAACAAAAAACTGTTCATAAGAGTAATTTGTTTTGTGAATCTGACTACACTGAACAAACTATGTTATTGCATGCAGCCCACAAGGACAAACCTGGGGGGGGGAGAAGAATGAATCATTATAGCTCTAATTATGAATTTATTTTATCTTCCAACTTTTTACTTCAGTCCAAATCCACTTGAATTTTGAAAGGACATCATGCCTCTTTCTTTCGTAGCAAATAGTTGTTTGGAGATACAATCTTGACCTCGGCTAACCCAAACAAAATCACAATCATTTGATTTTGCATGTTGAATGGAACAGGTGGAGACCGCTATAACCTAATCTTCAGTATGGGGAAAAAAATATAGCCACTGTTTTTATTAGTAGAAGCTTTTGAGAAGATGAATGATGGATTACTAACATGAACTGGACTTAATAACTTAAATGGATGCTCATTGCTCAGTGGTGTCAAGCCACGTTCACAGGGACACAGCTGGTAGGATTGCATTTGACCTGATTTTTGTCCTTTGTTCTTCACCCACAAAGATTAAACTATTGATATCAGTCTGCACTGGTGCAACATGGGACCAGGTGCCCTTCCCTCTCCTTCATCCTATAGGAACAGTACCTCGTCCCTGGCAGACAGAGGTGCATTAATGGCTTTATAAGGTTGCTTAATACCCTAATCCTGTCGAATAGAGTTTGGATGGATTTGTAGGAGATGTCAGGCCAATCTGCTGGTTCATAAACACTCTTGTAATAGTGGCTCTGTTGGTGTAAGGAGAGCAGGGGAGATGGTACAATAAAATGGGCCTACCTGTGACAGTTCAAGTGAGCCATTCTGCGGCAGAGAGGGGTTTAAGTGGACTTAAGTGAGATTAAATCCTTGTATGATTCACACTTTGTGAACGCTGTGGCAAATTGGAAGCAAAGCTCAGTGACCCAGTTCCACTTACCTGTCCTACGTGAAACACTCCCTTCAGATAACAGCATGAAGCAGACTCGTAGAGATGAGATTTCCATGACACGTAGGCCACGGCTCATTATCCCGATTGTAAGCATTTTAAAATCAGTGTAATTGGTCAATGTATTTTGTGTCTTTTGTTGTCATTAAATTGATCCTAGCTTCATCTATGACTGAATAGAGACATTATTTTACTGTTGCAAAGGACCTATCCAAGCTACCAATAAACAGTGGAATAATACATTTTTAACAATGAACAGAGATCATACTGACCTTAAAGGGATAGTTCACCCAAAAATGAAAATTAAGTAAGAAAAATATCCATATTAAAACTTTATAAAGAAAAATATCTAGCCTCCGCCAGATCGCCTTCCGTATTCAACTTACGAAGAAAGTGTAACGCCTCTCGCTGTTCAAAACGCTTACGCTACGTCCAACGTCATACATCTCGCCAGTTATGCTTTTTTCGTAAGCTGAATACAGAAGGCGGTCTGGTGGAAGCTAGATAGTTTACTTTATAATGTGTTCAATATGGATATTTTTCTTACACAAACGCATCGCTTCGCTTCAGAAGGCCTTTATTAACCCCCGGAGCCGTGTGGATTACTTTTATAATAGATGGATGCACTTTTTTGGGCTTCAAATTTTGGGCTGCCATTTGCCATTATAAAGCTTGGATTAGACAGGACATTTTTTAATATAACTCTCATTGTATTCGTCTGAAAGAAGAATGTCATATACACCTAGGATGGCTTGAGGGTGAGTAAATTATGGGGTAATTTTCATTTTTGGGTGAGCTATCCCTTTAAAGAAACATTCTGATTTAATTATAACTTGATTAACACTCTGGTGGTCTTTGGTCATTTTAGGCTGAAAATTTTATGTTCTGAATTAACATTTTTATGTCATTGGAATGGAATAAGAATGTCGGTGACTTTTGTGGCACTTGCAATATGAACACACACACACACACACACACACACATAAAATGTGGACATGATTAGAAAAGGCTCAATGGTCTTAAAAAATAGTAACACGTGATCTTTTTGGTCAAAAATGACCGCCATAGGAAATTAATAGGATATACAAAAATACGGAGCAATTTTTAAGGGGACAATTCAGTCACAGTCTACAAATCAGCCATAATGAAGTAGTGTTTGATACATTTACCTCAGAAAAGCCATTCGGTGACCATAAACTGGTTAGTTAGATAGAAAAATGAACTCTAGAAAGAAGCATTTTCCAAAATATAGGCACTTTATTACATTCATTATATTTCTAACCTGTTCTTCAATATGTAATGTATGTTTGAATAAATCCGTCATGAAAACAAATAGTTATAAAAGCCACCATTTAAATGTTTATACTATTTCAAAAAAACGATTCGGAGTAGAAACATAAGTTACATTTCATTTCGATGGTCCACTTTAGACAATCTACTAACTACAAGTAACTTTGCAACTACATATTAACTAACTCTCATTAAAGTATTAGTAGACTGTTAGTTTAGGTTAGGTGTTAGGATTAGGCTTAGTAGAATATGTTGACATGTACTTGCAAAGTTACTTAGTCAGCAGAATGTCTGTTGGGGACCATAAAAATAAAGGGTTAGTAGAAATTAAGTGGACAGTCTACTAATACTCTAATGATAGTTAGTTGACATGTACTTGCAAAGTTACTTATAGTTAGTTGAATGTCTAAAGTGGACCATCAAAATAAAGCATTGAAACATAATTATGTCATTAACAAGTTATTATTATAAAAAAAATCTTAAATCAGTGTATAATCAATTATTTTAACTGACAGGATTATTAATTATTATATATACTGACAGGGTTCCCTGTATAGTGTACAGCTTTAGTTGAGAGATATTTTTTTCCTTTTGCCATGTACTGTAACTGATAAATATCCTAGTGAATGGATATAGAATCGGATTGAATCGAATTACAAGATTGTGATTCGATATCAAAGTGAATTGAATCAAATCGTGAAATTTGTGTTGATACCCATGCCCTAATATATATATTTACTTGTGGGACAACCAAAATCAAAATATCTTCTTTTGTGTTCCACAGAAGAAAAAAAGTCATACAGGTTTGGAACGACATGAGGGTGAGTAAATGATGACACTTCATCATTAATTTCATTAATTTGGTAACACTTTATTTTGATGGTCCCTTTTGTACAGAGCCCCACACATGACATGCAGGAAAAAAATAGTAGGCTAAATCATGCGTACGATTTACTAATTCGTTCCCTCGATTTGCTAAATCGTGCGCATGTGCAGGGCTCCATACTTTTGAACATTCTGTTCACTATAAGTAACGTTGCACCTACATGTCAACTAACTCTCATTAGAGTATTAGTAGACTGTCTACTTAATATCTGCTAACAATTTATTGTGATGGTCCCCCAACAGACATTCTACTGACTATAAGTAACTTTGCAACTACATGTCAATTTATTCTAACCCTAACCCTACCAGTCTACTAACACTCTACTAACACTCTAATGAGTTAGTAGACATGTAGGTGCAACATTACTTATAGTCAACAGAATGTGTTAAAGGGATCATCAAAATAAAGTGAAACTCAGAATTCATATTTTTAGGTGGTGGACGATCCCCTTAATATCTTGTATATGCAACTTTACTTCTCGGGTAACTTTATTTTTTTTCTTTACGTAATTTTTCTTCAAAAACAAGACAAATTATTATTATTGTTTGCAGTGGTTTATTGAGAGAATAGTATGAGTACGGTGGTTGTTAAAAAAGGCTGCAGTGTTCAGGTCTGGGATGGTCATAACGTGTGCCTCTCAGAAGTATCGCCTTCACACAGGCAAGCGCTCCAGGGAGGTTGGCAGGATGGAGATGAAGGAGCGGTGCGTCTTTGCGGCTCTCCTCTCGTCACCTTGAGATTACTTTTTCGTTACACATGAGACCCATAGTGAAACAGCCTCCTGAAGCATTAAATAAAGTTTAGCTGTGTGGCAGAGCTCGCTGCACCTGAACAGTCAGCTAGCTAATGATTCCTGAGAGGCAGCAAGGGTGTTCAGCTGGTCACAGTGAGAACTTAGATTCTAGCATACGCGTCTAATGCAAATAAACAAACACGCACTACATATATGAACATATACACGCGTGTTGATTCATAGTCTTCCACATAGTATGTCCACACATAGCAAATGCACACCTTCTCGGGTGTGTAGTATCATCTCTGATATCTGGGGGAGATGAAGTGCGTCAATTAAGAAAAAGATTAACAAAGATTATAAGTACAGTAAGCAATGCAGTCAGCTGAAGTGGTTTCTTAATGGTAGGATGTTAAGATATGTAATATTCTGTGACAGCTCCACGCTTCACTGGTTAATATGAAATGTGTAATTTCAAATGTGATTAAGAGGGTTGACCGTTTTCTTGTCTGAAAACTTATGTCTGATTTCCCAAATCTCCCCCTTACACACGGCTGCCCATTCAAGACAAGATTATAACACTTATGCATATTAATAACAGATTTACTGACAGATTTTTGACTCCAAATGCAGCCATGAAGTCCCCAATAAAGGTTAAAATTGCTGCAAGACTGTCAATTACTTCACTGATTCTGGTAGATTTTACTATACAGTTTTTATTTTATTTTAAATAAATAGTACAGTAAAATCGATCACTTGGTATTATTGTTCGTACTGTTAACTGTGTGTGGTGTGTATAACAATATATATTGCTGTGGGTGTGTAAGTATATATAAATTTACATTTACAATTTCACTTTTTGTTATAGTTTTCAGGTTATTTCAAGTTATTGCACATTTCAAACAAATGTAAATTTAAATAAATCACTTTGCTTCGATGTAGTTTATCAAGTAAAAAGTTATATAATCAAGACTTCATTATCTCACATGATTAATAATTAACAACGCAACAAGTTTTTTCCCTCCGGATCTATTAATTTTTTAATAGACAAGGCAATGTTAGTTCAGGTTGCAAAATGTTGTGTGTCAACTCAAAAGCGCAATGATAATGGTGAATTAATAGTTTATTATATTTTTTAAATAATTATGTACATTTGAAAAAATATATATATTTAAATACATTTTTGAAAATAATATTTAGGATGTGTACAGGCATGTACTCAAGGTGTAAGGAAAATGTGTTAATACTTTTTGCTTGATGATTACACCACATGACATTTTTGGAGTCATTACATTTAAAAAATTCTTTGAAAAGTATTATAAAATTTTTTTTTTTTAGTTTTTTAATGAAACCAACCTGAATACTTAGGGCCCTATTTTAAAGATCTGAGCACATGGTCTGAAGCGCATGGTGCAGGTGCACTTAAGGCGTGTCAGAGTCCGATTTTGCTAGTTTAATGACGGAAATAATGGTCGGCGTGCCAGGCGCATGGTCCAAAAGGGTTGTACCTAGTCTGTTAATGAGTCATGGGTGTGTTTGGGCGTAACATGCAATAAACAAATCGGAGTCTCATTTCCCATTTCCTTTGAAAGCCAGTTGCGTTTTCACCATGGCGGATTCGCTATTTACATGGCGGAATTTGCGAGCGGAAAGACTGAACGCTTCTCTAGAGAGGAATCCTTTTATTTTTAATATTTAAAAATGTTTGTGTGCTGCTGCGTGTGTAATAAGCAGAGTGTACACGCGTTGTGCACCCGCCTATAGGTGCATATTACTAATGCGCCCTTTAAATACTGCGCTATTGACTTTAGACCAGGTTAATGTCACAGTTGTTTTCAGTTTTCAGCCTCAAAATAGCAACGTGCCAACAATGCGCCTGAACCCACTTCGTTTTCAGACCAGCACGCCCATGGGCGAACAGATGGGTGCGAGTGGATTTGCTATTTAAACAACGTGGCACTGGACGTGAAAATTATAACTGCGTTGGGCTGAAACTAGCAAAAAACACTTGCGTCGCGCTTGCCGTCGCATTGCACCGGGTATATGATAGGGCCCAAAGAGTATATTTCTAAGAACTTGTGTTTTAAACTGGATTTTTTTCTTTATCATGGATTCTCTTATATGACAAGGTAAACCGAGATCATTCATACACCGTATATCTACGTCACTTTCCTGATAGACAAACCATGTGTCAGATCCGCTGCTGCTGTTCTGTGCCCATGAATGCTATGAATGAGCTAAACTGCAGCAAAAGTGCAGATTCATTGTTTGGATTGTAGGCAAAGAGGAGTTTTAGTCAGACACTTCGATTTCCATGCTCTTACACAACAGAAGAATTAGTACTAGAGTGCCACATGTCCTCGAGTGGTGACTCGAGTAGTATATCCATCTCTTTTTGTCTGCTATTGTCCCTCTTTGCGACAGACAGTAGTGAGAGGGACGGTGAAGAGCGAAGAGAAGGAAAGAAACAAACTCAGTCCACAGAATGTGTCAAGGCCCACAACTCTCTACTCTCTTCAAATCACAACTTAACAGGCATGATGAGATTTAGATTCTCTTTTCTCTTGTAAGGAACAGGGCCTGCAGCAGGGTTTTTTCCCTCTCGACAGATCTACCACTGTATGGAGAGCGCTGGTATGTGTGCGTGTGAGATGTAAAGAGCAAGAAAGCGAGAAGGAAGCTAAGAAATGAAAGAGTTAGTTAAGGGGGGCAGTTAGTGCCAGCTTTCGGTGGCCTTTTTATAACATGATTTACAATTTCTCAATGTAATGTATTAAAACGTTGACAGAGCAAAAGGGATTCACAAGATGCTGCATTAGAAACTCAATTTCTATGATGAATTGCCTGGGGCTACTGAATCGCAGACTGTTCTCCCCCTTCACCTTTTCCACTCCCCCATCTATTGCACTGAAGTTTTTGTCCAAATCTTCTTAAACCTCTCTCTTAATCTGATCAGTTGAATGTAAGGGGGTGAAAGGATTTCTGGACTAAAAAAAGCATTCATTTTTTTTGTGTTCAGTATTTCCAAATGCTGGGTCAGTAATATTCAAAAATTGCTTAGTCCTGTGCTGCCAGTTGGCTCACTCCAATCTTTTCTCCTCCATGCTTGTAATAACTAAGCGGTTCAAAGCTTCTTTTAAATACTCATTGTGACAAGAATGGGTGCAATATTAAACTGTTTAAATGTGTTCATATTAACACTGCTTAAATGTGTTTGTTCAGTGCATTCTTACGTTTTTTTCCCTAATTATACCCTAATGCTATGAAATTTCTTTTCAAAATGGAGAATGATTTGGAAATATTTGTTCACAGAATATCTAAGGGGGGACAAAGAGTAGGTGTCACAATTTCCCTTGAAGCAGTACAAAAAATAATGACCTCAAATTGGTTATTGGTGTGTAGAGGGATTTAGGCAAAATTTCCCCAGAAATGCAGACAGCAGGAATGGCTGTTTCAGCTCTGCGTCGTAGTATCACAGTGGAAATGTGGAAGCTTGGACAGAGTGGATACTTTCAGTCTAAAAAGCTTGCTTGGCCAGCATCAGCTGTACTTTAGCTTATTTGTAAATGGTAAGGAATTGTACAAATGTGTTCCATAGCTTGTATGTATTGTATTGTATTGTGTTTATTAAAATCTTACATGCATATAGCCCTATATCTGTACCTACCAGAGAAAGACATTTCTATATATATATATGTATATATATATATATATATATAGAAAAAGAAATAAAGAAATTTATAATAAATAAATATTTAAAGGCACAATATGTAATTTTCGCTAGAGGTCGCTTATTCAAAACAAAGGCGTAGATTGATGATGCCTTGATTTCGCGGAATCATGGGAGTTGTTGTCTTCACCTCTACAGCCGGTGGAAAAGAATCCAATGGGACTTGGGCTGAAATCATATTCATGGATGAGCTAATGTATTAAAGATTTATTAACGTTACTGTGGTATGAAGCAGGGTGGGGCTGAAAGCCGTTGCAGTGGAATGAGGCCGCTGAAGCGATTGCTAATGAGAGACAAGCGTGACACATGGCTCGAGAGCAGTGGAGCTTTTATTATGCCGACGCTTCCGCTTCTTCCGGTCATGCAGATGTGGAGTAATGCAGCGCTGTTTTATCATATTAGATACATTTGAGTGTGTTGAAAGTTATGTTATAATGCTACTCTGTGCGTTCGCTCGGCGGCTACTGTGAGAGACTTGTTGCACACTGCAGTAAGCTAGATCGATATTAGGCATGGTGAAACATGGTACTCGCGGTACATCAAGAAAACGAGATTTAAACAATAAGACTAACTGTGTTGAGCTATGTAACAATGATTAGATTTTTGTCTATGAATTCATCCAAACAGTTGAAAAATAATTGAAAATAAATAAGGTTTAATGCGGGTCAAGGTTTATGTTTAGTACCAGTATAGATAGCTAGGGGACTTGCATAGTCTTCCTGGTGAGATTAAAGGTCACTTCAAAATGAAAATTATGTCATTTACTCACTCTCTTTTTGTTCCAAACTTGTCTGTGTTTCTTTCTTCATGTGAAGCACAAAGAAGATGTTTTAAAAAATGTCTTGTTTTTGTCCATATAATGAAAGTCAATATGATCCAATGTTGTATGGACCACAACATTCTTCTAAATATCTTCTCTTGTGTTCCACAGAAGAAAGAAATGCATGCAGGTCTGGAACAACAAGTGGTAAGTAAATGATAGAATTTTCATTTTGGGATGAACTATACCTTTACATCTGGTTAAGCTACTGAGGAAGCCGGGTGGAGATACTAGCACACCAAAATCCCTTTCAGTAGGGCCCTCAACGATGCCTCATTCAGAGAAGCCAAAAATATAATTTCCTCCATTCAGATCACAGGAGAAAAAAAGAAGATATATAAATGGAGAATCAAACCCTGAAGATAAAAACAATAAATAAGAGCTGAATGATAGTTTCCCAACATTTATGGAGAGTTTGGTTCAGTGTTCCTAGATCTTGGCCTTTGTTCGGCACGGATGATGATGCCATACTGTGTGATTGTTCCTCTTCGTCCATTGTTCTGTGTGATTTACAACATGCACACAATACCATGATATTACTTGCGGTTTACACTGGCTGAATGTGGTGTGAACATGACGTGAATGCGCTTAAAGAAGATCAGCTCACCCTTTTGTTTGAGGTCTTGATGGGAATAGTAGAGCTGAAGCTGTCAGCCCAATAAAGAAGCCATTCCAGCCCTGCCTCGATACTGGGGGGCATTCAAAGGGATGGGGGGGTGGAGAGGGGGAAGGGGTGTACCAGATTTAGTTCACTGCTGTTTCCTTCCCACAAAAAGCCCCTGCATTAAAGAAAATCCAAATATTTGAGCATTACCAGAGGATGATAATGTAAAATCAACTTAAAATTGCCACAATACGATGTGTGACAGTTTTGCCATAATGCGCCTCGGTGGGATTAGTCATTCATTAAACAGGTTTGCCATGCAAAGCTACTGTCAGATATTTGTCTGGAATTAGAGGGGAAAGAAAAAACAACAACCAAAAAGATCCCCAGAACAATTAACGTCACCCGCCTCATTATAAAGACCAACTTAATCTTTAAGCATGTAAGTTTCCTGGTTTGGATTTCAAGCCGAGATTTCCAGCTCTCTTTGTCAGAACAAAACAAAAGAATGGCTAAAACAAAAGCTTGTGTAAACAAATGTTCAGATTTGTCTAAAAAGAAATCAGCTCTATATATGTCAGGCATGATATTGTCTCAAAAACGCATACTAGAAAATAACAGAATGAATATTCATTCCTGTAGCATTTTATGCCTGTATAGTGATGCTGTTGAGATTCAGCTGAGTGAAGTAGGAAACCGTTTTTTTTAGAACTATTTCAGCCATTTTCTGCAGTGTACTTTAGTCTGCTTTACTTTAACATATATTTTATATATATATATATATTAGTGTTTGTTTTTTTTTTTTTGTTTTTTTTATATATGTCATCATCACATTATAATACCAAGCAAGTTCGGTTAAAGTAAAGCAGACTAAACTACACTACAGGAAATAGCTAAAATAGTTCTATATATATTTGTCAGTCCTGTAAAAAGTGAAAGACTGCCCAACAATATAAGGAATGATGTGGTATAAAAGGATAAAAGCATTACAAAAGATGTATGAAAATGATTATCAATGATACCGTTCCCAGGCACACGAACGGCAGGTTTATCTTTGGCTCACATCTCAAGCCAAAGTTGGTTGCCTTGTATAAATGTCACTTATGTTGAAAAGCTGTAAAAGTGTTCTTGTTGAAACTTTACCAGATGATATTTGAATTCAAGATTCCTTGAATGACCAAACAGATACTTGGTTCATGATCATAGTTCTTTCAACCTTGAATCTATTTAATATCAAATACAGTGTGTGTGTGTGTGTGTGTGTATGCGCATGTGAAAGGAGGACTTGCAGAGCTCCCTCTATAGGAGCTTATGGATATTAGAATGTTTCTGGAAATATATCAATAATAAATCTAAAAATTATTTTTTAAAAAAGGATTTTCTATATTTTATTTAATACATAATGTTTTGTGTCTATATATGTATATTTATACACAACTTGACAGTGGCCTTCCTGATTAGATCTTTATGTAAATCTTATTGGACAGAACATCTTGTATGTGTGTGTGTGTGTGTGTGTGTGTGTGTGTGTGTGTGTGTATGCCACTGTCAGCTCTCCCCATTCATTTTGCAGCCTGATTGAAAGGGGCACAGATGAAATTTATCTGTCACAATGGCTAATGAAAACCCCCGCCACATCTGACCAAGACCTTGTTGGCCTTAGCGATAATACAGCTTTGTCCAGGCCACCTCAGTCCTATAAATGTGAGAATTCCTTGCCTTTGGAAGTGTTTTATTTGTCATTCTTTCGGGAATGATAAAGAGATTGGTCTCCGGGGAATGTTTTGCTGCTGCCATAAAGGGAAGGCCATGTCAGCGTTATTATTTTTTCTTGTGGCAATCTACACGTTTTCAGCCCACTTTAATCTGTTTGGCAGCTGGTCAGGTGGGATGTAGCCTTGCCCCTCTGTCACCTCTGCGAGGGTCCCAGTGGTAAATATGAAGCCGCATCATGGCTTTTCCAGCCAGAGGGAGGACCAAGCGCTGCCGCCGCATACAAATACCCTTTTGATACGCTTTAGGCCTGAAGAGGATGAACTGACTTATTCACTCTACATAAAGGAACTTTTATTTTGTCTGCTTTGAAAGGAAAGTAGTGTAGATGTCAGACCGCTGACAATTATTTTTATGCCCTTTCCGATAACATTTCAGATTTGAAGGCCTTATCTATGATTAGGTTTTCTTTTAAAGTCGATCAGTTTAAGTATGTTGTCGTGCATTTAGAAGTCATTTTTCATATCTAATACATCTTAGCTGAAAATACAAGGATAGAGCTTTCTTTTAACGAGCGGTATTTGTTTTTCCTCACTATGAACCTTTGTATGAATAATAAGTCAGAGTATGCAGTAAGTGCTGTCAGCACATAAATGACCTTAAAATGAAGGGTCCCCATGGGATGCTCAGGGTCATTAACTCTAATGCCATTTTCTGCCATAAAGGCCCTACAATTACCCCTCTTTCCTCTCAGCACTACCGAGTCGAACAAATAGAAAGAGAAAAAGACAGAAAAGAACGGTTTATAAAGGCCGCTTTGTCTCATATTCAGTTTTGACCTTGGTAAAACTGTGGATATGAGTCCAAAACCTTGTCAGGTGGAGTGTGCCCCACTGATGACTTGAGTGGTTTTGCAGGGGCAGAGCGTGTGCACAGCATAAGTAGGAGTCAAACGGCATCTGTAGACTAAGCAATGGTTGCGGTGATGAAGACAAGGGGTGGACAGGTCATATAGCCATGCTCTTTGTAAATGGTGCAGCTATTGATTTTTCAGTCTCCCTGAGGACAACGGACAAATGGTGGCAGCTTGGCAAAAGTTGTTTCTGTCAGGTGTCTGTGTGTTTAATAATGTGTGCGGATGCTTTAAGGACATATTCCATTGAATACTGTGAAAAAAGTACCTCAGAGTGTCGTTTGTGCCCTTAATTACATTTGAGTGAAAACAACCATCTTGTGGATTTGTTAATGGGCCCAGCGGGAGGCGCTTCGCTTACTGAGCTTTATTGCTGTGCTCATCAAACACCTCCAGCGGGGTGGACATGTGTTCCTTTCCAAACTGGTCCACTCCGTATATAACTGTTATAATGATGATTACCAAAAGACAAACAAATAAAATCCATAGATGTGTCTTTCTCAGAGCTGAAAAGGGAAACTATGTGAACAGTGTTTAGCTGTTTAAGGTTATCTTTATGTGCAAATCTCTAGGCAATTGTCATTATTTACTTACCATCATGTTGTTGAAATCATGTATGACTAAGCAGAATGACAGCCTCAGTAATTATTCATTTTCATTGCTTTTTTCCTATACAATGGAAGTGAACATTGACATAACAACAAGAACAAAAAGAATGTCACATGGGTTCGGAAGAACATGAGGGTGAGTAATGATGGCAAAAGTAAAATTTTTGGCTTAATTATTCTTTTAAATAAATATACAAAGTACTATATATTGGTCAGTGACATCACGTTAATTTTTTTTCAAATATGTAAAATATATTTAAATTTTAATTCATGCATACAATCGCTTAATACACCTATTCTATGATGAGCATATTTTTAATTCTTTAAATGTTTACTTTTATTTTTATCTCTTAATTTTTTGGTCAAAAATGTTGGGGTGATACAACTGTCCTTATATCACAATGTAGAAAAAAATCCTTATTGAAATTCTTGAAAAGACATCATTAAATAGCTTGGCATTATTATTATTATTATTATTATTATTATTATTATTATTACTATTATAATAAACAAAACAAAAATGAAAATACATAGGTTGTAAATGTCATGTTCAACTCCCAAAAATGAATTCATGATATTTGTAAAAAAAAACAAAAAAACCCCCCCAAAAAATTAAATAATCTAATAAGCAAATTATTATATTATATAAATAAAAATACATAGGTTGTAAATGTCATGTTCAACTCCCAAAAATGAATTCATGATATTTGTTAAATAAAGAAATAAAATAAAAATGAAAAGAATTAAATAATCTAATAATCAAATTATTATTTTATATAAATAATTGACAGTAAATTGTATATAAATTTTTTTTTTTTTGGAAATAAATTAAAATGTGTACTCTCACACATGTATTCAGGGTGAAAGGAGTGAAAAATACTTTTTTTTAAAATATGTATTTATATTTTTACACGAGATATAATTTTCTTCAGCACAGACAGTCTTATATGTCGTTGACTAACAATATTATTATTATTATTATTATTATTATTATTATTTTTTTTTTTTTACATTTCAGTGACCAGAACACTTGAAATGAGTATGATGAGATGTCATAGATGTCATCCTGTTGTGTAAAATTATTGTCTTAATATTGTATTGGTCTAAATTATTGACTGAAGGTGTCTTACAATTGGGACAAACACAATTCCGACACCACTGGGACAGTTCTGGGTCTTTGCTGCTAATTTGTTGTGTGCACTGCTAATGATCTGTGTTGAGGTATTAGTTAGGGCTAGGGTTCCATTCTGAACGTCAATTGAGGTGGATCTTAGAATTTCAGAGCCTCTGGGCCCATTTTCCAGCACAGCGGCTTAAAGGCAGGGCGGCTCAGAGTAATACTAGAGCGTTTGTCCCTGTCAAATCTATCTTTCCACTCTTGCACACACTGTGACCATTTCACATTGACCCAGAGGTTATCTTATGGAAGGCTTACAGTGGAGCCGTCCGTTTGCTTTGCTCATAGGTCCACCATAAAGATCTAGTAACTCCGTTACAAACAGATTTGATTTTATCAGGCAAATCTTAAAAGCTTTATCTGCATTAAACAGGTTTTATCTTTTGATAATCACTATTTGTTGGACATGGAAGCATTTTGGACATAATTAGTCATTTTCAGATTAATCTTAATTATAAATGGTCATATCCATTACATATACATTAATGTTTTGGACAGCTGCTTCCTCATTAAACTGATTTAGAATGTTGTTTTTGCACATGCATGGCCAAAATCATTTAGGAAAGGATGACGTTTTCCTTTTAAAATTAATGGTGGCATTGCTTGAATATTAAGATAGCAGAAGCAATCTGTGCTCCTTTTTCAGACCTAAAATCACAAAGTATGCTATTGTGGGCAAAGCTATTATGCTCTCAGCCTTCTAGTGGGTTAGTCGTGAATGTTTTTCATATTACCGTCTCTCCACTTGACTATTGTGTCATAAAGAGATTTTCATCTAGTACATTGACTCACAAAAATGCCCACATGCATACAAATAAAAAGGGACTTGACAAACAAAAGCTCTCCTATGAAAACCGCAATTGTGTGCGGAAGTATAAAACATGGCTATAAAGCATTTAAAGGAAAAAAATTAACATTTGAAATGGACTCAGCTGTTGTCTGCTAATTAGTTGTCCTTGGGAGAGAAAGAATGGAACGATCCCTTTCAGTGTCATTCTGTGCCCTTGCTATTTAGGCCTTCTTCCTCCAGACTGTTCAAGGTAACCGCCAAACCTCCTTTTTTTGACTATAGGATATATTTGCCTTTATCATTTCATTCTCTTATTGTTAACCCTATACAACACACCACATATGCTATAAAAAAAAAACAGTAAAATAATTTTTTTAAGGTTGATTTTGCAGTTTCTTTTATAATACTTATGCAAATTTGCTTTATTGTAATTGTTTGGATAAATGCCTGAGATGTAGGAGTGCACAATGTATTAACATCATATTGGTTATCGGCTGGTGTTAGAGTTTTTTCTTCTTTTTTTTTTTTAAAGAAGAAGTTTATTTATGTATGCTAATTTCCTCTATTTTTTTCCATTTAGATTACTTTTGTCTTCATCTAACGCTTACTTAAAGTTAAACGCACTAGTTTAATAGCTGCTTCTGGTCGTAAATTTAGGTGGGGCAGATTCTGGGTCATAGCGCTGGTTTATGATGAACATTGTTTAAGCTTTATTTTCTAATCGCTGAACACATCAGACACTTTTGGTAGAATTCTAATTTCCTTGTGTTAATCAGCCTGAGGGTGGCGCTCTAATGATGATTGACATACTTTATACACACAACAAACGCATAGAATATCATTTTAGAATTGCATTAATGTAGTATTTATTGCCTCTTGAATGTTGTTTTAGAATGTTGTAAGTTGTGTAGGAATTCCAGTGAGGGAAAACATAGTCATGTCTATTCTCAGAGCAAACACAAGACAAACACAACAGAACTACTGTACAGTATATAAACTAAAGGATTTATACTTTCATTAATTTGATACGCTACTCGGCATAGGAAGAACGGACATGCCAACTAGTTACTGCCTCATTTATAACCGTTGTGTATGCACAAAACAGGCCCTGGAAGAGGCATACGCCACTTCCTACACATAAGTTGTGATTTATAAAAACAAATGTGGCAGGAAAATTTGCACACCTGTATACAAACTCTGACCCATGCGTACAAACATTTTAGAGACAGAGCAGTTTGGCGACACCGATGGTGAGCTGAGGGACTGACGGCAGATGAAGGAAAACCACGGTAAATACGGTAAATCATAAATACAGTGCATGTTCACAATAACAGTTTAAATACAATTTTACATCTGATATACACATTTAGATTAAATATGCCATTCTCATTAATGGAGTTAAGCACTTAAATTACATGAAATCATTATCCAGAAGTTACAACATTTTTTATGTTCTAATAAATAGAAATATTGGTCCCACTTTATATTAGGTGGCCTTAACTACTATGTACTTACATCAAAAAATAAGTACAATGTACTTATTGTGTTCATATTGTATTGCAAAACACTTTTGCTGATATTGAGGTGGGACACGGGTAAAGTTAGGGACAGGTGTGGTGGTATGGGTAAGTTTAAGGGTAGGGTTAGGTGTAAGGAAAGTGTCAATAGTGTAATTATAAATGTAAATACAGAAATTAATTACAGATGTAATTACATGCAGGTATTTTTTTTTAAATATAAGTACAATGTAAAAACATGTATGTACACAATAAGTGCATTGTATCAAATGATTAATTTAAATGTTAGTACATAGTAGTTAAGGCCACCTAATATAAAGTGGGTCCGAAATATTTTGTAGTGGATGTGATGCTTTTGAACACTTTTCCTGTGGCATGCTGTGTTTTAATGTTTTAACTACAGTGAGGATTGCTTGGCGTATGATAATAGCAGAATTAATGTTCTGAGAAAATATTTTTACGCAAATAATAATCAATAATGCGCAATAAGGCCTATCTGTTTCCATTAAAAATATGACGGCAGATTAAAAATACTATTTGGCCAATGGAAAAGATTGAGAAAAACTTTCTCTGAAATGTATTTTATACTATTTTGATGTATTTATTCAAAAACAAGGCAAGGATAGGCTACTGAATGATTTTTAGCAATATAATGTGACAGCACATCTGTATCTCATATTTTCCTAATGTTTTGTACCGTTAAACATGGTATCACGCGGATGAATATGCATATGCAAATGATATGCAGATGAAGATATGCATAGTAAAACTAGGCGTTGTAAGCTCCATATATGGTTATTTCTGGGAGGAGATGGGGTGGCCTACGCACAATCTTCCGCTGACTGGTTTTTATAAAGGGTATTTTGCACAGATTCTGGATTTTAAGACAAAATCTATGGAAAGTTTTATAAATGAGGCCCCTGACGCAGACACATAGCTGAAACGGACTGATATCTCTTGGTCTAGAGCGAGGTTTATGTGAGGCAACGTGAAAATAAGTGGGGACAGCCTGAAATCTGCCCCAATGGCTCTCAATTAGAACACATTGCAGTTCCATTTTTCACCACAGATTTACATTGGAAAATTGTGGGGCGCTGTGGAGCTGGGGAGGACTCTGATACTGGCTGCTCTGCACTATACATGCCTGCCAAATCCATGTGCTAAATTTTATTTTATCCTGCTCACTTTATGACTTAAAATAGTCTTGAAAATCCAAAAAATATTTGTTGCAGAATGCTGAACACATTTTTAATTTATTATTAATTCAGTGTATATATAGAGGTCTATGTTTGGATGAACCTTACAGACGAGCCGCGGCTGCTGTTAAATGTTTAGTTGTTAGAGATCTTTCAAATTTCTTTGAAACTTTCAAATTTCAAAATACTTATTATTTATAATGATGGATTTTATTGTTTAGTCTTTTATTTTTTATATATTGTTGCACAAAGTAATGTTTTAATATTTGTTAATTGGTTATCAGCCATAACATAAAATAATTATCGATTTAACAATATCAACCAAATACATCTTCATTAGCCTAAGTAAAAACCTTGGTTTGTTGGTTCAATCAATCAATCAATCAATCAATCAATCAATCAATGAAATCAAGCAATCAATTGTTTGAAAATTACATTTTATGTAGGACACATTTAGTATAACACATTATTATTTCAATAAATCATTATTTGTGGCGATCACTAAATAGAGCACTATACTCCATATTTAAAGAGGAACTGAAGACTTCCAATGCAAAAGTCTCTAAAAGCCACCTCGGTCAAAAATGAGATAACGATACTGAGTGAATGCTCTCTGCACATAGTATACGTTCATCAAATACTTTCACTTCAAACCCACTAAATCCCAGCCTCAGCCCATTCAGAAGTACCGGTACTTGGGTAGAAACCTATACTTAGGAGCCTGTCAAAAATCCTAATTTTAAAGAAAAACGTCAGACAGACTTAGAGGCTTTTGCATCTGAAGTCTTCAATTACATTTAATGCTACGTTATTACAGGTTACAAAGAAATCATTACACTCATACACAAAAATGCCCTATGTTCTTATGTGAAGTATGTCACTGCATTATAGAAATTGAAGTCAGTGTTTCACTTTGATGAAGACTCTATTCCAGATGATGTGAAGCAATTTCAACACTATTCATGTCTTGATCACTGTCAGAGGCATTGACGTTATCTCTGTGATTAAAAGAGATGCATAATCCTGTTTTTTAATGCCACCTAAGCTTCAAAATACCATTTAATTTTAGAACATTGGCTTTTAGACCTTCATTAAACTAATGTTCAGAGCTGAATGTGAAGAAAATGTGAATTTGGTCATTGCCAGTGCCTTGAAATATTTGGAAATATTTTGAGTGTTAATTATTTGAGTTGCAATGTTAAAGGTATCATACCAGAGATATTTAAGTTGGACTTGTGTCAGTTTAAGCATGGGAAAAAGAAATGAAAAGAGTAAAGAAAGAAAGAAAGAAAGAAAGAAAGAGATATAAAAATGGATAATGATTAGTACATGTGATAATGTGCCTCTACTTACAGTGGGGAGAACAAGTATTTGATACACTGCCGATTTTGCAGGTTTGCCCACTTACAAAGCATGTAGAAGTCTGTAATTTTTATCATAGGTACTCTTCAACTGTGAGTGACGGAATCTAAAATCCAGAAAATCACATTGTATGATTTTTAAGTAATTAATTTGCATTTTATTGCATGACACAAGTATTTGATACATCAGAAAAGCAGAACTTAATATTTGGTACAGAAACCTTTGTTTGCAATTACAGAGATCATACGTTTCCTGTAGTTCTTGACCAGGTTTGCACACACTGCAGCAGGGATTTTGGCCCACTCCTCCATACAGACCTTCTCCAGATCCTTCAGGTTTCGGGACTGTCGCTGGGCAATACGGACTTTCAGCTCCCTCCAAAGATTTTCTATTGAGTTCAGGTCTGGAGACTGGCTAGGCCACTCCAGGACCTTGAGATGCTTCTTACGGAGCCACTCTTTAGTTGCCCTGGCTGTGTGTTTCGGGTCGTTGTCATGTTGGAAGACCCAGCCACGACCCATCTTCAATGCTCTTACTGAAGGAAGGAGGTTGTTGGCCAAGATCTCGCGATACATGGCCCCATCCATCCTCCCCTCAATACGGTGCAGTCGTCCTGTCCCCTTTGCAGAAAAGCATCCTCAAAGAATGATGTTTCCACCTCCATGCTTCACGGTTGGGATGGTGTTCTTTGGGTTGTACTCATCCTTCTTCTTCCTCCAAACACGGCGAGTGAAGTTTAGACCAAAATGCTCTATTTTTGTCTCCTCAGACCACATAACTTTCTCCCATTCCTCCTCTGGATCATCCAGATGGTCATTGGCAAACTTCAGACGGGCCTGGACATGCGCTGGCTTGAGCAGGAGGACCTTGCGTGCGCTGCAGGATTTTAATCCATGACGGCGTAGTGTGTTACTAATGGTTTTCTTTGAGACTGTGGTCCCAGCTCTCTTCAGGTCATTGCCCAGGTCCTGCCGTGTAGTTCTGGGCTGATCCCTCACCTTCCTAATGATCATTGATGCCCCACGAGGTGAGATCTTGCATGGTGCCCCAGACCGAGGGAGATTGACCGTCATCTTGAACTTCTTCCATTTTCTAATAATTGCGCCAACAGTTGTTGCCTTCTCACCAAGCTGCTTGCCTATAGCCCCTGTAGCCCATCCCAGCCTTGTGCAGGTCTACAATTTTATCCCTGATGTCCTTACACAGCTCTCTGGTCTTGGCCATTGTGGAGAGGTTGGAGTCTGTTTGATTGAGTGTGTGGACAGGTGTCTTTTATACAGGTAACGAGTTCAAACAGGTGCAGTTAATACAGGTAATGAGTGGAGAACAGGAGGGCTTCTTAAAGAAAAACTAACAGGTCTGTGAGAGCCGAAATTCTTACTGGTTGGTAGGTGATCAAATACTTATGTCATGCAATAAAATGCAAATTAATTATTTAAAAATCATACAATGTGATTTTCTGGATTTTTGTTTTAGATTCCGTCTCTCGCAGTTGAAGTGTACCTATGATAAAAATTACAGACCTCTACATGCTTTGTAAGTGGGCAAACCTGGAAAAACTGCAGTGTATCAAATACTTGTTCTCCCCACTGTACATTTTTTGCAAAAACATACTTATTCATATAATTCACTCCAGCTGAAATGAACACAAGTGGCAGTAAAACACCAACAACTTTTATTGCTATTCACACAAATTATGATTACAACGGCAACTTATCAATTAATAAAGACTTTTTATTTAAGACTTTATTAACACAATACTATGTTATGACCTTAAAACACTTTGCATAATTTGTAAATTAATACATTTTGATGTTTGCTTTCATTGGTTAGGTTTAGGCTCGGGTTTAGAGTAGTATATTATATTCAAACCCGATAAAGCAGTTTCTTTTTAGCACCATTTCTTTTCAAAACTACTGCGACGCGTACAACAACCATCATGTTCATCTGTTTCAGATAAAACTGAACATGTTTTAACGGCACTTTCACTTCATTGCATAAAGCAACGTAGAACATTTTGCCACAGGAACCTTTTCCCCCCCAAATGATTCTGGGTTGAGTATGAGTTTTTGTGTTTTAAAAGTTCAGTGTGATGACATTTTTCAAACAGCAGAGTTGGGATAGTAAAAGACTTTCAGTCAAGGTACATTGGCGAATCATGTGAATTATGAACTTGTACAGCACATACCACATTAAGCTCCTTCAATCACAAAGTCAATTAAAGCTGCAAGCAGCGATGAAAGGGCCCTCACACCTGGGAGCACCGCCACCCGGTGGCCTCAGGAAAACAGCGAATAGTGGGTGACAAGCATTTAAGCCGGTAAATATAGGAGAAATATGGCAAAGTCACTTATATGTGCCACACTTCCTGCTGCCAGCAGGTGGCGCTATGACTAACTAATATTGGCATATAGATGTCTTCAGGCCAGGACTCTGATAAAACATGTGAAGTTTGGGGCAGATCAGACATTGTATGCCTGAGTTACAACAACTTCCTGTGTCATAGCGAAACATCAGACTTTGACAGGCTGCCACGGACACGCCCTTCAGCGAAAACTCAAGATCTTCACAATTTAACATCACCAAGGCCTTAAGATTAGACTGACCAAACATGATGTTGTTCTGGTTAAATCTCAATGAGGATACTCATCACAGTGTAAAACATGGTCTTTCCTGTTGCCCACAGGTGGCGCTATGCCTGTAACTGAATATTGGCATGTAGATGTCTTCAGGCCAGGACTCTAATAAAACATGTGAAGTTTGGGGCAGATCGGAAATTGTATGTCCGAGTTACAACAACTGCCTGTTTCATGGCGAAACATTGAAATTTGTCAGGCCGCCACGGACACGCCCTTCGGGGAAAACTCAAGATCTTCACAATTTAACGTCACAAAGGCCTTTAGATTAGACTGTGCAAATATGATGATGATCTGATTAAATCTCAAGGAGGAGTTCATTAAAGTACAGCGTCTGGAAATGACAAAATTTGCAACAATTTTGCAAAGAAAATTCAAAATATCTCACTTCCTGTTGGTTTTCAGATTTCATACCAGGAAAGTTTTTTGTAGGTATTGGGCTGTTACATGTGTGTACCGAATTTCATACCTGTACATGAAACGTAGCGGGAGGGGCACTTTGTTGAAATGCTGTAGGTGGCGCTATCGAGCAATTTTGCCATGCCTAATTCTGAAACTCATATGTAGATGTCTTCAGGCCAGGACTCTTATCAAACATATGAAGTTTGGGATTGGACATTGTATGCCTGACTTACAACAGCTTCCTGTGTCATGGCGAAACATCAGATTTTGTCAGGCCGCCACGGACACGCCCTTCAGCGAAAACTCAAGATCTTCACAATTTAACGTCGCAAAGGCCTTTAGATTAGACTGACCAAATATGATGTTGATCTGGTTAAATCACTATGAGGAGTTAATCACAGTGTAAAACATGCCATTTCCTGTTGCCAGTAGGTGGCGCTATGTCTGTAACTGAATATTGGCATGTAGATGTCTTCAGGCCAGGACTCTAATAATACATGTGAAGTTTGGGGCAGATCGGACATTGTATGACCGAGTTACAACAACTTCCTGTTTTATGGTGAAACATCGAACTTTGTGAGGCCGCCACGGACACGCCCTTCGGGGAAAACTCAAGATCTTCGCAATTTAACGTCACAAAGGCCTTTAGATTAGACTGTGCAAATATGATGTTGATCTGATTAAATCTCTAGGAGGAGTTTGTTAAAGTACAACGTCTGGAAATGACAAAATGTGCAACAATTTTGCAAAGAAAATTCAAAATATCTCACTTCCTGTTGGTTTTCAGATTTCGTACCAGGAGACTTTTTTTGTAGGTATTGGGCTGTTACATGTGTCTCCTGAATTTCATACCTGTATGTGAAACGTAGCGGGAGGGGCACTTCGTTGAAATGTTGTATGTGGCGCTATCGAGCCATTTTGCCACGCCTAATTCTGAGACCCATATCAGACGTAAATTTTCACGTGTGTGCAAAGTTTCATGAGTTTTCAAGCATGTTTAGGCCAGCAAAAATGCGATTCATTTGGGAGAAGAATAATAATAGGCTGAGCAATTCCAATAGGGTCCTCACACCATCGGTGCTCGGGCCCTAATTACTTTTTTAGAGCAGTCCATACCTAGAAAATCAATAGGACAATCCTCAATGAACATTAATTTCCACAAATGTCCATGTCATTTATTAAGTTTATGAAACAGGGACTTGAATATTTCAGGCTTGAGCTATGTACGTATGAATCGTTTTGATATGACTCTTTTGGATGTGAATCATTTGCATGCGTTTGGTGAGTGTTAGAAAATGTGGCCTTGGCAATGAGAGCTTTGTGTGCTTCTGCCATTAGACCCATTGACATCTGAAGATGTCAAACTGATGCTCCAGTGTCATCTTTTTCATACTGCCTTCCAATTTCTCACTCATCATGGCTTTTTCTACCTTTAGCTTAAGGAGTGAGCCATTCATTTTTTGCTTCCTCACTTGATTCAGTTTTTAATCGAATTTGAATGTGTTAATTAATATTTCCATGAAATAAAAGGTTCAATATATAAAAATTGAATCTCTATGCCAGGTCAGGCACAATAAGTCCTTTACAAATGTACAAATGTATGATGTGTGGGTTAAACGTTACTGAAGCAGCCCAAAATATTCAGTAAAAAATTATTAGAATGTGACTTTTAAACCTGGATCCATTTGACGAAACAAATGTGCTGCTTTTATTCAGAATGTACTTTCTATTCCACCCATTTAAGAACATTGATTGTTGCCTAAAGATGTCATATGCTGCTAGTCTTAAGAAGCAAGAGATGTTTATTTGGTTTAATTTATGGATCTATTGGATGAAACGGTCTATGCAATGGTAAACACTTTTTATCAGCCCATATATAAGAAAATGCCATTTGAAAGAAGATGAATATAAAAAAAAAGAGTTGATCAGCAAGTTCTGTCAGATAGAGGATGTCAAAGGGGGTCTGACTGCCACCCCTCTATTATAACCCTACTTTTCTGTGTGTCCATGCAGAGGACCTATCTCTGTTCCTCGTACACACATATTTATGCTGGAAAACAGCAGCCTAAGCACAAATTGGAATTTAAAAAGGCTTTAAGGCTGTAGATTCCCTCCCTTCCTCTTACTCTCTTGAATTTCCATGCTATAGCAAAAACGGGGAGGGAAAAGAAGTCACATGTTTATCTTGCTTGTGCAAATACTAGCTTTATTTCTCTGTTTATTTGAAATCTTATCATTCTTTTGGACACTGCTCGACCATTTTAAATAACCTCTTATTTGGTTCACCTCACATCCTAACTGAATTTCTCCAGTGCTGTATCCCACCACTCATTTCATCTGAACGAAATATCTTCCATTTCTTAATCTAGTCCCACACCTGCTTAGAAGTCAAACTATTCAACTGGGGTAGAAAATGCTATTTAATTCCATGATGTAAAAATTGTGAACCTTTTCTTTATGTGCAGTTTTCATCTGGAGTGGAGCAGGAGTGTGTGAGTCCCCATGCAGGCTCTATTAAGCTTGTATTTAAAAAAAAAAAATATATATATTGTCTGCACATTGAACTATAATTAAATTGCTGCATGTTTTCAAAACCTGTTTTACATTTACATGCTAAATAGACATGCACTTAAAGTCATAATATTCTGATTCAGATTTTGACGTTTATATTTAATCGGATGTCTACTGAGATGTAAAGGTCAATGATGACTGTCCATGATAAAGAAAAGTTTAAAACACAAGAGCCAAGTTCTTAGAAAAATATTAGAAATGTACTCTCTGTATCTGTGTTGGTTTCAAATGGTTTTGGAAAAAAAATGCATACCATTTCCAAGAAAGGTTTACATTGTTATAAATGTAAAAAGAAAAAAAAGGTCTTTGTGTGAAATGTCATGAAACATTAATTCTAAATATACTGGACAGTCGCACCACATAACATTTTACAACCTTAACTAACTTTCTTTGTCATAAAGGTCAGAAATCTATTTTAAGAGACTTATTGACACATAATCATGAGGGTCTTCAGGGATTCTGTTCTTCATGTTTCTGCATGTTGGTTGGACCACATGACTTTGTTGGTCACACCACATGACTTTTAAAAAAGTTTAAAATGATAAGAAATTATTATTCTGGAATTATTCCAAACTACTATTATTATTACAAACTACTCATTGTTTTAATGAGGCTTTTTGACTTTATTCCCCTCCCTCCAAAAAATAATCAGATCATTTTATTTTTAATGTTTTTTTTTTTTTAAATAAATTAAACAGATAAGACAAAAATTAGTAGCCTACCATGTTTACCCATAGAATTCAACTGAAAATCAGTTCAGTTCACTATTCTTTAAAAGATAGCAAATGTATATATTTTCGGATATTCATTTACAGAGATTGTATTACAGCCAATTGATTTATTAACTTTATCCTTAATAGAATCCCAGTGTGTTGACATGGGGGCGCAGAAGCGGGTACGCTAGAGTTTAATTTTTTTGAAATAGAAATGGTGACTTCATTATTACATAATTGTTCGAAGCTCAGACAGCGACGATATTAAAACAGATAATGCATTGTGAACATGAAGTTGATTTATGGCATATGGTCAGCAGCTTGTGTTTGTAATTACATCTTAATTGA